>CM031595.1:39282085-39294985 GCA_018398815.1 Conus ventricosus | reverse complement strand
CAGTATGGTATAATATAGGGACTACAGTAACATTTTGAATACCCTTCTTCTTCGACGCCCGCGTCGCCATACCACCAGCGCCGGACGTCGCCATGACAACAATATTCTACGGTTTTTCCAAATACAGGGGAAAGACAATTCCACTAAAAAAAAAAAACAAATATTTTAGGGGCGTGTGTACATGTGTGTATGTGTGTGTGTGCGTGTGTGCGGACAAGTTCCGGCTGCTCCCACTCTGGCAACACCGCGCTCTACAGCACGAGCAACAGTGCGGTGGGGCTCACCGGAAAAAGAACAAAACAAAAACTATGTCCGGCTGCCCCCACTCTGGCAACACCGCGCTCCACAGCACGAGCAACAGTGCGGTGGGGCTGGCCGGAAAAAAAAAACAAACAAACTGGCAGACGGAATCCGGAGAGAGGAAAAAAAAAACCCACTAACGTCCGATACAACCCCCTGTACTCAACAACCACCCAAAAAAAAAAAAAAAAAAAAAAAAACTGGCTAACTACAAAACAGGAATGGCAGACTGAGCGGCAACAGAAGGCAAGACTTACGGCCGCATCTGCGTGAGGTACCCTGCGGAAGGAGGTCTGGACCGCGGTCGACTCCCCTCGGTCTCACCTCGACTCCGAGTCACACCGGATGTTCCCTCAGGCCACAACAAGACTCCCTTCACGCTAGAGTCACCCAGCCAACCACCCACGAACAAACACGACGAACTGACTAAACATATACAAAACAGACAACACTAAACAGGTACTCTGCGAACGAGAGAGAGACAGCCAGAGCCCTTCACATCCCGGACGAGCCCCACAATTGTCACGACCGACCCCTGGAGTCTGCCCTGACAGGATCGGTCGAGGTGGGAGTGAAGGGAGTGACTGACCTCACACGCTCCGCAAGAGACCACACAATAAAGATTACGATACAACAACCCCATTTATTCACACCAGCAAAATAAACATTCCAACACACGCCACCATGCACGATCACAATAAAGCACTCCAACGCACACAACATGCACAATCACGATCAAGCACTCCAACGCACACAACATGCACAATCACGATTCAAGCACTCCAACGCACACAACATGCACAATCGCAATCAAGCACTCCCACACCCACAACATGCAGATTATAAATAAATATTTCACCATACGACGTACACAATCACAATTACAGCATTCCACACATATGACATGTACACAATTATAAAGAAATATTTCCAGTATTGACCCTTTCTCACACCACGGAGTGCGTCCACATCCTGCCCCTGTCAAGTCCGCAGGGAGCACCCTGTCGCACTAGGCGCTCCGAGCCGGGTTGGTTCTCGCAGGGAGTCGCCCAAAGCCGACACCCTCGACTCCCAAGCGGGCAGTGAAGAGCGTGTCCCGGGGGGGGGGGGGGGACGTAGCTGTTACTGGAGGTCCTGGACGGGAGTCCAGGCCGGGCCAGTCGAGACGGCGGGCTCCCCTAGCAGTCCACGGTCCCGACCAAGGCGTGGCCTCGACCAGCGCGTGGCACCATCTCGTCCGTGGTCTCAGCCAGAACGTGGCCTCGACCAGCACGTGCACCATCCAGTTCGTGCTCCAGGTGAAGCCCCCGGGAGGGGGGAGGACGTAGCTGGGAGGAGAGTCGGAGAGGAGGAAAAGAAGAAGGAAGGAGGAAGGAAGAAGGGTACTGGAACCCTGCCGTCAGTACCGTCTGACCATTGCTGTCAAGTCTTATCAGCCACTCGCATGATGGGCGAGGGGAAGTGTATTAAACGCACACAGTACACCCATTGAATCAAGTCTTCTCACACGATGCAGATAAAAGACTGCATTAAATCAACAGGTTATAAAACAAATATGAATTATCTTCACCCTTCTCTCACTCACGCTTAACGTTTTCCTTCCTTAGGAAATAAATCAACACAGCGACCATCGCTTAATAAACTGCCACCACATTTGCAAATAGTAATTCAATGGCATATTGTCACATTTTATAAACACATTTCAAAATAACACAAATCTCCAACCACGCATCCGAACGACAAATCATGCGTATGCACGCTCGTGAACATAAAACTCGTTCTCCTTGCACACACAAACAGACGGTGCCGAAGGATAAAAGTCCGGCGAATGTGACAGGGGCGGACGAGCGAGACCAAGCAAGTTCCAACCCTGAATCACCAGGTTCTCTCCCTTCCCCACCGACTACCGCATCACCAGATACATAAACAGGAGAAAGAATTTTGGAAATAATTTAGAATGGCCAGGTTAAAGATTGAATTAACCAGAGAAAAGGTCTCACACAATATTTCTCTTACAATTTCGAAAACAAAAGAAAATTGCGCAAAAGAGAAGACTAAGCCGGCTAACACAACAAATCAAAACAAACAGACCACGAAACTGATGCTTACCAGCTACCCGTGGGTGACCCCGAAGAGGCGGGTCAAAGGACTCTCTCTACCCTCTGTCCAGTCGAGAGGACAGAGCGAAGATGCGGAAACAGAAGAAATGATGTCCCTCTCCTACAGGCCGACTGCAGGAATTGAAAGTACTGACTGTACTCTCGACGATAAGGTAAGAACCAGGACTGGAGCAGGCGCCCCCAGAGACATCTTCCGCTCGAGTGAAGAGCTAACCTCTCTCAGCAATGGCGCCAACATGCCATGCTGCGTCACAGAGTGAGCATACTTCAAACTAAAAGAAACGAAGCACGTGCGACAGGTAAAAAGACAGGCGAGAGGCCGACAGACAGAAAGTTCGAGAGAAAGTACCGGCCACCCGTGAACTTGCAGGATGAATAGCACGGGCGGTGGAATTAGAGAGAGAGAGAGAGAAAGCAAACCGAAGTTGAGCTGAACCACACCAAGGTGCAACTGCACCACAAGCCACCCAAGGGACGGATACACGACAACAGCAACGACAATAACACAAATAAGTAATTCCGCCACCCTAGGTGGGTCGAACGTCGTAGGCTCGTGACAAACTCGTGACACTCATAGAGCGTAGCTCAATGACGGCAGGAAATTAACAGTCACCTAGGAGAGCTGCCGTGCTAGGGAAGGGACAATGGATGGCCTACGAAGGACATGAATATGAACTCGCAGGGCGTCTCTGCCTGATACCGTCCCTCAAAACCAGACAGGACTGCTGTAGCGACTCACTAACGCAGAGCCATACATCTCTCGGCCAGTGTCAGCACCTTAGATTGCGAGCGACTTAGGGCCACCACTCCGATAGGTCTCAGAAATAGAAGCATTGAAAAGGAAGACTGGAAAATAGATGAAGAACAGACTGAAGAACCGGGAAGGAAGAAACAAGACGACATAGAGGCTGCAGATGATGTGGGGACGACTTTATGGTGAAAAGAGATAGCAAAAGACATGGTAGGCAGAACATTAGGAAAGACAAGAAAAAGGGGTAGGCACAGGTTGGTCTAGAAACACCCCCGCCACGAGAAGGCCGGCCCATGGGGGCGCCAAAGCGTTGACACTTGAAACACCGCAAAGGAGATGGTACAAAAGGCGTAACTTTCACTCGGACATAACCACTTTGACAAACTCTGGGGAGATGACATAGCAAAAGTCAAAAATAGCGTGTTAGTTTCAATTATTCACTTCCTTTAGAGATTTTAACTCTATGGACCTGCAGAGCACCCTGACTTTCCATCTCAGTCGGATTTCTGATTCAGCAACTCCAGCCAAGTCAGCACATCTGATCACCCCTTTCGAGTAGTTGAGAAAGGGGTGAATGGAAAACCTTAACTGTGATCTGCATAAGTTGAGAACCATCCCTTTTCAGCAGCAACTGAGACGCCGCTTCCGTAGCACAGTTAACAAGGTAACTACCAGATCGTAGTCTTTTAATCATTTTGAATCCTGTGGATGAAACTCCCTCGAACCACTTGCAAACAGCAAATGGAGAAATTCGAGCAATGGATTCTTCGGATCTTTTGCTTCCACTAAAAGGAAGCTTGGCCATGTGTTTTGGATACCCTTTCTCTTTGCCACTTCTCTAATCTCTTCATCTGAATCTGAATCTCTACATTCTCTCTGACGTTTGGAATGACTGCTTTGATTGCTCATGGGCGTAGGCTCAATGACGGCAGGAATTTGACAGTCACCCTAGGAGAGCTGCCGTGCTAGGGAAAGGACAATGGATGGCCCTACGAAGGACATGTGAAGATGAACTCGCAGGGCGTCCATCTGCCTGATACCGTCCCACAAAACCAGACAGGACTGCTGTAGCGACTCACTAACGCAGAGCCATTCATCTCTCGGCCAGTGTCAACACCTTAGATTGCGAGTGACTTAGGGCCACCACTCCGATAGGTCTCAGAAAAAGAAGCATGAAAAGGAAGACTGGAAAAATAGATGAAAGAACAGACTGAAGAACCGGGAAGGAGAGAAACAAGACGACATAGAGGCTGCAGATGATGTGGGGAGACTTTATGGGTGAAAAGAGATAGCAAAAGACATGGTAGGCAGAACATTAGTAAGACAAGAAAAAGGGGTGGGCACAGGTTGGTCAAGAAACACCCCCGCCACGAGAAGGCTGGCCCATGGGGGCAGAACATTAATAGGTCGGCACGCCAACCATAATGCGTAGTTAGTTAGTTAGTGTTTATAGGGTCCAGCGGACTACTAGGAGCCAAATCAGGACCTCAGCTATCATATCCGAGTCTCTTGATACAAATACCCACACTAGTATTAACACATCACTTAAAATTTATGAGGACAAAAGCACAATTATCTTTTCAACTCCTTCGACACTTGTATACATTAATAAAACCCTATATTTTATAAAATATATTTACCTCTTTCAAAAAAGAAAAAATAAGATCTACTGAAATCTCACGAAAAAGAACCGATAAATCACTGGTGGAAAAGAACTTCTCTCTGATACACATCAAATCAGCACATTCTGTCAAAAAATGATTAACACTGAACAGCTGTCACACGCAACACACCATGGGGGGTCTTCCCTTCTGAATATCCAACTGTGCGTTATATAGCTGTGCCCAATAAACCATAATGCGTACACACAAAATATATCTATATATAACTGGCTATTAGCGCTGCTGGTTCCAACGTCGCCGTAGACGATGACGACGAGACGATGAAGACGACGAGACGATGAAGAGGACGAAGACGACGAAGATGATGAAGACGACGACTACAGCGTCAAGTCCGACACAAGACTTACAGAACTTCAGAGCTGTGGCTCAAAAATTCACTAACAAACTCACGGCGTCCCTGCCGGCGAGGAGGCGACAGTCTTACACAGGAGCTGTAGCTCACACTCAAACACAACGCAGCGACGGCCTAGCCAACAGGTCGCTGGGTCAAAAACTCGGGAGCGGCGCTCTGGCTTGGCAGCAGCGGCGTCTCCAGCCCAACTGGCTCAGCGGGTAGTCGGTCCCGGGCGCAGTGGCAGGTAGGGTGGTTGTCGGCACTCAGGCCGGCCTCTCAACACCGACACAGGGCGGAGAACAAGGGGGTAGACACAGCTACGACCTGACCCTCAGACAACGGCAGCCAGTCCCCCTCAGTCCAGGGAACACTTCTACCTGGAGGAAACTGATTAACTACCTTGATTATCATGGCTACTATTCATTACAATCACGACTACATTCATATTCATTAGCCATATTATATTCCACTACAACTTGGGACAAACATCAGCATATTCTTTCTTCAACACTATAACATTCCCTTTTCCGGAATCATAACACAACATTCCCTTTCCGGAATCATAACAGTACAACATTCCCTTTTCCCGGAATCACAATACTACACAGGAAAGGATTTCCATATAAACCTTTCAAAATCTAGTTTTCCAAATTGGGGAAAGGATTTCCACCTAGACCCTCTTCAATAAACCATGAATACAATTCATTACAGATCACCTTTCATCAAGCTATAAATGTCATCACAAAATGTTCATTTCTTTTCTTGTAACACGACAAGAATGTTCATTTCATTTCATATGATCACCAGAATTTAAAAGTTTTTTTTTTTTCCAAAAGATTCATCTACTTCAATATATGTAATGGAAAGATTTCCACAACACTCTTGTTTACCAACACACAATTATTCAATATTCATATCAAGAGTGAGTTAAATACTCATCCACATCAAAAATCAAAACAGCATATATAGTCTATGTCGCACACTTTGGGAGCTTATTATCCATAGCATCAAAACTCTCCCTCTTCTCGCAAAGTCTAGCTAAACCACATTGGAATAATTACTTTTTGTTCATCATGAATTCATAACTAGTTAAGTCACAGAATAAACAATTTTTTTTTTTCTGAAGACCACTTCCTTTGACACTCACTTCATCTATGTTTTCCCACAGCATTTCGTTTTGCTACCCTATCAAGTCATAGGATAACAGAACACAACAAATATTTTCCTTTTCTACACAAATCCTTCAAAAGTGCGCTGAGGAAGTTTCAGTCGCTCCTAAACGGGAATACGGTTTCGGTTTGCTAATAAATAAACATTGCATGATAAATACCTGACTGCCACCAAAAAGACACGGGAGTCCCTCTTCGGCTTTCTGGGTTGTTGTGTTGCCGGAATCACTGCAGAGACTGCCTAACCGGTTCAGCTTACCCGGCTTTTAACAGTGCGCAGGTGAGCAGCAGTCAGGTAAACTTTTCAACCGGCTTCCGGACAACTACCTTCCGGTAAGCCCGGTTGCATAAAAATTTGTGACTGGACGGGAAACGGTCCGTCACACTAGTCCATGTCCTGTTGATATAATTGCTGTTTTCCTGTTCTGTTGTCTTAATAGACACAAGGATCAGTGCTGCTAGCATGCAGTACAACCTTTACTGTAACAGAACAGATGCTAGTATGTTCACAGTATTTTGATGTTGTTATTGTATTTTGCTTTTCTTCCACTGTTATGCTGAGTAATAATCTAGTCCATGTCCTGTTGATATAATTGCTGTTTTCCTGTTCTGTGGTTTTAATAGACACAAGGGTCAGTGCTGCTAGCATGCAGTACAACCTTTACTGTAACAGAACAGATGCCGGTATGTTCACAGTATTTTACTGTTGTTATTTTATTTTGCTTTTCTTCCATTGTTTTGCTGAGTTGTTTTTTTGCGCAGATTCAGCCATGGTTGCGTGCTCTAAAGATTTTTATGTCAATTTCTTTTCATCAGACTACCAATATAGTCTTGTGGATGTTGGCAGCATGACATGGCCTGAGACTTTTAGAGTGGCCTGTGTCACAATTTTCTTCTTGATGTGCTTATTTGCAGAGGAATTTCTGTGTATTGAACATAAATAAATCCATTACTTCTTTTCAGGTGCTGTACTGTTACTATGCAAATTGTGTACTCATAGTTACAAATGTATGTTTTCTTTCATTCATGTTTTTGGAGATTTCTCATTTTGTTGCCAATTTTCTAAATATGATGTTCCTGGTAATTTTCCAGGTTGGTTTGGTTTTGATTGACTGAGGAACTGAAATAAACAAAAAGTCAAACATCAACACGGTCTTGGGTGATGGATGGATGGCTCTCCCCCCCTCTGCCCTTGACTGCTTACACAATTTACCTCCCCAGCTTTGTTATTCGTTACCAAAAAAAAAAATCAAAAACCTTTTAGACTGAAAAAAACAACATTTTAAACCCAGGGGACTGACATTCGCCACCTGTTACTACGCTCAGAGTGAATGCTAGATGCTGTTCCGTTGCACTGCTTTTGTTGCATGTAGCAGAGCAAGTCCCGAGCAGTTTGCTGTGTAGAGCAAGTCACCGCGGGAGTCGGGCAACCACAAATGATGAGAAATGAAACGTTTAGAACAGATTGGGGTTCGGGGTGAGGAGGAGGAGGGAAAGTGGAGGGAGGTGGGGGGTGGGGAGGGGAGGCAGGGAGGGGAGCATACTGGAGATAAGTGGTGGGGAGGGAGGGAGGACAGGGAGAGGAAGAAAAGAGCTCGCAGCGGGGATGGTGTTTTTAAAGTAAATGCATTATGCTGCAGGCCACAGCTCTGTGTGTGTGTGTGTGACAGCCGACTGTCGGTGTAGATGTATCTCTTGCTTTGGATGAGATGCAAGTCTTTATTTCTTCTGGGCGTGT
The DNA here is from genome assembly GCA_018398815.1 of Conus ventricosus. Lineage (NCBI taxonomy): Eukaryota > Metazoa > Mollusca > Gastropoda > Neogastropoda > Conidae > Conus > Conus ventricosus. The sequence goes on along the minus strand of CM031595.1, from coordinate 39,286,891 downwards.
TGGTTAGGCTAAGACATCCTTTCCACCCCTTCCCTTTCATACTGGCTGCCGTTCTGGGTGCGTACGACATTCACGTAGCTTCTTCTTCTCCTTCTTCTTCTTCTTCTTCTTTTTCTTCTTCTTCTTCTTTTTTTTTTCTTCTTCTTCTTCTCCTCCTCCTCCTCCTCCTTATTCTTCTCCTCCTCCTCCTTCTTCTTCTGCTTCTTCATTTTCGTTTTCTTCTTCTCCTTCTTCTTCTTCTTCTTCTTCTTCTTCTTCTTCTCACTAGGTTTTCAGTTTACTAGGTCAACGACTGTTGAGTTTCCTTCCTTTTCGTTTTGTACTCCCAGTTCTTATAGAACAGGGAGTGTGTGTGTGTGTGTGTGTGTGTGTGTGTGTGTGTGTGTGTGTGTGTGTGTGTGTGTGTTGTGTCCGTCCGTCCGTGGTCAAAATGTGTTCCACTCGCTCCAGACAAAAACAGGCCGATCTTTCTGAAAATTTGTAGGTATATGTTCATTATGGGTCACGGATCATGCCCGATGTGTTATTTTACCGTTATCGCCGTTACGAACGGCCATAACAGCCCATAACAGTTTTCGCTCTTTACAGAATATCTTAGAAAGTACTTGGCCGATCTTTCTGAAAATTTGTAGGCATGTTCATTATGGGCCATGGATGATGCCTGATATGTTATTTTACCGTTATAACCGTTACTAATGGTTTTTCTTCCTTATGGAATGTCTCAGAAAGTACTTGGCTGATCTTTCTGAAAATTTGTAGGTATGTTCATTATGGATCACAGATGATGGCCGATGTTTACCAGAATAGCCGTTACTAATGGCTGTAACGGCCCGAAACGGGTTTTCCTCTTTATGGAATATCTCACGCGTATTCAAGATATACGCTTTGCATCTTGTTCGTTTTTCCTCTGTACATAACTCCATAGGTAGGTGTGTGTGTGTGGGGGGGGGGGGGGGGGGGCGAAGAAATAGTCATGTATTTTCCTTTTAATAAGTGATCAGTGAGGTTTTCTGTTTGTAACTGATACTCGTTACTATGTAGACTTACTGATAACATATTTCTTGTTGAGATCCCATCATCTGTTCCTTCTTATTGCAATGATTCTTCTTCTCCCCCTTTCCCCAGCACCTCCCCCCCCCCCCCCCCCCGCCCTTGTAACTCCAGATTATTGCTTCCTTTTTTTCACTCCCTTTATATCCACACCAAATCCGCACCGCCGCGCCGACACACACACACACACACACCCGTCTAGAAAAGAAATCATTTATGATATATATTTCCCCCACCACTAAATTGTGTGTGAGCGTTTGTTTGTGTGCGTGTGTGTGTGTGTGTGTGTGTGTGTGTGTGTGTGTGTGTGTGTGTGTGTGTGTGTGGTGTGTGTGTGTGTGTGTGTGGAGAGAGAGAGAGAGAGAGACAGAGAGAGAGAGAGAGAGAGAGGAAAGAGAGAGAGAGAGAGAGAGAAAGAGAGAGAGAGAGAGAGAGAGGGGAGAGAGAGAGAGAGATGAGTCGGCCGAACGTTGCCCTGTCCCATAGGCTAATTCAGCTTCGTTTTGCCAATGTTGGGAATTAGTTTTCTCGGGTGTTCCAAGTGTTTCAACTCCAGTCCCACCTGTTGGGGGAGGGTGGGAGGGGGGCGGGATACTCCGAGCTAGACGTTGAAGTATGAGAAGATATTTGGGGAGTGGTCGGCATATCCAGAGGGTATTGAGAGATAAATAATTATTAATCTTGCAGTCCTGGAAGTGGATTTCGTCTTATCCCTCCCCCCCCTCCCCACCAACGGCTATCCATAGATTTCTCCCGTACATTTAGGCAGTTGCAATTGACGCTGGGTGGCACGTCGGTGTCTCAGGTCACGCTTGATGAGCCTCGGGGGTGAGCGAATACCCATGACATGGTTTGCACCGTGGGGCAGTGGGTGGAAGTGAACTGCTGGTGTCAGGGGGTCTTGGCTTGTGTAGAGGCCACAGCTGTTGGCACGATGGGTATTTAGGGAAGATGGGCGTTGAATCCAAAATGTTCTATGTGACACTGTGGGCGCAAACTTTGAAAGAAGAAAGTTTGAAAGATTCAGCGCCCTTCTTGCGCCGAATTGGATGAAGGTAAGTGACTGACTACTCGTTCATTTTCGTTGTTCTGAGTGTTGTGAATCTTGCCTGAAGAAGACCTAAGAGGTCGAAACGCGTCGTGTTTTTGTCTTGTGATTCGTTTGTATACATATTTTTTTCAGTGGAACCTTATAAATACTGTTTTAAATTTGTTTTTGTAAGTCGACGAGAGGTCGCAGAGACTGGATACTGGAAAAGCAACTGTGATAGGTCTGTGAGGACCAGGAAGCACTGTTGTAAAAATCACATGTTCTATGTCACACTGTGAGGATCAGGAAGGACTGTTGTAAAAATCACATTCTATGTCACACTGTGAGGACCAGGAAGTACTGTTGTAAAAATCACATATTCTATGTCACACTGTGAGGACCAGGAAGTACTGTTGTAAAAATCACATATTCTATGTCACACTGTGAGGACCAGGACATACTGTTGTAAAAATCACATATTCTATGTCACACTGTGATAGGTCTGTGAGGCCCAGGACATACTGTTGTAAAAATCACATATTCTATGTCACACTGTGAGGACCAGGAAGTACTGTTGTAAAAATCACATATTCTATGTCACACTGTGAGGACCAGGAAGCACTGTTGTAAAAATCACATATTCTATGTCACACTGTGAGGACCAGGAAGCACTGTTGTAAAAATCACATATTCTATGTCGCACTGTGAGGAACCAGGAAGTACTGTTGTAAAAGTCACATATTCTATGTCACACTGAGGACCAGGAAGTACTGTTGTAAAAATCACATATTCTATGTCACACTGTGAGGACCAGGAAGTACTGTTGTAAAAATCACATATTCTATGTCGCACTGTGAGGACCAGGAAGCACTGTTGTAAAAATCACATATTCTATGTCACACTGTGAGGACCAGGAAGCACTGTTGTAAAAATCACATATTCTATGTCACACTGTGAGGACTAGGAAGTACGGTTGTAAAAATCACATATTCTATGTCACACTGTGAGGACCAGGAAGTACTGTTGTAAAATTCACATTTGGGAATAAACTGGATGAGTGTCTAGCAAGTGTGCAGTATCCCATGCCTATTAGAAATGCAAATCTTTTGTGTTTTTCGAGTCCTGGCTTTCAGAAAGGATGTGGAAGTAGACTTCCCGGGCTACACAGTTGTTCGCCTTGACCGGACTGTGAAGGACACAGGGAAGACAAAAGGAGGAGGAGTCTGTATGTTTGTCAGCAAGAAGTGGTGTACAAAACATCACAGTAAAGGAGCAGTTCTGCTCTCAGAACCTAGAGCTGTTGACAGTCGCACTGAGACCCTTCTATCTCCAAGAGAATTCAATCAGCTGCTTGTCAGTGTTGTGTAATCATCCTAGGGCAGACGCAAAAGTTGCCAGTTCAAAGTTGGTGGAAGTGGTTCACAACTGGCATCACAGTCACTGATGCTCTTGTTTTCTCTTGGGGGACTTCAACCACTGCAAGATGAAAACGTTCGCTCCCCCACTTTAAGCAATACGTGACGTGCGGTACCCACCAGGGAAAATCCTGGACGTCTGCTACGGCAACATTCCCAGAGCCTACAGGTCCAGACCATCCTGGCCTCGGCAGAAGTCCACACAACATGGTGCAGTGGTGCCTACTACGTCAACGTCTCAAACGAGAGAAGCCGGCTGTGAAGTGGTGAAGAAGTGGACAAGCGAGTCAGTTGAAGTTTTGTGTGACTGCTTTGAAAACAACAGACTGGACAGTCTTCTCCGATCAAGCCTCGACGTGACTGCCGACGCCATCTCATCCTACATCTCCTTCTGTGAAGACACCGTCCTCGAGACCAAGACATGCAAGATTTACCCCATCAACAAGCCCTGGGTGACCCGGGTATGAAGAAAATCTTGCACAAGAAGAGAGACGCGTTCCTGAGAGGTGACAGGGATGAGGAGAAGGCAGCCCAAAAGCAGCTCCAGAGACAGATCAGGGAGGACAAACACCTCTTCACATCCAAGGTGGAGTCCAACTTCGGGAGGGCAACGCCAGGCAGTACTGGAGAGATATCGGGACAATCACCGGCCACAAGCAGCAGAAAGTCCCTCTCCAGACCAGTGATGAAGCCAAGCTGGCCAGAGAGCTGAACACCTTCTATGCAGGTTTGACCGTTGGGACTTCAGTGAAGAGCAGCAGCAGGCCATGCAGAGGGTGGCAAGTCGAACTGCGCATCCAGTCACCATCTCAGTCGATGAAGTCAGGACATCCTTCAAGAAGGTCAAAGTGCGCAGTGCTGCAGGCCCTGACAACATCACTGGTAGGCTGCTGCGGGGAATGCTGTGATGCTCTAGCTCCAGTCTACTGTGAGCTCTTCCAGAGGTCCATTGACGAGGGCTCCATCCAGCCATCTGGAAATCATCAACTATTGTGCCTGTTGCCATGAAACGTTCTCCAGTCACCATGAACGACTACAGGCCAGTAGCGCTCACTTCTGTCCCTTTAAGTGCGCTGAGAAGATCATCCTTCGCCTGCTGAGGTTGGAGATTGAGGAGCATCATGATCCTCTTCAGTTTGCTTATTCCGCAACCGGAGTACTGAAGATGCATCTCACTCTCCTTCCAGTGTCTACATCACCTCGAGAAGCCTACTTCATACGCAAGGGTCCTCTTCATCGACTTTAGTAGTGCTTTTAGCACGATCCAACCCATTCCTTGTCAACAAGCTTCTCCGCTACAATGTCAACCCG
>CM031595.1:39264585-39272085 GCA_018398815.1 Conus ventricosus | reverse complement strand
AAAGATGTGTGAAAACTATGAAAGTATGCTTTACAGGTAAGCCAGATCTGCAAGAGTTAGCCATTGAGCTGACAGATCAGAAACCTGAAGGCAAACGATATCCATTGGCACACTCTCCAATGCATAAAGTCCACAAAGAAGTGAAATAAATGTTGGAAATGGGCATGATAGAACCTTCTCAATCGCCCCATAATGCATCAGTTGTCATGGTCGAAAAGAAAGGTGGATCAACTCGTAACTGTATTGATTACAGATATGTTAACAGTCACAGAATTCGACCAAATAGTACTCAATACTGGACTTACCAAAGGGACTTTAGTATGTCATGTTCAGGAGAAGAAAAAAACAGGACGCTTTGGAGGAAAAGACACACCAAAATCTGCATTGTCAACATGGCAAGCACAGCAGGCAACCAGCGCGTGAGACCGCCAGTTGGACTACTGACTGCCGAAAGCATATATATATATACTTGGAGTAAAATAACAAACACAAAAGTAAACACGTATGCACGGTCCCCCATCCTGATTTAGAAGAACTAGATTTTTTTGCAGATAATAGCAATCGATAATGTCAGAGAAGAGAAAAAAACTGTTACAGAAGGAAACATTATGGATATGCAACATAGGTACGATTTTCAAAGGACTCAATACAAGACAGGATGTATGCACAGTAAAAATCCAGAAAGATAATTAATAAATATTTAGGAAAATATCAAGCAAAAAAAGTATAGAAGACCAATGTTATTCCCTTTAAGACACCCCCTTCCCTTTCTTTCCAACCCCTCCCCTCCTTCCTCCCGCCCCCCCCCCCAATTTCTCCTTCCCCCCCCCTTCCCCCCCATTACCCTGTACCCTTACCCAACACCCCCCCCCTCTCTCTCTCTCTCTCTCTCTCTCTCTCTTCCCCCTTCTGTGTTATCTTTTTCAATATTCCCCACGTAGGAATTTTGTTCCTCCTGTCACAAGAGTACCCTCCCCCTGCCTTCTCCCTCTTCTTCTCAGCCCCCTCCCCCCCCCCCCCCCCCCCCCCCCACCTCCCCTTCTTTTCCCACGAAAGGAAACATTCTTAATATGTACTATAGGCACGGTTTTCAAAAGGCTCAATACAAGACAGGAATTTTGCACAGTAAGATCCAGAAAAGATAACTAATAGATATTAGGAAAATTACAAACAGAAAAAGTACGGAAGACCAATTTTGTTCACTGTAACCTCCACCCTCCTTCCCTTTGCTTCCGCCCCCCCCCCCCTCCCCCGCTTCTCCTTCCCCTCGCTTCCCCTGCGCCCTTAACCTCCCTCCCCCCCCCCCCTTCTGCTTTTTTCCAATATACCCCACGTAGGCATTCTGTCCATACTTATTATGTTTATTTATTATTGTTTACCTGTGCTTTGGAAGATATGTTTTGATTCTGTTGTGCTGTGCCACTGGGACATTGGAGATTGCATTGGAGGGTTGCGAGAGTGGAAGGAGATTCTAGTGCACACATTTTTTAAAGTTAACATGAGTATGTTTGTTGGATATATGGAAAGAGAAAAAGTGAGGGTGGTGAGCAGGTTGATGCGTTGGTGGAGATGGTGGGATTGGGGGGAGGGGGTGAGAGAGTGGGGAGGGTGGTGAGTGGGAGTGAGAGAACGTATACGCCGGTGTTTACGTGAGGTGGAAGATGAAGATGAACGGAAATCCTGATACATGTGGGCAAGAGAGTGAGTGTGAACGTGGATACATGAATGCACGAGAAAAAGGGTTTGTTTGATTTGTACAGAAAAATGTTTCTTGAACTGTGTTCTCGTTTAATGTACCTTATATATACAGTGTGCTTCTTGAAACAGTTGCCAGTACTGAAGAAGCTTTTAAGCGAAAATTTTATTGGAGATTATGCAATTTAAAATGAAACTGTTTACTTTTGTGTTTGTTATTTTACTCCAAGTTTTTACCCCAGAAGTATATTTGGGAGGAGTGGTGACCAGCAAATTATTTGGACTTATCATTGAAGACTATATATATATATATATATATATATATATATATATATATATATATATATATAACAAACTAATAAATTCCAAGGATAAGTACCGCACCGTTCCAGCAACTTACAGAGCAGCTTGGTGTTGCAATGACTGCAAGAAATATTGAATTATAAACAAAGCTTGCTCTTATGTCTTAGATTGAAGAAATAGGGGGAGATAAGCATTCATATCTGCAGTGGTAGATGATTCTGCCTAACAAACAGTATGTGCTTGAGTGGGTGAATGGGGAAAAATAAAATAAATGCTTCTCAAAATGAGCCTTCAGCAAGCTTATATTCTCCAAGGGGGAGACATCCTCCAATAGGGAGGGAAACTCACTAACATATAACTCCTGGTCATCAGCAAGCTTATATTCTCCAAGGGGGAGACATCCTCCAATAGGGAGGGAAACTCACTAACATATAACTCCTGGTCATATACCGATATTTCGAAACTTGGTGGTTTCTCCTCAGTGACCGCGGAAAGTGGTAATTTGACTCCTCTGCCTTTTCAGTTTTAAGAAGAATGCAATCCCAGAAAAGGTTGGCGTGCAATACCGTAGTATGTTTGTTGAGTTTTCAAAAAACCAACCAAAGGTGCCATCTAAGAAGCAAAAGAAAATCATAAAAGAGCAAAACAAGCTACATTTTCTTGTGAAAAGTAGAAAATATAAAAAGATATCCTCTAAGACACAAGTGCTGAGGGCAAGTTCTTGGAATGAATCCGCAAGGGACTAAAATATAACAAACTAATAAATTCCAAGGATAAGTACCGCACCGTTCCAGCAACTTACAGAGCAGCTTGGTGTTGCAATGACTGCAAGAAATATTGAATTATAAACAAAGCTTGCTCTTATGTCTTAGATTGAAGAAATAGGGGGAGATAAGCATTCATATCTGCAGTGGTAGATGATTCTGCCTAAACAAACAGTATGTGCTTGAGTGGGTGAATGGGGAAAAATAAAATAAATGCTTCTCAAAATGAGCCTTCAGCAAGCTTATATTCTCCAAGGGGAGACATCCTCCAATAGGGAGGGAAACTCACTAACATATAACTCCTGGTCATCAGCAAGCTTATATTCTCCAAGGGGGAGACATCCTCCAATAGGGAGGGAAACTCACTAACATATAACTCCTGGTCATATACCGATATTTCGAAACTTGGTGGTTTCTCCTCAGTGACCACGGAAAGTGGTAATTTGACTCCTCTGCCTTTTCAGTTTTAAGAAGAATGCAATCCCAGAAAAGGTTGGCGTGCAATACCGTAGTATGTTTGTTGAGTTTTCAAAAACCAACCAAAGGTGCCATCTAAGAAGCAAAAGAAAATCATAAAGAGCAAAACAAGCTACATTTTCTTGTGAAAAGTAGAAATATAAAAAGATATCCTCTAAGACACAAGTGCTGAGGGCAAGTTCTTGGAATGAATCCGCAAGGACTAAAATATAACAAACTAATAAATTCCAAGGATAAGTACCGCACCGTTCCAGCAACTTACAGAGCAGCTTGGTGTTGCAATGACTGCAAGAAATATTGAATTATAAACAAAGCTTGCACTTATGTCTTAGATTGAAGAAATAGGGGGAGATAAGCATTCATATCTGCAGTGGTAGATGATTCTGCCTAACAAACAGTATGTGCTTGAGTGGGTGAATGGGAAAAATAAAATAAATGCTTCTCAAAATGAGCCTTCAGCAAGCTTATATTCTCCAAGGGGAGACATCCTCCAATAGGGAGGGAAACTCACTAACATATAACTCCTGGTCATCAGCAAGCTTATATTCTCCAAGGGGGAGACATCCTCCAATAGGGAGGGAAACTCACTAACATATAACTCCTGGTCATATACCGATATTTCGAAACTTGGTGGTTTCTTCTCAGTGACCGCGGAAAGTGGTAATTTGACTCCTCTGCCTTTTCAGTTTTAAGAAGAATGCAATCCCAGAAAAGGTTGGCGTGCAATACCGTAGTATGTTTGTTGAGTTTTCAAAAAACCAACCAAAGGTGCCATCTAAGAAGCAAAAGAAAATCATAAAAGAGCAAAACAAGCTACATTTTCTTGTGAAAAGTAGAAAATATAAAAAGATATCCTCTAAGACACAAGTGCTGAGGGCAAGTTCTTGGAATGAATCCGCAAGGGACTAAAATATAACAAACTAATAAATTCCAAGGATAAGTACCGCACCGTTCCAGCAACTTACAGAGCAGCTTGGTGTTGCAATGACTGCAAGAAATATTGAATTATAAACAAAGCTTGCTCTTATGTCTTAGATTGAAGAAATAGGGGGAGATAAGCATTCATATCTGCAGTGGTAGATGATTCTGCCTAACAAACAGTATGTGCTTGAGTGGGTGAATGGGGAAAAATAAAATAAATGCTTCTCAAAATGAGCCTTCAGCAAGCTTATATTCTCCAAGGGGGAGACATCCTCCAATAGGGAGGGAAACTCACTAACATATAACTCCTGGTCATCAGCAAGCTTATATTCTCCAAGGGGGAGACATCCTCCAATAGCACATACTGTTTGTTAGGCAGAATCATCTACCACTGCAGATATGAATGCTTATCTCCCCCTATTTCTTCAATCTAAGACATAAGAGCAAGCTTTGTTTATAATTCAATATATATATATATATATATATATATATATATATATATATATATATATATATATATATATATATATATATATATATATAATATATATATATATAATAACAATTCAACAGTGGGAGAAAACAAGTGCAGACTAACAATTCTTCCGTCATGAAAAAAAGAAGAGGGCGGGATAAGAAGAAAATGAGAACATGAAGTCAGAGAAATATATTATAAATGTTAAGCCCTTCACTAGCAGCATATGGGAACCATCGTAATCCTTCCTGAAGACAGATCAGTTCATATTGCCTGCGCCTAAGCCTTTCGTCCGCTGGATTGGACTCATCAGGGAGACACGGCTGATTGATTGTGTCTGTGCTCCCTTGGTATCAAATGGTGTCTGTGCTCCCTTGGTATCAAATGGGGATACACCATAGTCTATAATTCAGCTTTATGATGCGGAAAATGCTACATAGGAGCAACATCTAAAAATGCTGGAAGTAATAATGTCAAGACGCGAGGAAATCAGCCTATCAGAAAAACTGTCCAAATATTGGAGCCCAGTACAAATAAGAAACTTCCAACGTTCTTTGACTTGACAGGATACTGCAGAAACTTCATTCCAGATCATGTAAATTGTAATCGCTCATTAACAGCTGTGACAAAGGAGAAGCAGCCAGACAGGCTCAATTAGAACACAGAGTCTCAGACAGCGTCCAACGCATTGAAAGGAAAACTCGGTCAGAATGCGACTGTGTGTCTACCACACAACGACAGCGAATTCATTTCAAGGATGGATACACCAGATTAAAGCTTGGACACTGTCCTTCGACAAGATCAAGACAAAGGGCAACAACCGACTGTATAGGCAAGCAATTAAATTATGCGTATCAGAACTCGAATACATGACCGTGGAGGATGAATACCTAGCAGTAGTACGGTGAATAAAAAAAAGAACGTTTAAAAGATGTGTCTGGGAGACATACTGGTCTCTGCACGGATCACCAGGGTTGCAGTGTCCACAGAGGACGAACTCCAAACATGGCTCCAGCTGCAGTTTTCATTGACTGTACAGGTGATTCCTGGGATAAATGATGATGATGTATCACAGCTGATTTCCTCGGCTCTATACATTCTGTTTAAAGAATTGAAAAGTGTATTGCTCAGCGTGCGATGAGTTCTAATCAAACTGGCCTGAAAGGAGGGCTGTAAGTGTTGTGGACCCTCTTCAGTTTCAAGAAGGGAGGCGGTGTATGTTTGAAATAGTTCCCAACCTTCAAAGGGAGTGGTTTGTGTTACAAACGTTCCCACGCTTAAAAAGGAGATGGAGATGGGGTAGGGAGGAGAGGAAGGAAGTAGAAAGGGGTGAGGAGGAAACGGCATGGAGCAGGGAAGTATTTATATATATATATATAATTTTTTTTTTAAGTTCAAATCTTTGCCAAGTCATTACTATAACGACTGAAGAATTGTTAACCTGCACTTGTTTTTCTTCCCCACTACTGAATTGTTCAGCATTCTATTGTTTGGTCAATCAGTGGGAGATTGCATCTCTTAGGAGATCCAAGTAAAGGTTGTTCTGTACAATTCTTAGCCACTCACAATGCTTGGGTTATTGAACAGCAGAGCTGACCACTCAGACTGTTCCATATCTTTTGATCTCCCTTGCATCCTTGAATGGATCCTCAACCATAGGCTCAAAGATTGTTCCCTACATTTTATACTGTTTGAATAATGCTCTTAGTTTTTCAGCAACTTTTTTCCTCTCCACACTTTCGTATTGTTCCATTTACTACCCTTCACTGGCTGCTTTGGGGGTGCTGTTGGATTCTTTTCTGAACCCTTGGTGGTGAGAACACCACAGAAGTATGGACTGTGGTGTGTCTCTATTTGACACCAGGAGCACAGACACAATCAGCCGTGTCTCCCTGATGAGTCCGATCCAGCGGACGAAAGGCCTAGGAGCAGGCAATACAAATAAATGTGCCTTCGAAAGGGATTACGATGGTTCCCCCAGGCAGCTCGTGAAGGGTTTCTCATATTTATAATATATTCCGCCATTTTCTTCGTCTTCAATTTTTTTTAAAAGTTCAAATCTTTGCCAAGTCATTACTATAACGACTGAAGAATTGTTAACCTGCACTTGTTTTTCCCCCACTACTGAATTGTTCAGCATTCTATATATATATATAATATATGTGTGTGTGTACACTAGCCGTTCCCCATCTTTCCTGTCCCCTACCCCCTCTCGCTACCACATGTCCCCCATTTTGCTGTTGACCCCTTCAAATTTTTTAAAGAAGAAAAAACATGAATGATTACGAACGGCGAGGCGAGTTTCACACGCTTCCTATTCCGACATCGCTTCCCTTCAAGGCCGCATCAATATAAGAGTAATACCAATTTCTGGCACAAAAGTGACTCTATTTCAATTACCCTAAAATCGTGGCTAAAGATTCATCAGAGCTCACATCATGTACTCCTTTTGTGAATAATATCACTTTAACGATACAATACAATTCTGGAAACATAGAACAATATAGATATTTCGTTCAACTGTTCATGTGTGTGTGTGTGTGTGTGTGTCAGACGTCGCACTATGTAACAAAATGAGCCGAAAAAGGAACATCACCAAAGAAAGTAGAGATCACAATGAATGTAAAGACCTTAACATTCTCTAGTTGATAGAAGAGCTTGGCACAGTCAATGTCGAAGTGCTGAGGAGTATTTTCGTGCAACACATTTGCAACACATTTGCTCCATAGGACGAAACTGGAGGGGGTGTAGCCGGCCGTTTTGTCCGCCCCGGCCGTTTTGTCCGAGTTGGACAAAACGGCCGGGTCGGACAAACCGGCCGGCTAAAAACCCGGCTGTTTTGTCCGACTTTCAATTTTTTGTCGG
>CM031595.1:39234585-39259585 GCA_018398815.1 Conus ventricosus | reverse complement strand
TTGTTTTTCTTTGCGTGCGCGCGCGCGCGCGTGTGTGTGTGTCTGTGTCTGTGTGTTCGCGTGCGCGCGCGCGCGCGCGCGCGCGCGCGCGTGTGTGTGTGTGTGTGTGTGTGAGTGTGTGTGTGTGTGTGTGTGTGTGTGTGTGTGTGTGTGTGTGTGTGTGTGTGTGTGTGTGTGCTGCCTCATCTTCCGTGCCACTGAACTGGCATTGTACCTCCGCCGCTCATTCCGGTCCCCCGTCCATAGCTACAGCCTGGCCCATCCCGCCGCAGTCCCGACACCGGCAATCCACAGCGAGCAGTCAATGAGAACTCATCCCGAGGCCACTCACCAGAAGAGACACTGCCAGTCATTTCACTGGTGTTCACTGCTGCCTGTTGTGATCAGACACTGCCAGTCATTTCACTGGTGTTCACTGCTGCCTGTTGTGATCAGACACTGCCAGTCATTTCACTGGTGTTCACTGCTGCCTGTTGTGATCAGACACTGCCAGTCATTTCACTGGTGTTCACTGCTGCCTGTTGTGATCAGACACTGCCAGTTGTTGTTGTTGTTGTTGTCGTACCCTGGCTAAAAGACTCCAGGGATCATCCGAACAGCCGAAGCATTTGAACACTATGGCACAAATGCATCAGCTGGGGATGAGAACATTACGTGTGTGACCGTTTTTGATTACCCCGGAAGACACTGCCAGTCATTTCACTGGTGTTCACTGCTGCCTGTTGTGATCCGACACTGCCAGTCATTTCACTGGTGTTCACTGCTGCCTGTTGTGATCAGACACTGCCAGTCATTTCACTGGTGTTCACTGCTGCCTGTTGTGATCCGACACTGCCAGTCATTTCACTGGTGTTCACTGCTGCCTGTTGTGATCAGACACTGCCAGTCATTTCACTGGTGTTCACTGCTGCCTGTTGTGACCCGAGGTCCACAGGACACCACCTGCTAGAACCCTCATCGACGACAATGATTGCAAAGACGCGGAGCCAGTGTGAGTGAGATCTCCCTCCGGAGGGGTCCGTCCAACGACGGTCTCCTTGAATTTGCCAACACCGGTGACCCCAAGAGAACCACACCAAGGCCACAGACGTGGAGAGGTCATCGAAACTGAGGTCAGCATGAAAGCGAGGCATGAAGGGCCACAGAATTTGAGACTTTTTTTTAATGCTGATCGATGAGGATGAGGATGATGAAGATTATGGTACGATTTCCATTCAGGTCTGAGACTGTGTGACAAGGTTGTAATCTACACTTGTTTTCATAACATATTCCGGCATCAACCTAAAGATACATACACCTACAGTGTTGGTCAGGAAATCTGGGCAACACTCTCGGCCCTAAAGATACAGACACCTGCAATGTTGGTCAGAAAATTTGAGCAACACTCCCAGAGACGCATCCATTAGGTGGATGAAACTGGACTCAGCGGTCCCAGTCTTCCTGGTTGAGCCCATGGCAAATTCAACTCTGGGCGGGAACTGATCAGGGCAGACAAATCCCACACATAGAGGCCGCGGACGGGAATTGAACCTACGACCTTCCACCCGGGTGTCCACGACACCAACTATTTCGCTGCGGCGGCTGATATTACTATTATTTTTACGATCATTGAGAATATTTATGTAGCGCCAGGCTCGAGGCCACAACCCAATCGTTTTTTAATCCATGCTGTCGTTCACACAACCTGGGTAGAGATAACTTGATAGCTGACACTGAGACTAATTATTTATTTCCCCAGTCATTCAGTCAAATAGCCATCACAAAATCATTCACTCATTCATTCAATTGTTCACGGAGGATATATGTTATGTGTGTACGTGCCATCTATACTAACAGCTAAACTGGCTGTAACTTCCGAAAGTCGGTGACGGGATCTTACGTGACTGCAAAATGTCAAAGCACCATTGAGGCTTTGACAGCACCGCAGTTGTGCATGGCATTCAGTTCGCCATGATCTGAGCACACTGGGTGGATTCGCTGGCTTGTAATTCAAGCGTATTTTTCATGAACCGCACACACACACACACACACACACACACACACACACACACACACACACACACACACACACACACTCACACACACACACACACACACACACACACACACACACACACACACACACACACACACACACCTCCCACACCCCACACACCCCACACACCCACACCCCAGAAAATAAATAAATGAAAACTAAAATAATTACATAAAAACAAATGCCATCGACACCATCATCGGCGGCGTCATTGGTAAGAACAAGACTTGTTCATTGCAAAACAGTCAAAACAAATGATAGACAAAGACAGAAATTAAAGAACGGCTGTTGTTTTTAGTCAGAGGCAAAATTTCCGAAGATCTTCAAATGAGACAGACGAAGGGTTTTTTTACGGCATGGAATAGCCTATCTTCAATGTGCAGTTCCCATTTTAAAACACTTTCAATTTAACAACTGCGTAGTTTGCTTAACACGTAGCTCAGACTGGTCTGAAGCTAAATTTGGCGTATCCACTGTGTGAAACGATATAGACATGAATCAAGGAAGTAAGTAAATAAAGATATGAAATAAATTAAATGATAGTGATAATGATAATCCGGTGGCTACAACAGGAAGGACAAAGACAACGTGTGTGTATGTGTATGTGTGCATGTGTGGTTTTTGCTTTTTTTTAAAGTGCGAGACTGTGATTTAAAAAATGCTACAATGCTGTTGAGTGCTAAAGTCATGTACAGTCTTCAGAGTGACAACAAAGCAGCAGTTTGTGACAGAAAGGCGGCCGTTTAGAAGGTACATGAATATCTTTTAAACACAGAATCGGCGAAACGCCTGAGGCACTGTTGACTCCGTTGTGAACCAGTCTTGGCCCAGATTCGTCTGATACCAAATACCTACAAGTGGTTCTCAGCAGGTGAGTTCACCTAGAAATGGTGGAAATCCACCCACAAAAAACCGACAGGTCTGCTCTCTCTCTCTCTCTCTCTCTCTCTCTCTCTCTCTGTATAAATAGACTGTCAGTTGATCAGTGTGCTCGGCATCTGTCCTCCCATGCACACCCACACCCACGTTCTTTTGACTGTTAAGTTGTTATGATTTTTTTCCCCATATAAACAGGGGAGAATGGGCGGTCGAGTGTGGGCGTCCTCCAACCTCCTATCTTTTATTCCCCCCCCCCCCCCCCCTTTTATGTGGGGCCTCCATCCTCCTTTTTCACACTGTTCTTTTCTTTTAGTCGTCGACTCTCATTCATCATGCAAGCTGTATGCGTTCTGTTACTGATGGGCATTCTCTCGCTGTCAACATGGTAGCGTGTGCTACTGTGCGTTTGAGTTTATTGATGCGCTAATGTTTGGTGTTCTATGATTGTGTAAATTGAGTGTCCCCTAAAGTGCTGAGTTGACCCGTCTGTTGGTGTGCGTGGCACCTGTCTTCCCCTGTCTGTCCCGCTGTTTGTTTATTTGTTTTCTGCTTCATGCATGTACTGACTTGTTAGTCGGTGTACTCGGTATCTGTCTCCCCCGTCTCTCCCGCTATGAATTCGTTTTGCAGTTTATGTAGATTGACTTGTCAGTGGGTGTCCTTGATACCTGTTTCCCCAAGTCTCTCCCGCTGTTGAGCTGTTTTGTGGTGGTTTGTGTGTACTGACTTGTCAGTCCATTGGTGTACTTGGTACTTGTCCCCACTTGTCTCTCTCCTGCGTGATTCGTGGGTGCCGACTTGTTCCGTTGCTGTGCTTGCTCGACATACCTGTCTACCACCCCTGTCTATCTTGTTGTTTGGTTGTTACGTGCTTCCTATTGTTCCCCCATCCCCGCCACACACACACACACACACACACACACACACACACACACACACACACACACACACACGCACGCACGCACGCACGCACGCACGCACGCACACACACACACACACACACACACACACACACACACACACACACACACACACAAACGCGCGCGCACACAAAACACAGAGACAGACAGACAGACAGACAGACACACAGACAGACAGACACACAGAGACACAGAGACAGAGTCTCGTCTTCTAGTTCATAAAGAATTATGCCAGTCTCTTAAAAGATCTCTATTTTTCTCTATGATTCTGCTTAATGTTTAGAAAAAGTCTCCATTCATATACGCTCATCATGCACGCGCGCGCCGTATTTTAGTCCCCGTCTGTGCCCAGGGCGTGGTTCTGTTACAGCTGAAATGCGTTCAGTCACAGCTTCTTTTTTCTGCTGTTTTCGACCACTTCCTACCTACTGCTACAAAACCCGAGTGTCTGAACGGCAGAGGTACCGGCTGAAGTGACGCGTGCACACTTCCTGGATGTCAGGCCTGAATGAACAGACATGTTTTCCTTTAGGTGGCTAAGCCCACTGATTTTGAAACGAGGCTGTGCCATTTCGCTTTTCTCCTTTTGACAATAGTGAACAGACCATGATAGGGTCAACAACTCGTTTTGCTCTGTAAGAGACTTTCTTACAACCTCCACAGAGGAAGTTACGTTTTGAACCTCGCCCGTTCATTCACTGCTTTGTTGTTGCTGTTGTTGTTTTGTTTTGTTTTGCTTTGTTTGTTTGTTTGGTTGTTGTTGTTTTTTGTTGTTGTTCTTGGTTGTTTTTTTTTGTTGTTGTTGTTGTTTTGTTCTGTCGGCGAAATTACTCGAAAGAATTGCCAACCAGGTTGGTGGAAACATGGAATGCATTCCCAAGACAAAGCCATGCCCTTTGGGGACAGATCTGTGTTATGGATCCTAATGAAATGTACATTCAGTATCCATGCAGCAAGAGGATTACACATTTCACTAAACATGTACGCTGTAAAGTTACTTTTTTTTTCGCCACTGAACAACTATTTTGATGAAAAATTCTATGCCACATAACTAATAGCTTTTAACTTTTTTGCACGCTTCTGTCTTTTTACCATTCATTTGTAATCCGAAATAAAAGGAAACCTACCGATAAGATTTAAGTTACTTTTTTTACTATAATCTTCATCTCTAAATGATAGGTAACATCATCTATGTATAATGCTAGTTTCAAGAAAATAAAGTGTAATTTTCATTCTTTAGTGTGGGTTGCTTACAATTCAAGTGTTGAAGTGAAGGCAAGGGGAGAAAGCGGATATCCCTGTCAAAGTCCTAATTCACTGGGAAGGATTCACTGATCCAGCCACGGCAGCTGACCCACCTCTTCGTATTTTTCTACACGTTTACAGAATCCCCGCTCAAAGCTAAGTATTTGTAGTGCACACAACATGTAATTTGCAGATGATCCGTCAAAAGCTCGCTTGAAATCAATTGCAAGAAGAGCGGCGTGGAAGTTTTTTTAATTTTCTATAGTCCAATTCACCGTCACTTGTTCCAGCCCCCCCCCCCCCCCCCCCCCCCCCCCCCTTCCTACACAGAACCGACACGTATTTCGTGTATAATGGAAATAATTACTGCGGACAGTCTGTGTGCCAAATATTTCGTGAACATTTCGTAATCAGACTCGTCAAAACATCGGCCTCCAGTTGCCAAGCGAGATTCTATGCAAACTTTCCCTTGTTTGTCAATGTAATTTGAGCCTGTAAGTGGTAGTATAACAGTTGACCTCTCTGCAAAGAGAGAAATGTGAATCTACAACGCTCTGCTTTGCATGCACTCAAACGGTTGAAGAGAATCGATGGTTAAACCGTGCAGTCCAGGTGGTATCCTTTTATCAACTGTTTCAAACCCGCTGTTGCTCAGTCAGTGATTAAACCTTCGCATACCTCTTTTGATCAAGCTGAGGAATTATGTGTTCGTCTAAGTAAGTATATTTTGTCAGACTGAATATCTGGAAACACTTTTTACCGTACTGATCTTGAAAGCGTTCTTCTTGAGCACAGATGCGATCTGTCGACTGATTATCGCCTCTCCATTGTCTAGTATTCTTTTCTAGTTAGCTCTGGATTTTTCTAAGTTGAGAAAGAAATGTGACGGTTTTTTTCGCCCTCTTGAATCCATTTGAATCGTGTGCAAGTCAAAGCGGTTTTTTTTTTTCTCTTTTTTTTTTCTTTCTTCTGTTTTGTGCGTTCAAGATCTGATCCGACAGAGTATCACTTTTTATCTGTTGATGGAGATCATCTAACTTAGAATTCTTTGTCACTCATTAAGTTGAGTGATTACCTGAAGATGAAGATTTCTTGGTTTTGTTGCTTTCCTTTTATTGTGTGGTATACTTTCTGCTGTTCTTTTCAATTTTAGAAGCGCCCATATGACATGGGCTCCCAAAAGTGTGCGGGCTCTCCAGTGCTTCTGTTTATGCAAACTGGAGATCCTTTATCGGGCGATCGTTAAATTTCCAACAACCAGATCGTCTTTCTACACAAGATTCTACACAGGAACACGTGACTGCCGCATAAGCACATCGACATTTTGTAATCGGAAGGATGGAAGGAAATACCTTATATTCTGATCGACTCCCAGTGCGTTACGCAATGAGCTGCAAACGTCGGCTCAGTATTGTTTGACAAGTGTCTGTAGCCCACGACTCTTTTCCTCTCGTTGCTGTGGGTTGTCCTGTATTTTGAACTGACTGGTTTGAGAGTGCCTTTTGTTGTTCTTCTTCTTGCTGCTGTTGTTGTTGTTGTTGTTGTTGTTGTCGTCGTCGTTTTTACTTCCAAGTGGCCTTTGTACCCTGTGGAAAGGAGAAAATTGAAATCGAGCCAGAGAATTCTCACCAGAGACCTGACCGTTTGTTACCTTTCTTCCTTCTTTCCTACCTTCCTTCCGTCATTTCTTTCTTTCTTTATTTCTTTCTTTCTTTTTCTTTTCTTTTCTTTCTACAACCTGACTATTTGCTTCATTCAGATTGTACATACATGCACACACACGCAAACAGGCGCGCGCATACGAGTGCGCGTTCACCACACGCGCGCGCGCGCGCACGAACACACAGACACACACATGCGTATACGCTCATATACACAGGCACACACACATACACATAATATGTACGCATTTATGTGCATATACGTGCGTGAGGAGTATGCTCACATGAGCCCACAGACCCACACACGCACAAGCATGCACATCTGCACGCGCGCACACACACACACACACACACACACACACACACACACACACACACACACACACACACACACACATACACACGAGCGCGCGCGCACGCGCGCTGAGCGGAAAGGGAAGAAGGGCGGGAGGAGGGGAGGGGTGTTAAGAGAGCAGTCTGACCCGACAAAAAATTCGCTGCAATCTTGCAATTTACATGAGAGCGGCGGGTCGGAAGGGACGGGGGGGGGGGGGGGGGGGGGGGGTGGGGGGGGGGGGGGGGGGAGGGGGGGGGGGGGTGGGGGGGGGGGGGGGGTTGATTGAGTGGAAGAGGGGGGGAGGGCGGCTCGTCTTCAAATCTAAAAAGCAGGGCGGGTGGTTTCCAGATTCTTTTGAAGGTTTGGGTAGGAGGGACGGAGGGCACCATAACATGCCGTCCATATTTCTGGCTTCAAATTTTAGGATGGGGAAGGGTGGGGCAGAAGTAATCTAACCCCCCCCCCTCTCCTCCCCAGTATTTTCATTAAAGGAACCAGTACCACCTCCCTCCCTCCCACCCTCTTCGGCTTCCACGCCACTGGGACCAGTTGGCCGGCTGCGGTTCACACACTACAGGTCCAGGGTTAGCCCTGTCCACTGTACGGACTGTCCAGCAGCTGATGTTGATGAGGGCCAGTTGACCGGCTGCGGGTTCACACACTACAGGTCCAGTATTAGCCCTGTCCACTGTACGGACTGTCCAGCAGCTGATGTTGATGAAGACCAGTTGCAGGGCAGTTCACAGAATTCACCGGATCCCCCAACCCAACATGTACAGTTATGTGACAAGCAACCTGCTGATTTATATAGGCAGACCTCGTATTCGTGTTACTCGTTAGGCGGTATTTGGACCACCTCAAAAATGTGGGGAAGTACATAGGAGTGGTTGAACAAGGAGTGTCGATTTCATGTGGATAGTTTGACCTGAAAATGTACCGTAATCATGAGGATCCAAGTTGTGTGTGTGTGTGTGTGTGTGTGTGTGTGTGTGTGCGTGCGTGCGTGCGTGCGTGCGTGCGTGCGTGCGTGTGTGCGTGCGTGCGTGCGTGTGTGAATGTGTGTGTGTGTGTGTGTGTGTGTGTGTGTGTGTGTGTGTGTGTGTGTGTGTGTGTGTGTGTGTGTGTGAGAGAGAGAGAGAGAGAGAGAGAGAAGAGAGAGAGAGGAGAGAGAGAGAGAGACTCTTCAGTGAGCCAATCCTGACTGAGATAAATGACGACAGCTGATTTTCATTTATCGTCAAATCCTTCAGACACAGGAAAGGTCGACCCCGGTGTAACGTGTCATAATGGCCTCCACTCCTAAAATCACACTCGGGCGGAAGAGAAAGGGCACGTGCCCAAACTCCGGGATAAATCCCCAGACAGATCCCGCCTTTTTTTCCCCAAATCACTCCTCTCCTTCAAAACCCCTAAAGAGTCAAAACATATCAACTAAAGCTCAGTACACTTGAATCTCAGAGGGGAGTCATTTTCAACCTGACCCAGTACCCCCCACGCCCCACCCCCGCCCTGTTCCGACCCACTCCCTGATGAAAGATTTGGGGGCTGTGTCCAGTAACATCCCAAGGAGAGAATACAGGCGTGAGCCCATTGCCACCTCAGTGTCACGGAGGGCGGGTAAGTTTGGGCGCCTGCTTCCACTGACTGCATGAGGTGTTTCTGCACCATGTATGCCCCACATCACTCACCAAGGGTTGACTCGACTCTGGAACAGACTGCAGAGAAGTTCTGGCTCATCCTGAGTCATCCCGAACCACCCGGTCCTCAAATTCTGATGCTAGGTGCACTGATTGATAGGTTTTGTCGTCACTGAGAATTTTGAAAAAGAGGGAGGTGGGGGGGGGGGGGGGTAATTTTGAGACAAAGAATGAGGTCGGTCTGGACTCCTCTCTCTCTCTCTCTCTCTCTCTCTCTCTCTCTCTCTCTCTCTCTCTCTCTCTCTCTCTCTTCTCTCTCTTCTCTCTCTCTCTCTCTCTCTCTCTCTCTGTCTCTCACACACACACACACACACACACACACACACACACACACACACACACACACACACACACACACACACACACACACACACATCCATCCCTCAAACCAAGAAAAGATATGTGCAAACATTTCAAAAGAAAACATCTCACAGAAGTGCATATCAACACAGAATCGACGACGAATACATACCAATTCAAAATGAATGATACAATTAAGACATGTCTAGAGGAAGAGAGTGTGGGGGTGGGGGTGGGGGGGACGAAGGGAGGAAGGGATGGAGAGCGACTGAGACAGACAGACAGACAGACGGACAGACAGCCAGCCAGACACAGTGCAGTCCCAGCCTTTCAGCCAAAAAGAGGAAGCACGTATTCCCCATACATCTGTCCTCCAGACAGATAAATAGACAGACAGACAGACAGATGATAGATACAGATATCTAGAGACGCTTATTCAGAAGTATAATGAGAAATTGTCGCTGGATTGCGGTTCTCTGTCAATATTAATGCAAATAAAGAGAGAGAGAAGAGAGAGAGGAGAGAGAGAGAGAGAGAGAGAGAGAGAGAGAGAGTCATACCTGCTCGCAGGCGGAATAATGATTAAACTGACACGAAGCTAGGGGCAACTTACAGTATCAGTGTGTGAACCTTTCTTAAAACCTACCGAGCGCTCGACCCAGCGCGTCTTTTTTGTTGGGTATTCAAGCCAAAGTTTGTTTAATCTACCTGAACCACCTGTCAACATGTGTTTGGCTTTGAAAGCCTCTTCCACCCTACATCTTCCCCCCACCCCCCACCCTGCCACTTCCCAGCTCTCTCCTCCCTCCCCCCCCCCCCCCCCCCCCCCCTAATATCCTTAACCGAGAATCCTACTGCAACAGGTTATGGGAAATAGAGAGCGAGAGAAAAAAAAAAAGGTTTACGCCTCTAGAATTTCTTGCCGGAAAAACAGAGACTACTCTTTTCATACAAAACAGCCAGCAAAATAGCTGAGTGAATACGTAAACAAGTGACTGGAAATCTATGAATGCTTTGAAGTGCACTATTGGTGTTGTAAAAGTCGCGACTGTTCCGTTCGTCAACAAACACACGCCACCAAACGCCGCCCCTCGCTCCTCCCACGTTTCGTGTTGTTTTGAGGTCACATCTCGTCACAGGCAGAACGTTTATTCGAAGGATTCGCACTGCTGCATTCACTAGATTATTTATACCCAGCATTTGAGCTGCTGCATGAGCCAGTGTGTTCATACAAAGCATTCGCCCCCCTGCATGAGCCAGAGTGTTCATACAAAACATTCGTCCCGCTGCATTAGCCAGAGTGTTTATACACAACATGTGCACTGCTGCCTTTACAACCATTAGTCGTACTATAGTTGCTCGTCCTCTGTGCTGTCCGTTGTCGTTATTGTTTGTTTGTTTCCTGTCTTTATAACTCATATAATCTGTCTCTGAGCTACAGATCAATACACTTACATTCTTTTCTTTCTTTTCTCGCTCCTGTTTTATAACGTACCTTCTTTTCTGTCACTGTCCGGTCACTAACTGCCTCCCCAGACCTTCCCGTTCGGTCAGTGTCTGTACGATCTTTGTCATGCATTCTCTTAAGTGTCTGTCTGTCTGTCTGTACGGTCTTTGTCATGCATTCTCTTAAGTGTCTGTCTGTCTGTACGGTCTTTGTCATGCATTCTCTTAAGTGTCTGTCTGTACGGTCTTTGTCATGCATTCTTGTGTCTGTCTGTCTGTACGGTCTTTGTCATGCATTTTTTGTCTGTCTGTACGGTCTTTGTCATGCATTCTTGTGTCTGTCTGTCTGTCTGTCTGTCTGTCTGTACGGTCTTTGTCATGCATTCTCTTAAGTGTCTGTCTGTACGGTCTTTGTCATGCATTCTTGTGTCTGTCTGTCTGTCTGTACGGTCTTTGTCATGCATTCTTGTGTCTGTCTGTCTGTCTGTACGGTCTTTGTCATGCATTCTTGTGTCTGTCTGTCTGTCTCTACGGTCTTTGTCATGCATTCTTGTGTCTGTCTGTCTGTCTCTACGGTCTTTGTCAAGCATTCTGTTAAGTGTCTGTCTGTACGGTCTTTGTCAAGCATTCTCTTAACTGTCTGTCTGTCTGTCTGTACGGTCTTTGTTATGCATTCTCAGTGTCGCTCTCTTTTTGATGACTGTGCTGTTTTCCCTTGTAATGTGGACTAAAAAAAACACGGTAAAATGGCTGGGGCATCTACGTTGGTGCGGCTTATATGATTGAACGATGGTTATAGTGTAGCTTTTACGGTATGCAATAGTCTATAGCTGTATGATTATCTGAATGCGAAGATGCTGTATGTATACGCTAGAGGTAAGGAGGAGCGAGGGAAGGAGGGATGGGGGCAGGGGCGGGACAGCACTTTCGTCTCTGCGTGGTGACTTCCTTGCAGGAGTCCATTATGGTCAGCTGGGCGGTTCTGAGTTAGAAACTGACCTGTTCGCTTGGCCGCTACAATGCTAATGGACATGATCATCACCTTAAGCGTTGGACTTGTGACTGAATACTGATTAGTCCACTATTGACCGTGGCTGTCACGCTGTCAGTTATGCAGTTTGAGACACATTTCCAGGCACTTAATCATGCATGGGAAATGACCATTTTTGCAGTGGATTTGAGTCACCAATATGCACAAGTTTAGGTATGTTCACATGTAATAACCGACAGTGACCGTTGGCTCAAAATATACCCAGAAGAAATGAGGGAACAATGACGGCTGGTCAGAAATCATCCGCCGCTTTCCTTTGAAGAACGAAGACTTAAGTCGGCAGAAGAAGAAATTAATTCACGTGGAGTGGTTTTCGGGGGTTCTCAGGGCTTCTAGATAAACGGACACTGACCTTCGGATTATGACCAAAAGATAGAAACCCAAGACGACAATTGGGCCCCAGATGTGCTATACATAGCAAAATTGACGTTGATCATTAGTAAAGTTTTGGGTATGCCTGAAGGAAATGAACTGACATTATTCGATGGCTTTAAATATACCAAGAAGAAATAAATTGACACAGATCATAGGTTATAGCTATACCCAGAAGAGGTAAACTTTTATCGATCATTAGTTCTAGATTGCCACGAAGAAATAAATCGGTATTAATTATTAACTCAAAATATATCTGAAGTTATCAACAGTAGCAACTGGTTCTCGATATGCCCAGAAGAGTGAAGAGGACATTGACCGTTTCTAAACATGCGCAAAAAAAGTTACAGGAACGTTGACCAATGGTTTCAGGAATACATAGAAGAGTTTAGGAGACACTGACCAAGGGTTCTAGATTTGCCGAGATAAACGGGCATTGACCATTGGCTTTAGATATGCCCAATTGAATTAAAGGAACATTGACCAGGGGTTCTAGATATGCCCAATTGAGTTAAAGGGACATTGACCAGGGGTTCTAGATATGCCCAATTGAGTTAAAGGGACATTGACCAGGGGTTTTAGATATGCCCAATTGAGTTAAAGGGACATTGACCAGGGGTTCTAGATATGCCCAATTGAGTTAAAGGGACATTGACCAGGGGTTCTAGATATGCTCGAAAGAGATAAATGACCATAAACCATTGGCTCAAGTTGCCTAGCAACTACGATTCCATGTCCACTCTCCAGGCCCTCGACTCCCCCGATCCTCACCCTATGATCCAATCCCTTAAAGCCTCCCTTGCCACTTTGACCCAAAAAACTCCAACTACCCTCCAGCGGGTCCCCGCCCACGTTGGTCTCCTTGGAAACTGGCATGCTGACCGATAGCGAAAGCCAGAAGCCAGCTCCCCCAGCCACATATGAGGAAGTCAAGTCACTCCTACGTGGTACCTTCAGAGCTGACTGGATTAAAATGAACCAAGGCTATGAGGCACACCAAGACCCCATCCACACACTGGTGAGGAAACACCAAACAATCATTTTCCGCTTGCGCACTGGGCATTGTGGCCTGCGTGCCCACCTCAAGAGGACAGGAGCCGCAGACTCAGCCCTGTGTCCCTGTGGACAATCCGGCCAGACACCAGCACATGTCCTCCAGGACTGTCCCCTCAATGATGAGAGACGAGTGCGCGAGCCTGGCCAGAAGGGGGGGGGGGGGGGGGGGGGGGGGCTCAAGACAAAACTCTGGGGGACTCCCAGCGATCTCCACCGGAAGACCGAGTTTACCGCACCCTTGAGGTCCGGCTGTAGCTGCCGAGCTGTCGAACGCTGAAGAAGAAGAAGAATCTTGCTCACAAGAGATTTATATAATCTAACAACTACCGTTTGTTCTAGATATGCTCAAAAGAAATAAACGGACATTTACTTGATTTCAGATATGTCTGGAAGAGATAAACGGATAGTGCCCATGTAAAAAATGCTCTAAAAGAACCAGCCGCCGTGCGTGGTGATATCGTTAGCGCTGCGGACTCCCGGCTAGCAGATTGTGGGTTCGATTCCCACTAGAGCGATGTATTTGTGGAATATTTCTACCCCGACAGGCTTCTATCAAGAGTTGTGTTTGTTATGAGATCAAATGAGAAGACTGGGATTACACAGTTAAGTTTAATCCACTTAATGAATGCGTCTCCGAGCGTGTTGCTCCAATTTCCTAACCGACGTGCAGATGTCTGTATCTCTTGGGCTTGGTTGACGCTGGAATATGTTATGAAGGTTAGCGTAGAGTACAGCCATGTCATGTAGTCTCCGACTAGAATGAAAGTTTGTAACATCATCTTCATCATCTCATCCTCATCGATCAGCATAAAAAGTCTCAAATTGTGTGGCTCTTCATGCCCTGCTATCATGGCGACTTCAGTTTCGATTTCCTCTCTACGTCTCTGCTCTTGGTGAGATTCCGCCGGGGTCACCGGTATCGGCGAATTCATGGGGACTGTTGTTTGACGGACGTGGTGGCGCCGTCTGGAGGGAGAGCTCACTCACGTCGGCTCCGCTACTGAGCAATTATTGTCGTCGTGGGGGACGGGGGGCGGGGGGGGGGGGGGGGGGGGGGGGGGGGGGCTTAGAAGGTGGTGTCCGTCATAAAATGGATCAAGACAGACACCACTGAACACTACTGAAGTGAGTCGGCAGCAGCGCAGTGTCTCCTCTGGTAGGTTGCCTCATCACGGCTTGACACTGACTGCTCCCTGTGGATTGTCAGTGTAGGGGCTGTGGCGGAAGAAGCCAGGCTGTGGCTGTGGATGTGGAATTGGAATGAGCGGCGTGGGTGCAATGCCACTGATGTGGCACAGACATGAGACAGCATTAAAAAAAAAAAGCTCAGAAGAGATGAAGTGGCACTGATTATTGGCTCTCAATATGGCCAGAGACCACACACCGATAACAGCAATAGGCTCTATTGAACAGACTAACCGGGAGGTGTTATACAATGTGGACCAAAAACGTTCGTATCTCTAATGTTATGTAGACGAGTCTGTCCTCTGAATATGTCCTCTATATATAGCAAAATAAGTTATAATAACGAAGATTTGTACACGCATATAGCACCGGACACTGCCGCCACATGTCCCTATTCCCCTTCACCCATACCCCTGTTCCCCAGGAAAAAGCGCGAACAAAATGACCTGTACAAAATAAAAACCATCAGCCCTGTTTTTTATCGCAAGTCCCATTTCTCCGCACCCTCGTCGTCCTGTCCCATCACCTCCTTCCCCCCCCCCCCTCACCTCCCCATTCCCTCCAACTGCACCTTCCATTCCCATTCTACATACACATATACACTCCCCTTACCCTTCCCTGTTCCTCACCACTCTCTTCTCTTCCCCCATTTCATCGCACACGTACACACGCACGCACACACACACACACACACACACACACACACACACACACACACACACACACACTTGATCCTCAGACTAGTCGAAGCACCCGCATGGCTGGAGACGCGGTATACCTGTTGTGTCGAAAGATAGTTTGCATTGCGGAGGGGAGGGGTGTGAGGGAGTGTCAGCTTAAACTGGCAGTTTCAGAGAAAAAAAAGAAAAAAATCACTGCAGTCTTTACGTACGCAACTCATTGACCCACACACGCACACTTAAGCACGCACGCACTCGCGCACACAAGAATGCAAACACGCACGCACTCACGCACCACCAGTCCCTCCCTCCCCCTCCCTCTCCACACACACGACCGACGTTGTTTACACTCCTCGGCCCGGATATTTCTATCTGGAAGTGTGAATAAAGTTTGTTTTGGGCTTTGAGATTAGAATAATGATAATAATAGTGTAACGAGTCGGCTGCATGCTCTGCAGTCCTCAAGCAAATTAAGGGTCATTTGGCCTATGTTGAGATTAGTTTCCGTGGGTCCTTCAAGTGGGCGAACTCCGGCATCACTGGTGGGGGTACCCGAGTGGGATGCTGAAAAAGGGAGAGTAGCTGAGAAGCAATTCGCATGTCCAGGAGGGTAGTAATGAGTACTTATCAACCTGCCGGTCCTGGACGAGGAAGACATCCAGACTCCACCAACGGCTGTTCACTGGGTTCTCCAGTGGGCTTTAGCAGAGGCAATCGTGGCAGGTGACCGTCGCGGTTCAGTGACCGTCGGCCTGCGGGTAGGTCATGGTGACCATTCAACTTTGCTTGGCCTGAGGGATGAATACCTGCGGAAAGGCTTCAACCTGTCAGGTAGCTTGCACCTTGTTGGCTATGAGTTGAAGTACACACTCAGTGCATCAGGTTCTGGCTTTTGGAGAGGTCTGGCATGTTAGTACAATGGGCAGTTTCGGGGAATCGCTCATGAGTTAGAATTGGATGTTATACAGTAACCACATGGCAACCAACTGTTTGTCGTACAAGTGGAGGGGTGCACTAGTGATGCATTGATGGAACCAAATCAACTCGGAGAGTCATTGGTTGAATCTCACAGTTGCCGGTGCTAGTCGTGTATGTATGTGTGTGAGTGTGGAAGGAGGGAGGGGGGGAGGGGGCGTGTGTAGGTGACTAGTGATTCCATTGGGTGAATGAAATTAATTCGGAGATTCACTGGTGTAAATAGTTGTGATGTGTGTGTGCCAGTGATTCCATTGGTTGAACCAGTAGAACTCGGGTTCTCTTTGGTTGAGAATGGCTTTAAGATGCTTGGAAAACCAGAAAAGGCATGACTCACTTGGGGAAGGTGAACTCTTCCCGTCTTGCTGAGGGCTCAGGAAAATACAATGAGGTAAAGTCAAAAGTTTATGTGAAGCGGAGGTTTGCTGTGGCCTCGGAGCTAACGACGGTAGAGAATTGTCCCCTTTGTGGGACGGAAGACAGTGGAGGTCGCTGTAGCCTCGGAGCCGACAACGGCAGAGAATTGTCTTCTGTGTGGAGAGGGAAAACAGTAAGACGTGTCAGCCTGTTGGGGCCTAGACAGGGAGCTGCCAGGCATGGGCGGGGTGTCTGCAGCAACAGAAGACCTGTGGGAGAGGCCGACAGGAGCCCTTTCTGTGGAGAGGGCGAAGTGCAGCGGAGTCCGGGAGACTCGGTCAGCTAAAGGTACACTGCCAGTATCCCCCAACTGGGATTTGGCCAATCGGGTGGACACAACCGTGTGGCAGTTTCAGAAGGCGACAATAATTACACTGACTGACAAGAGAAACGAACAGTTCAACCAAGGGAAACAGCTGGCAAGTTATGAATGTTTATTTCCTTCTTGTGTTTGTGTTTGTTATTGGAAAATTGGAATGTTGTCTTTCCTGATTAATCAAGAGTAACTGAAGAAAATGGATGCAATTAGTGGATAATGTGTATGATGTTTTCCATTTTTTATGAAACAGATAAATGTGTTGTGTAGCGACGGATGGGGGTCGGGTTCAAGTGACATAAAACTCCACGTGTTATGAAATGTTATTGGTTTCCCGTCACCTTTGTGCGGGCCCGATGTGAGGGACAGAGTGCGTGTGCCTATGTGAGGGACAGAGTGCGTGTGCCTATGTGAGGGACAGAGTGCGTGTGCCTATGTGAGGGACAGAGTGCGTGTGCCTATGTGAGGGACAGAGTGCGTGTGCCTATGTGAGGGACAGAGTGCGTGTGCCTATGTGAGGGACAGAGTGCGTGTGCCTATGCGAGAGCACAATTAGTTGCGGACATGAATGTTCTGTCCATACTCCTGCATACCTGTTAATGATAATTATGTTTTAATTTAGAAGGGGGGACGTCGCAGACCCGTCACAAATTTGGGGTATATTGGTCAAGGGAATGATATGTGGTGCAAGATTCTTTCAAGGTTTTGCATCCAGCCCCCCACCCCCCACCCCCACCCCCACCCCCCACGCCCCGTTCTTTACCTAGAGAGAGAGATTGATTGATTGACTGATCTTTAATACAGAGAGAGAGAGAGAGAGAGAGAGAGAGAGAGAGAGAGAGAGAGAGAGAGAGAGAGAGAGAGCAATGATTTCCGGGCAGATGCAGACCAATTCGTCTAAGCGGAGGGGGGGGGGGGGGGGGGTCTTTCTGGTGGTCTAAAGTCTCCCCAGACGTGGTTGAGATAGAAAGAAGGGAGGGAACTGGGTGGAGGGTGTTTGCCACAACGCTTACTTTGGTTTAAGGAGTGATGTACACTATCTGGAATGTGTGTAACAACGCTTACTTTAGTTTAAGGAGTGATGTACACAATCTTGAAAAGAAAGTGGTGTATGGATCAAGGGAGGAGGCGGATGGGGAGGAGAGGGGGGGGGGGCGCGAGGGAATACTCAACACAGCCCAATTCTCTCGTCCATGCAAAACTTTTGAATGGGTAAGGAAGGGACCCCACCCATTCCACCCTCTTGATAAGGAAGGGACCCCACCCATTCCACCCTCTTGGTAAGGAAGGGACCCCACCCATTCCACCCTCTTGATAAGGAAGGGACCCCACCCATTCCACCCTCTTGGTAAGGAAGAAACCCCACCCATTCCACTCTCTTGATAAGGAAGGGACCCCACCCATTCCACCCTCTTGGTAAGGAAGGGACCTCACCCATTCCACCCTCTTGGTAAGGAAGAAACCCCACCCATTCCACTCTCTTGATAAGGAAGGGACCTCATCCATTCCACCATCTTGGTAAGGAAGAAACCCCACCCATTCCACCCTCTTGATAAGGAAGGGACCCCACCCATTCCACCCTCTTGATAAGGAAGGGACCCCACCCATTCCACTCTCTTGATAAGGAAGGGACCCCACCCATTCCACCCTCTTGATAAGGGACCCCACCCATTCCACCCTCTTGGTAAGGAAGGGACCCACCCATTCCACCCTCTTGAGAAGGCTTCGATCACTGAAGGCATTTTATACCAAACACTTGGTTAGAAAGATCAACCACTTGTGACGGTTTTCGGGGACGCCTCTGGAGTTCTGTCCCCTGATCCAATCATACCACTCGAGCGCTGGGATTGGCGTCTGCAAGTAAGCAAGTTTTGCAGCGCAGTGGGGTCTGCCATCACTCGTTGCTAACGTGATTGTGCCAGAAAGCCGTTTTTCAGGCTTTCGAAATACGAAGAGATGTAAGGAATCCTCCTGAGGCATACATACACACACACACACACACACACGCGCGCGCGCGCACAGAGAGAGAGGGGAGAGAGAGAGAGAGAGAGAGAGGAGAGAGAGAGAGAGAGAGAGGAATTACGAATTTAAGGCAGGAACCAAATATCAACCGGTCATCTTGACAACTTGTTTATCAGCACGCTACTTTGTGGAAAGAATCTTGAGACAAGTCGTTCAGTTTTCAGTGTTCTCTCTCTCTTCTCTCTCTCTCTCTCTCTCTCTCTCTCTCGGCGGGGGGGGGGGGGGGGGGGGCGTGAACTGGAGTTTCGCGCGTAAAGTCGCCCTTTGTAACCCTCCGTAATATTTCACTGTTTACAGCAATTTTAGAGAAGTACATCTACCCAGATTTGGTCAGCAAGTGTACGAAGGGCCATGCCATCTGGAGCATTGGACTTCAGGGCCACTTGTGGCTCCTTCCTGCCCGTATTCCAAGCCTTTATGTTTCAACGGGCTAGGAAGAAAGTTTCAATGCGAGTCGCCATACTGCAGCTGAACCGGAGACTGGACGGTGTCGTGGCAGGTTTGCTCCTGTCGTATTTATTCTGGGGGAGCCTTCTCCTCCGTTGTGGTGACGTTGAAAGCAACCCTGGCCCCAACCCTTCACAGGGCCGTGACAGCTCCAGGCAGACCCGATTCTCCAGCACAGGGGCGAGCAGTGGCAGAGTGAGCCTGGAGAAACCTGTCAACCCTCAGGGAGGCGCCTCTAACCAGCCAGTGAAGGAACCGTCCCTGTCCGACCTCATGACCATGTTCCAGTCGATGGACAGGAAGTTCGACGAGGTCAAGCAGGACATACGTGTTCTACGTGAGGGGTATGCGGCCATGCAGGAGGAGCTGAGAGGGCTGAGACGGGAGGTGGGCGACCTTCGACAGGAGAACCACGACCTGCAGAGAAGAAACAACGACCTGGCCTCGAGAATGGACAACCTGGAAAGGAAGGCGGACGACCTGGAGGGGATGGTCCAGGCGGAACAACGTCCTCTTCTATGGTCTCGCAGGAAGGAGAATGAGACGAGCGCGCAGTGTGAGGACATTATTAGGGAGCTCATCACTGATCAGCTGGAACTGCCTCGCGACGTGGAATTCGATAGAGTCCATCGTGTCAACACCAAACCGATTCCCCGATAATTGCACGATGTGTTTTTTATAAACAGAAGATGGACATACTCAGAGCTAAGCGGAAACTCAAGGGAACCAAAATCTTTGTAGGGGAGGACTTTTCCGCAAGAGTGAGAGACATAAGAAGAAAACTGACCCCTCATCTTAAACAGGCAAGAAGTGACGGGAAACGTGCCGCAATGATCTATGATCTTCTCCTTGTGGACGGAACTCGTTACACGTTGGACTCGGGTGATCGTCTAGTGGGAATGAAATAGGGGGTTCGGCCGGTCCTGTATTTATCCTCGTTTTTTGTCCGCTGCTGTTGAGGGAACGAACACTGAGTCGACGCCGGTTGCCTTGCCACAGCGCGACAGTGTCAGTGAGTTGGCGCCACGTGAGAACTGTGCGCCCGTGTTCTGTGACGAGGTTTCTGTGTTGCCGGTACACGTGAACAGTTCTGTTGGCGAGTGTCGAATGGAAATGTGTGTAGATCGACCTCGTTAGTGATGAATGAATTTGATGATGTTAATGTATGTAATAAAATGAAACGCTTTTCTTTTCTTCATTGGAACATTAATGGACTACTCACAAAAATACATGATCGTGATTTTGTTTCATATATTTGTTCCTTTGATTTTTTCTGTTTAGTTGAGACATTTGTTGAAGATTTTCAGTTGCCTATTTTTACAGGGTACACGTTGTTTTGTAAACCTGCTGTTAAACTGTCGGCACACGGAAGACGTTCGGGCGGAATCATATGTTTGAATAAGAAATGAGCTATGTTCTTTTGTCAAACCCATATGTGTAGAGTCTCATCTTTTTTACGCTTTGTGTTGGATAAATGCCTTTTCGGCATTGAAAAACACATCATATAATGTTTGTGCTTATATACCACCAGAAAACTCACCATATTATATGCATTTTGATTGTGAAAATGGTGTTTCTTTATTGGAAGATTTTTTATGTGAATGTCTGCTTTATAATAAAGAACATGATATGTATATAGTAATTAATGGAGATTTGAATTGTAGAACCTCAAATATTTCTTGTGACTTAGAATCCAACGTGTGTGATTTTGTTGATCAACATTTGAGTGGCCCTTTGAACTCGAACAGAAATTCTGAAGACCGCGTGCTCAATAATTACGGCAAAATGTTACTTAACATGTGTACAGTTTTTGACATGTGTATTTTGAATGGTATGTGTCAGGATGACCTTCAAGGTCATTACACTACATAGCTGATAATGGTAACAGTGTAGCTGATTATTTTTTGCTGTCTTATGATTTGTATTCAATAGTTTCTGATAGCATCAGAATGAATGTGTCTGACAGAATTGAATCTGACCATTTGCCTTTGGAATTATACGTTCACTTTCCTAAGGATAATGAAATTTGTGTAAAGGAGGATGTTCATATTTTCGAAAAGTTTATATGGGACGAAACCCAAAGCAATGTGTTTAAGATAACATTTGTTCAAACGACATGCAAAGTCAGTTTGAAATGGCGATCAGTTTAATAGATATAGATATCAACGAAGCACTTGAGGTTTTTAATCATTGTATAAAAGATGCAGCAGATTTTATGAAGAAAGAAATACACATTGGTAAGTGCGTGAAAGATGACGACTGGATGATAAAGAATGTCGTGCTGAAAAGAAAACTGTACGCAATCTGTTGAAGAAATTTAAGCGTACTTTGTCTCCACCTGATCGCATTTCTTTATGTATAGCAAGACGTGAATATAAACATTGTTAAAGAGAAAAGAGAAGCAATTCAATGAAACCCTATTAACTGATTTATTACGATCAGTAAATAATCAAAAAGAATTCTGGGAATCTGTGCGTAAAATATCTACAACAAGAAGGCAGATTTCGAATGACATTAGCATAAACGATTGGTACGCACACTTTAAAGAATTGTTAGAAAGAAAAGACAAGTTTGATAATGTTCTGGTTTAGGGAGAAAGTAATAGTAATCAAGATGCTTATGATGCTGTAAATAATGATGATGTATATGACAATGATGATGATGATAATGATGATGATGATGATGATGATAACGATGGTGACAGTGAAAATAATTTGAATCAACCGATCTCAGTAGACGAAATTTTGAATGCGCTAAAAACACTGAAAAGTCGCAAGGCTGCCGGTCCGGATAACATCATAGGGGAATTTATTAAAAATGCCAGCAAATCAAATTTGGTAATGGAATTTTTGGTAAAATTTCTTAATTCTCTTTTTGACAGAGGAGTGTGTCCTGAAAGTTGGTGCGAGTCAATTGTTGTACCACTATATAAAAAGGGCAATATTACTAATCCAAACAACTATAGAGGAATCTCGTTGTGCAATGTTTGCAGCAAACTGTATAGTGCAATTATTAATAAAAGACTTCAAGTGTGGGTTGAGGCAATAACATTACAGGTGAGTTTCAAGCTGGGTTTAAACAAAATCGTTCCACAATAGACCATATGTTCACGTTGTTAGCTTTCATTCAAAAACAAATTTGTCTGAATCGTAAGTTGTATGTTGCTTTCATCGATTTTGAGAAAGCGTTTGACTCTATTAATAGAACCATACTTTGGCCTATATTTGTTAAAAAACGGTATTCATGGAAAGATGTATAGATGCATTATGAGTATGTACGACTGTGTAAAGGCAAAGGTACGATGTGGTGCTGCTTTAACTGATTATATTAATTGTACATCAGGTGTTAAACAGGGTGATGTATGCAGCCCAGTTTTGTTTTCTTTATTCATTAATGAGCTGACTTTGGAGGTGATAAACTCTAGAAGACATGGTGCCCATTTTGTAAATGATGCTATGGAAATATTCATTCTACTTCTTGCCGACGACGTTGCATTAATGTCTGAGACAGTAATAGGCCTCCAAACTCAATTAAACAGTTTGCAAAGGGCAGCTAATTCACTCCAGCTGAAAGTCAATTTAAGTAAAGTAATATAATCGTTTTCAGAAAAGGGGGTTACCTTTCCTCTCGTGAAAAATGGACATATGATGGGGCAAATATGCCTGTTGTAAATGTATATAAATATTTAGGAGTATATTTCTCTACGCGATTAAGTTCACTTTCGCATGTAAAGATATGCTTGCAGAGCCAAAATGCATTGCTATGCTTTATGAAGAAGTTGTCGAAGCTGAATAATTAATCTCTTGCTTTGTTTTTGAAATTGTTTGATGCTCAAATCCTGCCTATGCTACAATATGGGGCTGAACTGTGGGGTCTTGATGCTGCCGCTGGACAATGCGAAAAGGTTCATTTGTTTGCTTTGAAAAAGTTCTTGGGTGTATCGTCACAAACCCCAAATGATCTTGTGTATGGAGAGACTAACAGATATCCCATATCTTTGCATTTTACTGTTAAATGTATCAAGTACTGGCTCAAATTAACTCAGATGGCTGAACATAGATTACCCCATAAAGCTTATAAAATGCTCGTAGAACTAGATAATAGAGGCAAGATTAACTGGGTGTCACGTGTTAAAGCAAAATTATATGAATATGGTTTCGGGCATGTATGGCTCAACCAAGGTGTTCGGAGATATGAACAGTTTCGTTCGTACTTTCAAAGAAAGACTAATTGACTGTAGGTGGCAAGACTGGAATTTCATGTTCAAAACAGTGACAGGTTTAGTTTTTATAGAACATTCAATAATATGCATTCACTCCCAACGTATATGTCAACGACTATGGACAGGCACTTGAAGTTTGTGATGACAAAATTAGAGTGGGTGTTTCTGATCTTCTTTTTTTTTTTTTTTTTTTTTTTTTTGAGTTTGATATCAGTTATTCGCATCAAAAAAAAAAAAAAAAAAACTTTGACAGAGAAAACCTATTAACAAGTCATTTACAATCCCGCACTGAAGAATGAATTCTTAATCATAAAAAAAAAGTGTACACGAATGGAACTGTACCAGAGAAAACAAGCAGGTTCAGCATTCTGTTCTGAAAATGGAAACATCTTCCCATCTAGGATTAAACTTGTCAGTCATTATGGAAGAACTTGTTTCCGTTCTCATGGCTTTGAATTTTACGTCATAGGTTTTCGACAATCCATGTCTGTGTTCATTCCAGATTAATTATTAAAGCATTAATAAAAGTTTTCAAATGACAACCAAGACCCCAAAGAGGTCATCGTAATCAACCATTTAATTCATATCATATCTGTACGAGATGCTGAGATCACTTTCAGCTGGGTTCCCTTGATATGATGATGAAGAAGATGACGATGATGATGATGATGATGATGATGATGATGACTATTTGTTGTTGCTGTTGTCATTATCATCATCACACTTTATGCAAAACCTACTCTCCCTAAACCCACCCCGAACCACTCCCGCCCCATCCACCCGGACCCCTCCTTTTCTGTACCCCCAGCTCTTATGGAACAGGGAGTACTTTACAATGGGAACGAAGAAATGCTGTCTGTCTGTCTGTGTGTCCGTGGTCAAAATGTGTTTCACTCGCTCCAGACAAAACTTCTGGGCCTATCTTCTGAAAATTTGTAGGTATGTTCATTATGGGCCTAAAACGGTTTTTCTTCTTTATGGAATATCTCAGAAAGTACTTGGCCGATTAATAAGCGGGTTGGATGATCTTGTGACAAATCGGAGCTCTTTCCATATGTAAGTGATGTAATACTGAAAATCGATTAAACAACCGTTAAAAACCGTTATTTTGCCGTTACTTCTTTTTTTTTTTTCTTTTTTTTTTGAAATTTTGCCGGCTACCTATTACATCTTTTTTTTTTTTTTTTTTTTTTGAAATTACAAATATTTATGAGAATGCAGATGAGTTGGCCACAACAACAACAACAACAACAACAACAACAACAAGGCCCTAATAGACACAGACCAGACCACACCAAACAAAGCCCACGAACACTCAGCAAGGTCCGTTCGGCAAAGACCCAGTGCGAGCAGTCATCTCTTTGCACAGCCCACGACGTTCAACTATCGACAACCTCAGAGCATTGGTCCTGGCCCTCTGAAGGCTACGGTGCACGTGCTACTGGTCTCTTGAAGCCGGATCGGATTTTATGGCTCAAGGTTGCTATCATCACCAGATTTTTTTTTCTTTTTTTTTTTTTTTTTTTTTCAAGCGTGGTCTCTTTTTTTTTTTTTTAAATTCACAAACGGGCCATGAGGGGGGTGGGAGGCATGGAAACAATACAAAAAATACAATCAATATTCAGTACTTAAGGCGTCATGAGGCCACATCAAGGAAATACACTAATTTCACGATCAATCGCCAAAACACATAACAAACGCGTTAAAGTCTCTGGGCTATATAATTTTAAAGTTAAC
>CM031595.1:39218575-39234485 GCA_018398815.1 Conus ventricosus | reverse complement strand
ATTATACTGTAATCATTGACCTTTGTGTGAATCAACTGTAATCATGACCTATGGTGAATCACACTGTAATCATTGACCTATGGTGAATCACACTGTAATCATTGACCTATGGTGAATCACACTGTAATCATTGACCTATGGTGAATCACACTGTAATCATTGACCTGTGGTGAATCACACTGTAATCATTGACCTATGGTGAATCACACTGTAATCATTGACCTATGGTGAATCACACTGTAATCATTGACCTATGGTGAATCATAGGTAAGTATATGACGAAACAAACCTGTTCGCCAATTCATGAAAAATTAAATGAATTAATTTCTGTTTATAATTTATGGATCCATTCCAAAGGAACAAAAATTGTTATGAAAACAAGCGCATCAGTAAAGAAAACACAATCATTCAACCCTTTTACTGTCTTTTGAGTTTCCCAAGGCTGACCCGAGTGCCAATTAAGGCGTTTATACGACAAACAGGTAAAGACACAGAAGACGAAAGATTTTTTAAGTGACAAATTAAAAAAAAAAGCTGATGAAAAGAAACGAACAACTAAAAAAAAAAAATGAACATGAAGTAAAAAATGGAATGAAATGAAAAATATTAAAACATTGAATAAAGAATGAAAGAACTGAAAAAAGGAACGAAAGAAAGAAAAAAGGGAACACAGAAGAAGATGAAAATCACAAAAAACAAAGAACAATACAAAGAATGAAAATAGAAAAATGGAGAAGACAGAAGGCAGGAACAGAAGGATGAAAGAAAAAAGAAACAAGGAAAGATTTAAAGGAATGAAAAAAACAATCAAACGACGAATGAAGAACGAACGAAAACGAAGAATGAATAAAAAGATAAAAGGACTGAATGAATAAAATCAAAATAAAAAAAAACTGAAGTAAGAAACAAATAACGAAAGAAGCGAAACAAAGACTGACGAATGAAAATCACGAACCAAAAGAATGAACGAAAGAAAGAATACAACGAATACTCGAAAGATTGAAAGAAAGAACGAGACGAATAAAGTAAATGGAGAAAGAAAAAAAAAAGGAACAATGAACAAAGAAAGGAAGAACGAAACCAAGAGTGAATACAGAAAAGATTTAAAAAAAAAAACGCAAGAAAGAACGAAATAAAGACAAGAAAAACAAACGAATAAACAAGCAAAGCAGACAGACAAAAAACAAACAAAAAAAACCCACAGAGGAAATCCTAAAACAAGGAAAACGGGGAAAAAACGTTACATAATAGAACGACAGAGAGAAAGAAAAACCGACAGAAAGAATAAAACAATGGAGGAAAGTAGAACGTAACAAACAATGAATGAAAGAGAGGAGGAAAAAAAAAAAAAGAACACGAATAACCCCACAAATGCAGCTGTTCTACATACCGTTCTCTCCTCGCAGTTTGTCCAGTACGTCCTGTGTGTTGCCGTAGGACCGCCGAAGCATCCAGAAATGACGTCAGTGTGTTGAGCTGCTCTCTCGGCTCTGCATTAATCAATCAATCAATCAATCAATCAATCAATCAATCAATCAATCAATCAATCAATCAATCAATCAATCGGTGAGTCTGTTACTCAACCAGTCACTGAACCGTGAAAGCATCTAGCAATGAACTGAGCGTGCGCCGTTGTATCGCGATCCGAGCGACCATGAATCAACCATGAATCACGCCGTCAAGCAGTCCGGCTATATCAATCGATCGATTCAACGAGTGGGAAGGGGTTTGACAATTTTTTTTTTCAAGTAAAGGAACACTCAGGAGAACGCAGACCTCGGTCCAGGTCGAACGAATCCCGGATCCTGTCTTTCAGCCGGATCTACACCAAAATTTAATAGCCACATCCTTAGTCCACATTACAGTTTTCTACCAGGTTTCCTTCAAACTGGCTCATTATTTTTTGTGTAATTTTGCTAAGAGACAGACAGACAGACAAACAGACAGGCAAACAGGCAGACAGGCAGACAGACAAACCAACAGGCGTAGGTGAGCACATAAATTCCTTGGCGGACATAATGAACCAAATCAAAGATTAGAGGAGACAGGATCAGTATCTCGCTTCATTTTAATACCAGTCGCTTTTGTCGGAGTCCCGTTCGTTTGCACAGGTAAGACATCATTTCAGAGCGAAGAATGTTCAGTAAGCTGGGTAGCCACGTGTGCAAGCTTCTTCTCCTCTCTTCAGCGAAGTCGGTCTACTGCCTGCACATCCGTTTCGCCACGCGCGAGCTGACCACCCGGTGTGTGTGTGTGTGTGTGTGTGTGTGTGTGTGTGTGTGTGTGTGTGTGTGTGTGTGTGTGCGTGTGTGTGTGTGCGCGCGCGCGTGCGTGCGTGTGTGCTTGCGTGCGTGCGTGTTTGCGTGCGTGCGTGTATGCGCGCGTTTGTGTGTGTGTGTGTGTGTGTGTGTGTGTGTGTGTGTGTGTGTGTGTGCTTCAGACATCGCAGTTTGACACTATCCGGTGTTAAATGTGGTGAACAGTCAGTCAACCCGTAAACATGGGAAGACTCACTCAAAGCCAATCAGATCACTAGGAAATGATGAACGTCTTCAATATGTGCAGTGGAACTCCGGCCGACAAAAGACGGAAACACTGCTCCTGTCCCCTTCACCTCTTTGACCGTGTGTCTACAGGCTGTTAGCTCTAACCTTTACAAGAACGGAGAAACGTGGAAAGTAAAAATACAGTTATGCGCGTTTTAGGATAGGACTTTCGTTACAACAAATTCAATGTTCTCGCTCCTCCCTCTGTGTCATTTCTGTGCGTTCTCTGTCTCTGTACCATCTGTTTGTCTGTCTGTCTCCCCCCTCCCCCGCCCCCCACTCTCCCTGATCTACCTTTTCTACATGTCTTTGTCTCTCATCACTCTGGTATCCCCACCCTCTTTCTCTACCTCTGTTTCTCTCGCGCTTCTCTTCTCCTTTTCTCAGCTTTCATGCCTCCCTTCCTGCCCCCCCCCCCCCCTCTCTCTCTCTCTCTCTCTCTCCTCTCTCTCCTCTCTCTCTCCTTCTATCTCTCTCTCCCTCTCTCTCTCTCTCTCTCTCCTGTCTCTCTCTCTCTCTCTCTTCCTTCTCTCTCTCTCTCTCTCTCTCTCTCTCTCTCTCCCTCACCTAACAGTGTTCCGTTGGGGAAGACGTAGGGCTGGGATCGGACAAACTCCATGCAGGTCCGTCCCAGGGCGTCTCCGACAGGAAGCTGGATAGGAAAGCACGGCCCACTGCACAGCGCGGGCAATGATGCGCATCACGTGTCTCTTCTACCACCTTTTGTTTGTTTACTCTGATTCTTCACCAAGTCCGAAAGTTGTAGTAAATCAGTGTGTATTTTGTTATTTGTTATTTAATGTATTGTGTAGTGAATATAAAAAAAAGTTCCCCCCCCTCTCTCTCTCTCTCTCTCACAAACCCCCCCCCCCCCCCCCCCCCCCCCCCCCCACACACACACACGCATACACACAACAGGGCAGAAAGAGCGAAAGAGATTACGAACACAGACAGACGTACAGAGACAGGACAAAAGAGACAGACAGAAACTATTTATAGAATAGTTCTCAACAGCCGTTGTCAGTGATGGTCAAATACTGCTATAGATGTGTCTCTTCACACTCACGCCTACCCGTTCTCCAATTTCAGTTCCTCGGCTATGTCTCCACAGCACTTGATTTTTTGAGTGCCGTCTGAAAATACATAAACATTGAATGTGTTGTTTAGTTCAACCGATGCCTACGGAACCACGCAGCCAGTTTATCATAAGCTACACACAAAAAGTTAAGGATCACTTTCACAAACATTCATAACTGTCAAAATAAGAAAGTCAATGCGTTGAAGTTTGGCCAACATTTAATTCCATTCTTTAGTGATAACGATACACAATTGCCTTCAATCTCCAGCAATTGTTTGGTGTGTACATTTGACTAAAGTGGGTACGTATCCAAATTTGATTTCCCAAAGTCATTGAAATCACAAGACAGGGCATACTGATGCTCCCAAAAGCTCAGTAATGCGTGTAAACACCATGGCTGTTCTGGCACTCGACGCAGCGAGTCCTCATCGAGTTGACCAGGTTGGTGAAGATCCTCTGTGGAAGCGCCTGCCACTCAGCCTGCAGCATCTGGTAGAGGTGTTGGGCATCCCTGGGAGGAGGGTAGCTCCTCACTTTGCGATCCAGCTCATCCCAGAGGTTCTCAGTCGGGTTGAGATCGGGACTGCATGCTGGCCACTCCATTCTGTTGACTCCAGACTGCTGCAGGAAGTCGTTGACCACCCTTGCCCTGTGGGGGCGAGCGTTGTCATCCTGGTAGACAGCCCTCGGCCCCATCTGCTGCAGTGTAGGCACAGCCAGCGGTCGAAGGATCTCTTCCCGGTATCGGATGCCAGTCAGGTTACCCTGTACATGATACAAGGGTGTTCTGTGGTGAAGGCTGAAGGCCCCCCAGACCATTACAGAACCTCCACCAAAGGCCACCTTTTCTTGGGCAGTGGCGTCAATAAAGCGTTGCCCTGGGCGCCTCCAGACCCTCAGTCGGCCGTCGTTGTGGTGAAGGGTGAAGCGTGATTCATTACTGAACAGGACCTGGGACCATTGCTGACGTGTCCACCTCACGTGACGTGCGCAGAAGGCGCGGCATGCTGCCCTATGGGCTGGAGTTAAGCATGGCCGTACTGCTGGGCGACGAGAATGGCGATTAAACCCATGTAGGCGGTTCCGTATGGTCTGCTGGCTGATGTTGATGTTAGTAGCCACACTGAACTGCCTTTGAATGATGTTGGAAGAGGCTGTTCTTGTCTGCAGGGCTTGTCGTTCAATGAGACGATCGTCACGTGGGGTTGTCTTCTTCGGTCGACCAGATCTGTGTCTTTCATGGACAATCCCAGTGGCTGTGAAGCGTTGAATCAGTCGGATAATGACCGAGATGGACACATGAAGTCGCCGGCCACTTCTCGCATGGGAACACCATCTTGGAACCATGCAACAGCTCGTCCCCTATCCAACTCGCTTAATTTTCGTCGTGGAGGCATTGTCAGATCAGGCCTACTACTGGTGGAATGTCTTCTTATAAAGCCTAGCGAGCGACAGCATCTCACACATAAACAGCAGTGCTTGCACGTGCATAATGGTTTTTCCATCTGGCAAGTGCAATGTTTTCAGGCAGAACGGTCCAAAACAAGGTCATTTTTCGCAAGTTTCCGCTTTTCCGTTTGCGGTCCAGCTCAGTAGTAGAGAATCCCGTGCAATTTTCGCACTAACACAACATCGCCCACTTACAGCTGAACAAGAATTCATGACAATTTGGCTGGACTAAGAAATAAATAACAGTAGCGAACTGAGTTTATTACGCACATGTTTTCACATACTGATCCTTAACTTTTTGTGCGTAGTATAGATCAGATCTTAGTAAATCACCCATTCAAAAATAGGAACTCTTTGTGACAGGGGATGGCCTGGTCACTATTCATTGTAATGGATGGAACAAACAAACACCAATACATTTCAATTTGAATGTATCATTCGAATCGCGACATATCAGTCAGCAAATTAATGAATCAGTCAATCAATCATTCAATCGAGCAGTCCAACAGTCAGTTATGAAGGTTGAGGCAATCCATTCCCTCACAGTCGATCTGCATCCTAGGGAGAGGCCCACCAGACAAGGTGAGAACCATGATCAGGCAGGGACGGATCAAATCCTAATGGAGGAGGTTCCAAAAGGAGGTCGGGATTTTGTAACCTAACGGCAGATTTTGTGCGACCGGAGAGCGGAGAAGAGGATCGAAGAAGACGGAGGGAGGAGGGGGGAGGGGGGGGGGGGGCGACAGGGTGTAAAGTCTGAGAAGGTTGAAGGGTCGCGTGTCTACGTTTTTTGTTTGTTTTGTTTTTCAACTGTTTTGTTGTTCAGTGAACTGGTCAACGGTAGAGGACGGCAGGACTTTTAGAAGATCCTTTCAACTGTGAAGAGACGCAAGCTGATATGGTTTGGGCACAACACTCGACACACCAGTCTGTCCAAAACAATCATGCAAGGCACCATCGAGGGCGGGAGAAGAAGAGGAAGACAGCGGAAGAACTGGCATGAGAACATCAAAGAATGGACCGGACTCCATACACGTGAGCTGCTGCCGGCGGCTGCTGACAGAGACAGATGGAGAGGGGAGGTTGCGTCTGCGGTCCTCAGGTTTCCCCAACGACTTCTTCTGTAGTTATGGGCCTGAGGTGAGGCGAGGTGAGAGTGGGATTTAAGATGAACGGTTTTCCGGACACACCTGAGCTGAC
This sequence comes from Conus ventricosus, assembly GCA_018398815.1. Lineage (NCBI taxonomy): Eukaryota > Metazoa > Mollusca > Gastropoda > Neogastropoda > Conidae > Conus > Conus ventricosus. Next base: position 39,228,212 of record CM031595.1, on the reverse strand, counting down.
ACCTCGCTGAATCCAACCGGTTCAATGAGATAGTTCAAAGAGTGACCTCTCTTCCCGCATACACTTTCAGATTGGCAGGTATGCTACAAAGTGTTCATTTCCTCTCCTTTTGATCTTGAAAAATTTGTAAAGAAATATAAGATCTAATGACTCGATCTTTTTGTCACACTTATAGTCACCATTCATAGATGACCCGCAGAAGACATCAAAAAAATATGTTGAAAAAATCCTTTCCAGCCCAATTTGAGTGTTTATTTGATCTCAAGAGCGGTAACACTTTATGGCATTTGCCCGACTTGCTGTAGAACGGCCTAAACTCCATAACACACGTCCAGGCCAAACAGAAAATGAGATGGGGCAATTAACGAGGGGAGTCGCATTGTAGGGGAGTCGCATAGTACTGAAACAAGCATCTCTCAACCAATGACGTTTGATGTTCGTAGCAGATGATAAACTAAACAGTTCATTTCTCTCTTTCTTTCACCTTTGATTCCTGAACTTTGCCAAGTGTTTCAGGACTGGAGGATCGATTCTTCACACTTTTACTGAAACAACAATTGTATCTGTTCTACAATGTGTGTATGTCCATGATCATCTCTGTCATGCAGTGTCCTTCCAAATCGGAGGGCTACGTCACACCATTCATCCTCATACCTGTATGTCCTTCATTCCTTCATGCACTCGCTACGTCATCCATACATGCCCATCACACCGACTTACTCTTGATGACCGGAGTACCGGTGAAGTCGTGGTCAATGAACTGACCCCAAGCCATTACCATGTTGGTGACGTCAGCGAAATTGTCCTTCATGGGGGACACAGTCTTGGAGATACTGCGAACCATTGGTAGAGAGTTCCCACTTTTGGCCAGAGAGCGAGGCAGGTGGCCTGCAAGGCAGTACGTTCATTATTGGCTGGTTATAAGGGACAAAAACAAAGAAAGACAGTACGTTGATTATTGGCTGGTTATAAGGGACAAAAACAAAGAAAGACAGTACGTTCATTATTGGCTGGTTGTGAGGGACAAAAACAAAGAAAGAGAGAGAGAGAAAAAAAGAAAGAAAACAGAATGAAGAAATTAAAGAAAAGGAAGCGGAGGGCGGGGACTAGACCAGATGAACTGGGGTAAATAGGAACAATTGAGAATGGGTAGGAGATGGAAGCAGAGAGAGAGAGAGAAAGAGAAAGAGAGAGAGAGAGAGAGAGTATACCAAGAAGAAGAGAGAAGAACGGAGCAAAGTGAAATTTTAGAATATAGGAGTGGAGTACAGCGGGGGAGGGGGGGGAGGGGGAAGGGGGGATGATGGAAGCTAAGGAGAGAGAGAGAGGAGAGAGAGAGAGAGAGAGAGAGAGAGAGAGAGAGAGAGAGAGAGAGAGACTATTCAACTCGTTCGTCAATAATCTGTATAACAACAACAAACTACCGATTTGACTGTCTGTCTCCCTACAAACATGTACCCACGACACTGAAACCTAAATACGCATCGCAAAGAGCAACGAAAAAGACCAACCAAAGAGCCAGCCACCACACGAAACAGTAAGCCAGTCAACCACACAACCAGCCAGCCAACCTGACGTCTTGTCCAGCCAAAGCTGTGCGGACAAATCTTACTGCATTAACACTTAGTTAGTCATCCAACGAAACCCCTTTCTTTCTTTCTCTTTGCGTGTATCTCTCTCTCTCTCTCTCTCTCTCTCTGAAACACACACACACACACACACACACACACACACACACACACACACACACACACACACACACACACACACATCTTTAACAGAAGACAGGGCATGTTATCAATGATCTATCAAATATCCCGCTAAGTAACTCATCAGCCGGGAAATTAGCTAGCTGCTAAGCCAGCCAGTGAACCGACGAAGCAGCCTGATGCCTCACCATTGACAAGCTGGGCAGGCAGAAGACGTTTCTGAGGCTCAAAGGACTTGCCCCACCTGGGGTTCTGCAAGTTGTTGCAGCTGCCGTCAATGGTTCGGTACTGCAACTTCCGTTGTTCTTTGCATTCCTGCCACAAAAGGAGGCAGCGATCTTTCAGGGGAAAAAAATCGAAATTCAATTTGAGTAATATTGTTTTGACCATTTGGTTGTTTGAACGATGGATTTCATGATGCGTTTTCTTTTCTTCTTCTTTTTTTTTTTTTTTTTTTTTGCAAACGAGCATCTAAAAACTGATTTTTGACAGAAACAGTGTAAATGACTATACATCAATGTATTTGCTTTAATGGGGCATTTTCAGAAATCACTGGGGAAGGGACAAAAAACAAAAAACAAAAACAAAACACACACACACACACACACACACACACACACACACACACACACACACACACAAACCGGCCTCTGCCATTCAATCGAACATGGAAATAAATGCGCACGAAATCTCATATATGTACACCTACGCGTGTTTGGGGCTATAACAGCAGCCCCGGAACCGTGACCATTGTTTAGGTCACTTGTTTAGGTCACTGTGTTGGACCGTCTATCACAGTATTTCTATCACCCAGCGTGGCCCAAACAACGAAGGGTATGAAGACAACATCCTTTTTATCTCTTTGTTTGCTTGTCTAGGTTTTTTTTCCATCCTTCCATGACTGCAGTCACAGAAAGTGATGGTGGAAGTTTGTAGCCATTTCCAAATGACCAGTGTGTCAGCTCACCGGCTCCATGAGGTCAACAGAACCTTCTCTCAGCTCGCACTCATCGTCGTCAATCAGACCAGTCAGTTCGCCATCCGCCAGTTCCGGTAACTCGAAACAGTTGCCTTGTACAGCCTCAGTGGTCCCCCCTTCATTGCCTTGGGCTCCTGGCGACAGATGAATGAACTTGAACAAGACTAAAAGAGGTTTACATAATTCTTTGAATCACGCAGTCTGACACACACGTTGATGCATAATTAATACATATAAACAAAAGAGACTGGAAGGGAAAACAAAAAGAGACCTACATATAGTATAATTTCCTTATGCATTTTAACATCAGAAATTAAAATCTGCTGGTCTCCCACCTGAGTTTTTCGCATGCTTTTTTTTGAAAGGCAGCCTTTTATGGGGATTTTTCTCCGCATTTGAGGTCTCTGTTTACTTGTTTGTTCGTTCTACTGTGTGTGTGTGTGTGTGTGTGTGTGTGTGTGTGTGTGTGTGTGTGTGTGTGTGTGGTGTGTGTGTGTGTGTGTGTGTGTGTTTTCCCAAGGGTTGTGGGGAGGGACGGAGCTGAAGTATGCCTGATGACACGGAGAATCGCATGGGCTATCCGCAGGCTCACAAAGACACTGTGGGAAGATCACGGCATCAAACTCGTCATCAAATGGCTGTGTACAGACCACAGGTCCTCAGTGCCCTGTTGTACACCTGTGAGACCTGGAACACCTGTCCACGACCCACCCAACGGCTGGAACGAGTCCACCAGCGTTTTTGGCTCAAGGTCTGCGACATCAAGTGTCACGACAAAGCAGCGAACCCTCAAGCTCCGGAAAAGTGTAAACTCCCGCGCATCAAGAGTCAACTGCGATGGGCCGGGCACGTCATTCTCAAGGAGAACGGCAGGATTTCGCTGATGTTCCTCCTGCAGGGACAGCTGATACAGGTCAGCGTGACTGACGGAGGTGCACCCCTTCATGAGGCACAAGAACGCTCCGAAGGCCAGCCTCAAGAGCTGTGACATGGATCCCACTGAAGAAACCTATGCCATCAGGGTGCAAAGCCGGTCTAGACGAACACAGTAACTGCCCTTCAGGCAAAGAAGAACAAGGGGAAGCATGTCCCCAGCTCTCTGAATTCTTCTCCCCCTAATGGACGTCTTTGGCCGATTGTGTGCCTCCATTACATGCCTCCATTGCCAGCATGAAGACCCTGTCTGTCTCATTGCTCGTCTGCTGGACCAACACCAGAGCCCATCATAAAAGAGGAGCAGGAGGAGGAGGAAGAGAGAGAGAGAGAGAGAGAGAGAGAGAGAGAGAGAGAGAGAGAGAAGAGAGAGACAGAGACAGAGACAGAGACAGACAGACAGAGACAGACAGACAGAGACAGACAGACAGAGACAGAGAGAGAGAATGCCCATTTTAATTTCAGTTACACGGCGACGTGCCTGGTACCCTTAGGTTTAAATCAAGGAATAGAAGAAAATGCATGCGCAACTTCACTTAAAAAAAAAAAATAAATAACGCACATTAGCTCTTTCTCTTATCAAGAAAAACATAACTCTTAATACAAAAGAGGTTATTTATCCAACTTAAATGTTAAAATTTTGAGAAATCGTATAAGAAAGTGCCCTGCATGATGGGAAAGCGTATGTGTGTGATTTGTGTTTGCAATTCTAAGCTTGCAGTGGTAAAAAGACTTTGTCCTTTTCTTTTCGGCATATTGGAAACTGATGGCAGCATCAATGCAGACATGCAGCTGAGAAACACCAGCTTTGATTATGTAAGACTACAGCAAAAGGCATTAGTCTCATCACAGACATGATTGAATTATTATGATCACAGTGAATCACAGGTTTATGTGGCTGCCAATAATCTGATAATCTGACAAAGCTGGAGACGAAAAATGTGCAGGCTAATTCCTCCGATAGGGTCAGAGAAAAGCAAAACCACAACAAATCACAAATACAACACTGGCCGGCAATTGTGGGTAAAACAAATATAACATTTACGAGAGGTATAAAGAGTTATTTGTAACAAAACTTCACCGCTGACGAAGTCAGGAATAGATGATCTAAAATTTCGCCGGGGACGAAGTGAGTACATGGAACCATTATTTGGCCAAGGGAAAACTACCACAGATTTAATCAATGGTTTGTTTGCACAAACACGGAAAACTGGCATGCTTTCGGTGAGGGTTGTGATCTTAAAAGTTATGAAGTTGCTGAAGTGTAAAACAAAACAAAAGAAAACAAAAGTTTCGGGGAAACACGAAGTAAAAAAAAATAGAACGAAAGCGACAATGTAAAAGAATCACTTTCACGAAAAACCTGAAAAACTGAGCAGCCAGCAAGTGGTGACATGCACACGTGTGCATAACGGATTTCCTTCCGTCCAAGGGCCCCGTCATTTGCTTTTCGGACCTAACTTCCTTACCAGTCGGAACAATGGGTTTCTGAGACCTGTCGAGGGAAAAGTGGGGAAAATCAATGCTTTAATTGTGTAATTTTATCCGTTTTAGAATAAATTGGTGGTCTCCCACTAATGACAATAATGGCAAAGTCCCCGAGCCAGCGAGTGTGCATGGGCATCCATCTGTGGAAGGGCACCATCATGCCCTTTCCAACGACAGTCCCCAAAAAACTTGCCGATACCCGTGATCCCGACACGAACTCACCTAGGGCATAGATATAAAAGGAAATCCAAACTGAGATCACCATGAAAGCGGGACACGAAGGGCCACAGACTTTAAGACTTTTATGCAAAATCAAGGGCGATGAGGATGATGAAAATGATGCCATGGATTTCCATCCAGGTCTGACACTGTAGACTGGGGGGTACTTCACTGTCACGAGTTTGTCACGAGGCCTACGACGTTTGACCCATCTAGGGTGGCGGAATTACTCATTTATTTATTGTCTTTGCTGTTGTCGTGTATCCGTCCCTTAATGTGGCTTGTGGTGCGGTTGCACCTTGGTGTAGTTCAGCTCAACTTGGGTTTTGCTTTCTCTCTCTCTCTCTCTCTAATTCCACTGCCCGTGTTTATTCATCCTGCAGGTTCATGGGTGGCTGTACCTTTCTCTCGAACTTGCTGTCTATCGGCCTTCGCCTGTCTTTTTACCTGTCGCACGTGCTTCATTTTTTTTAGTTTGAAGTATGCTCACTCTGTGACGCAGCGTGGCATGTTGGCCGCCATCGCTGGGGGAGGTTAGCTCTTCACTCGAGGGGAGGGTCTTGGGAGCGCCTCCCTCCGGTCTTGGTTCTTCACCGTATCATCGAGGGTACAGTCGGATCTTCCAAATTCCTACAGTCGGCCTGTAGGAGAGGGACATCACTTCTTCTTTCTCCGCATCTGCGCTTCTGTCCTCTCGACTGGACAGAGGGCAGAGAGAGTCGTTTGACCCGCCTCTTCTGGGTCACCCACGGGTAGCTGGTAAGCATCAGTTTCGGGGGTTTGTTTGTTTTGGTTTGTTGTTGTTAGCCGGTTATTCTTCTTTTTTGCGCAATTTTCTTTTGTTTTCAAAATTGTAAAAGAAATATTGTTTGAGACCTTTTCTCGGGTTAATTCAATCTTTAACCTGGCCATTCTAATTATATCCAAAATTCTTTCTCCTTTTTTATGCATCTGGTGATGCGGTAGTCGGGGGGGATGGGAGAGAAACCCGGTGATTCAGGGTTTGGGAAATTGCTTGGTCTCGCTCGTCCGCCCCTGTCACATTCGCCGGACTCTTATTCTTCGGCCACCGTTGTTTGTGTGTGCAAGGAGAAACGAGTTTTATGTTCGCGAGTGTGCGTTTCGCATGATTTGTCGTTCGGATGCGTGGTTGGGGATTTGTGTTATTTTGAAATGTGGCTATAAATGTGACAATTATGCCATTGAATTATTATTTGCAAAATTGGTGGCAGTTATAAAGCGATGGTCCTGTGTTGGTTTATTTCCTAAGAAAGGAAATTGTTAAACGTGAGTGAGAGAAGGGTGAAGATAATTCTATTTTTTTTATAGCCTGTTGATTTAAATGCAGTCCCTTACCTGCTTCATGTGAGAAGACTTTAACGATTTGATTGGTTTACTGTGTTATGCTCAGGTCTGTGTTTGAGCTGGGTTTTTGGTGCATTTAGTAGACTTCCCCTCGCCCATCAAAGCGAGTGGCTGTTAAGATTTAGCAGCATGGGTCAGACTGTACTGACGGCGGGGTTCCAGTACCCTTCTTTCCCTTTTTCCTTCTTCCCTTTTTTCTTCCTTCTTCCTTCCCTCCCTTTCTTCTCTCCTCCAGCTACGTTTCCCCCCCCCCCCCCCCCTCCCGGGGGGTTCACCCGGAAGGGCTGGACTGGTTGGTGCCACGTGCTGGTTTGAGGGGCCCCGCTCTGGCTGGACCGCGGACTGTATGGTGCCACGTGCTGGTTGAGGCCACGCTCTGGCTGGGACCGCGGACTGGATGGGGCCCCGTGCTGGTTGAGGCCACGCTCTGGCTGGGACCGCGGACTGGATGGTGCCACGTGCTGGTTTTAGGCCACGCTCTGGCTGGGACGCGGACTGGATGGTTGCCACGCGCTGGTTTGAGGCCACGCTCTGGTCGGGACCGCGGATGGAAAAAAAAGCCCGCCGGCTTGACTGGCGGCCCTGATCCCCGTCCAGGACCTCCAGTAACAACGCCACGTTTCACCCCCCCCCCTCCGGGACGCGCTCTTCACTGCCTGCTTGTGTGGTCGAGGGTGTCGGCTTTTAGCGACTCCCTTCAAAAAAACCAACCCGGTTCGGAGCACCTAGTGCGACAGGGTGCTCCCAGTAGACTTGACGGAGGCAGGGGTGTGGAGGCACTCCAGGGTGTGGGAAGGGGTGGATGCTGGAATGTTTCTTTATAATTGTGTATATGTCATATGTGCAGGAATGCTGTAATTGTGATTGTGTAAGTGTTTTGGTTGAAATGTTTATTATAATTGTGCATGTTGTGTGTGTTGGAGTGTTGATTGTGATTGTGCATGTTGTGTTTCGTTGGAATGCTTGATTGTGATTGTGCATGTTGGTGTGTGTGGAATGCTTATTTATGACTGTGTGTGTTGGTGTGAATAAATGGGTGTTGTATCGTAATCTTTCTGTGTGGGCTCTTGCGAGGCGTGTGAGGTCAGGCCAAATCCCTTCACTCCCATCTAGACCGACCTGTCAGGGCAGACCTCCAGGGGTCGGTCGTGACATTCACTTAAAGATATATTCCGGCGGCAACCAGGCCCGAGAGATACGGGCACCTAGAGTTCAGGAAATTTGGAAAACATTCTCAAAGACACAACTCGACTGTATGGTCCCACATCCAAGATTTATGTCCATGATACACGACTGTGTGCGTTTGGATTGCAGATTGCAGCTGAAATTATCGCTGGATGTGTAAATTTGATTGTCGTCTGAAAAGCAGTGGTGAGACAGCCTATGAGTGCAACAATGGCGGAGATAGTATGGGTGTAGGGTACGAAAAGGAGGAGGCCCAAGATGGATCCCTGTGGAACTCCATACAGGAGAATAGCTGGTTGAGAGGATAAACCATTTACAGAGACAAGCTGAGTTCAATCAGATAGATAAGACTGAAACCATGACAGTGCTTTATCAGAAATACCAAAAGTTTGTGCAGACGAGACAAAAGAATTGAGTGATCAATGGTATCAAAAGCAGCGATAAGCCAAGAAGAGAAATCAGAGACACTTGATTATCATCGAGGCCAATAAAGATCGTTCACATTTTTCAGGAGAGCAGTAAGCAGACGTAAAGGGTAGAGGGGTTGTTGCAGTGTAGGTGATTGTGAAGTTGAAGAAAGACAATCTTTTCATGAGTTTAGAAAGAAAGGATAAATTAGAAACAGGCCTGTAGTTTTTAAGATTATCAGCATCAAGGGAGGGTTTCTTAAGTAAAGGTCTAACAAGTGCAGTGTTGAATGTAGGAGGAAAAACAGGCTGAGCTTAGGGAATCATTCACTATTGCGGTAATATATGGCACCAAATCATCAATGACAAGAGACAACAGAGAAGTTGGTAGTGGATCTAAAACACATGTCTTGATGGGAGTTTTCATGAGCACTTCTTTAACATCAGAATCAGACACAGGTTCAAAGGCAGACATCAAAGAGCCACGGAATGAACACACACACACACACACACACACACATATATATATATATATATATATAGATATATAGATATATATACATATATTTATATATATATATATATTATATTATATATAATATATAATATAATATAATTACAGATATTTTTAACTTAATATTTAACAAATATACATACATATATAATATATATATATATATATATATATATATACATATACATATATAAAAGAAACAAAGTATGGTTTAGGGTTTGTTCGGTTTAAAGTTCGCTTTGTCTTTGATACAAGCAAGATTAATTAATTGGAGATTTGTTTGTTTCGCCTTTCATCCAGTAAAAGCTTTTCTCAAGTTGCCACCCTTTGAAAAGAAGAGCTCAGGCAAGCAACTGTAACCTACACGTTTTCCCACGGATGTTTGTGCTGGAGGGGGATGGGGTGCACATGAGTGTAAGTGACTGTAAAGCTTTCCGCTGTGTGTGGGCTTGGGGGCGGAGGGGAGCTACAGTATGCTTTCAGCATTCCCTCTCTTTCATGTAGTCTATGACTACGATTAGTCATGACGGATTCTCAAGTGCGAGAGGCTATATTCAGACGACAGTTTCTATTGAATAAAAGAGTAAGAAACAAGAGGAGGTAGCGAGAAGGCGGTGGTGGGAGGGAAAAAGGGGTCGACGAGGGTGGGTGCGTGGTTTGGGTGGGTGAGGTGTGTGTGTGTGTGTGTGCGTGTGCGTGTGTGTGCGCGCGCGCGCGCGCGCGCGCGTGCGTGTGTGTGTGTGTGTAAGGATTATCCCTGAGTTACACTCATCAACAGGGTACAGGACAAACCGACCCCATTAACGACACAACACGTCAAGATAGATGTATATACGTA
>CM031595.1:39211075-39213575 GCA_018398815.1 Conus ventricosus | reverse complement strand
CGATGGTATAATGATTATGCAGTTAAAGATGGAATCGTGATTCTTGAAGATAACATGTTAGAAATCACAGAAAATAACGATGTAAATATCCTACTATGTGGTGATTTCAATGCACGGACAGGACGTCAACAACCCAAACTGGAGACTATGTCAAATTTCACACCTGGAGATGATAGCGATGATGATGATGATTGTGATGTTGCTGGTGAGGGTGATTATAATATTGATGTCTATGATGGTGATGATTTATATGATGAAGATTGTTGTACTGAAGATGATCATGAAAATGATGATGGAAATGATGTGTTAAAGCGCTGCTCTAAAGACTCGTGTGTAAATAAGTTTGGTAAATCTTTGTTAGATTTGTGTTTTATGTTTGACTTAGAAATTTTGATTGGTACATACCATGATGATTCGAAAGGAGAGTTTACTTTTGTGTCACCAAATGGCAGTAGCTTAATTGATTATTTCATTGTCACTAAAAATTTACTGAGAAACTGCAGAATGAAGGTTGGCGATTGTTTATTTTCCTGGCATTTACCTGTAGAATTAAAATGGAAATTTAGGTAATATTAATGAAAAAGAAGAACATCCAGTATTTCATACAGAAGAGCGCTTTTATTTGGTCTGAAGAACACGCCGAGACTTACAAGGAGGAATAGATTCAGCTGAGTTCAAAACAGTGCTGTGACGAAGCAACAGAGTATCTTGATGTGGATATCAACACTGGTTTAGAATATTTTGTGAAAGCTTTGTATAGTGCAGCAGCGTTTTATGGTAAGGACCAAGGGAAAGAACAAGAAAGAAGAGAGCGATTGGTTTGATGTTGAGTTGCGAGAATAGGAAAAAAAGTTGTGAAGAGGTGTCTGAAACGATATCAAAGAGTCAAATCTATAACACTGAAAAAAGAAACATAAAGCAACTTATGTCAGGGAAAGGAGAGACTTAATTTACTGAAAAAAGAGAAAAAGAAAGAATTTGATGAAAAACGAATTAATAAATTGAAAGCATCTGTTTAACGACCCTAATTTGTTCTGGTCTACCATTCGATCGATCAGTAGAAAACCAGTTATTTACAATGAAATAACCTCGCAGCAATGGTATGAACATTTCTACAGTGTATTCAATGGATTTGATAACGATTGTGAAGATTTGAGTGTAGATATAGATAGTGACGAACAAAGTGCTGATGAACCACTGTTTAATGACCAGATAACAAGAAATGAGGTCTTGAACAGTATAAAGCACATCAAATGTGGAAAAAGTGCTGGACCAGACAAAGTAGTGGGAGAAATGTTTAAAATGTGCTAACTCTGTTGTAGTTGATTTCTTGGTTAGTCTTTTTAACTCTGTGTTTGATAAGGGAATCTTTCCAGAATCTTGGTCTAAATCCAAATAGTTCCTCTTCACAAGAAAGGTGATAGTAACAATCCTGATAACTATCGGGGTGTTGCACTGACGAGTGTTATTAGTAAAATATATACACATATACTCAACAAAAGATTAAAGGCATGGACAGAGAGGGAAGAGAAAATAATGGAAGAGCAGGCTGGATTCGATCTCAATATAGTACAATAGATCATATATTTACACTGTATGCTTTAGTACAAAAATACTTAATAACAAAATCCAAATTGTATGTTGCATTTATTGATTTCCAGAAAGCTTTCGATTCAGTCAACAGAAATGTTCTGTGGTATATTCTGAGGAAAAATGGTGTAATGGGAAATTGTATGCAGCTGTTCATGGAATGTATGAGTCTGTTCTGGCATGTGTTCGAGAGAAAGGTACTTACCACCGATTATTTTCAGCTGCCCACGGGGAGTGAAACAAGGGTGTCTGCTTAGCCCACTGCTGTTTACATTGTTTATAAATGAATTAGCGATAGAGATATCGGGGAGAGGGAAACATGGAATACAAATGTTACCTGGTGCTGCGACTTATTTCTAATGCTTTTCGCTGATGATGTTATCCTCCTAGCAGATACCCTATTGGTTTGCAGAATCAATTGGACACATTGAAAAGGGAATCAGATAGGTTAAAATTAACAGTGAACTTAACAAAACTAATGTAATGGTTTTTAGAAATGGTGGTTACTTATCAAAATATGAAAGATGGTTTTATGGGTGGAGTAGAAATTAGAGTGGACAAGTAGCTATAAATACCTTGGGATGTTCTTCACACAAAGTTAAGCTTGAGCAAGTGCTGGCTTGAGATGTGCAGAAAGGGAAAGAAAGGCGTCATGGATATTCTGAGGACTATGAAAAAATTGAACTGCAATGATGTAAATTTATTTTGGAAATTATTCGATTCTCAGATACAGCCTATTTTGACATATGCATCAGAAGTCTGGGGTATGTTGGATAATAGCCAAATGGAAAAAGTTCATACCTACGCGATAAAGCGGATCATCCACGTACCCTTGCACGCATCAAATAAAATGGTTTATGGCGAAAGTGGGCGATGCCCTCTGTTTATTATAACTTGGGTTAGATGTGTT
>CM031595.1:39196075-39206075 GCA_018398815.1 Conus ventricosus | reverse complement strand
ATCTTACCCTTTACACCTTTTTTCTTTAAGATTGACCAGAGTTGGCTTCTATCTACCGAATCGAAAGCCTTTTTAAAGTCGATAAAAGCAACGTATAATTTCTTGTGGTTAGAGAGTTGCTTTTGTACCAGAGAAAGAAGGGTAAATATATGATCAGTAGTACTATAATTCTTTCTAAAGCCAGCCTGCACATCATTTATTACATCACAATCTTCAATCCATTTTGTTAAACGCTTGTTTAATATGTAAGTATATAATTTTGAACTAATGTTTAAAAGAGAGATACCTCTGTAGTTGTCTGGGTTGTTTATATCACCCTTTTTATGCAAAGGTTGAATCAGAGCTTCACACCACATAGAAGGGAAGATGCCAAAATCAAAGAGTTTGTTGAAAAAATTCTTAAGGAAAAAAAGAATAGTGGGGGTGCAGTACTTATAAAATTCCCCAATAAGTCCGTCTGGACCTGGTGCTTTATTTGATTTTAAAGCCTTAACTGAATCAAGAATTTCCTCTTCAGTTATACAGACATCTAATTCATCAACGTTACTATCAGCAACAGGGAAACACTCAGCTTGAAGTTCCTGAGAATTAGGACCAGAAGAGAGAGAGAGAGAGAGAGAGAGAGAGAGAGAGAGAGAGAGAGAGAGAGAGAGAGAGAGAGAGAGAGAGCGGCTGAATCAACAATTTACGCTGTCAGCTCTTTCACAAGGTATACGGGCGTCACCAGTCTCTCCCTGTGTATGCACTGTTCATAGCTGCTCAACCATCGCTCACGTGGTTCCTTTAGCACTGCGCATATTTTCATACTGGTGTTAAACACCCTATCTACTTTATAATCGTCCTTTATGTAGATGGTAGGGAAAAAATGAACAAAAAACCCCGATGTAGACGTATCACAAATGCCTGTCTGATTTGTCTAAATGTTAGCACCCACACACACACACAGCCACAAACACACAGCCTCAAACACACACACACACACACACACACACACACACACACACACACACACACACACATACACACACACACACGCACGCACGCACGCACGCACGCACGCACGCATGCACGTGTGTTACACACACACACACACACACACACACACACACACACACACACACACACACACACACACACACACTCACACACACACACACACACGCATGCAAGTAAACATACAAACTGCGCGCGCGTGCGCAGACACACACACACACACACACACACACACACACACACACACACACACACACACACACACACACTCACACACGCATGCAAGTAAACATACAAACTGCGCGCGCGCGCAGACACACACACACACACACACACACACACACACACACACACACACACACACACACACACACACACACAACATTTTGCCTAATGCTTCCAGATCTTAGTTCCAACTACACTGAATTTGATAAACTGTTTATTTATCAATCCATCAAAACGGCAAGCAAGTATAGAACCAGAGAGAGTTGAACACGTTCCAGTCATTTCTCTGACCGCACTTTAATGCATATAATGCCGGTCACGCTCGAACGCTCATCTATAACAGTACAGATTGCAGTGAGGTAAAATGTAACATTTAAAGCCCCTTCCCACCCACCACCCACCACCCACGCCTCCACATACACCTGGCATTCCTCCCCCCTCCCCCCCCCCCCCCCCCCCCCCCCCCCCACCTCCGCGTTCTTCTTCCCCTCCCTTTCCCCTCCTCTCCCTCCCGCGCGCTTTCTTCCTGTTTCTCACACGTACACATATAATGATAATGAACACTCATCAGACTCCGAGCGTTCTCGAACTGACAGGTGCGTGAATGGGCGACAGCGTGCTCTACGTCGATCGAATTATCCGAAGTGGTCGTCGAACACATAGCTTTCTTGCTATTGAAACTTTTGATTATGCTTTTGTGACAAGCCTTGGAGTAGCTTTTCAGTTTCACCAACCTAATTCTCTCCCTTTGGCTCTGCTTTTGTGACAAGCTGGAGTAGCTTTTCAGTTTCACCGACCTCATTCTCTCTCTTTGGCTCTGCTTTTCTGACAAGCTGGAGTAGCTTTTAAGTTTCACCGACCTCATTCTCTCCCTTTGGCTCTGCTTTTGTGACAAGCCTTGGAGCAGCTTTTCAGTTTCACCGACCTCATTCTCTCCCTTTGGCTCTGCTTTTGTGACAAGCCTTGGAGTAGCTTTTCAGTTTCACCAACCTGATTCTTTCCCTATCTATCCTCAGACCTCCCTCTCCCCCTCCCCGCCTTCCCAGGCTGCTCTCCTTTCTCTTTCCTTTTCTTTGCAGGGGATAACAAAATCGGTCAGACTGCAGGACAACGGTGACCGAAGGCGTCATTGCACCTGTGCATATCCATGTGCAGGCATATTGACTCTGTGTGTGTGTGTGTGTGTGTGTGTGTGTGTGTGTGTGTGTGTGTGTGTGTGTTTGTTTGTGTGTGTGTGTGTGTGTGTGGTGTGTGAGTGTGACTGACAGATACAATGCAGAGAGTGTGGGCATAGACACAGACACGCACAGCCACACACACACACACACACACACACACACACACACACACACACACACATACAGAGACATACACACACACAGACGTACACGCACACATACACACACGCGCGCACGCACGCATACACACACGTACACACTCACGCACCCACATGCACACTTACACACCCATAGAGGTAGAAATGCACACAGAGTGTAAGGATTATATCGAGGGCTGACTGCTAGAACTTCGTAACTTGAATTTTGCACTTTTGAAGAAAACACAAAGAGAAAGTTTAAGCAGCTATATTTATGTTTCTTATGAGCGGAATGCTTTGCAAATTCACTATGTTCAACGTAAACATATGGTGTAAAGGTGATGTAAATATGTAAAGGATAAAACACTGCCTACATTCATTTTTTATGTAATGTGTAGTACCAACTGAAATAAGCAATTTCAGCAGCATTTTGACCCACTGTTCTGTCCATGTTTGTACTGCTAGAAGTTAGTAACAACTGTTACTGAGATGTAGCCCACCCCGTAAGGGTATAGGGCGGTTGCACTGTGGCTGCTAGAAGTACTCAACTTGGATTGCTGAATTCTAGCACGCACTATTCCCCCCTATTGCTGGCCAATCCTGGGAGCTATCAGTCTTTATCCCAAAATAATTACCTCTAGCAGGTTCTCTTATGGCATGGGTCACTTTCAACATACTGACAAAAATCCTCAACTCGAATTAAGAAGTTTTATTAAACTTCCTTCTGAGATAAATGGAGTGTGTTTCTAGAGATAAAACTATGCATTTGCACTTAAGTCTTTTTAGTTAAAAATATTCCTTCAACTTGATAGACAGCAAGACATGGAAAACAAAGTAAGTGTGCCTTTCCCATGAGGAAAACATTGATCAATCAAACATTGCAAATAAAATATGTACAAATACTAAAAAAGACAAAAAAACTGTACATACCAACTGTTCTTCTCTGTTCTTTTCGCCGCTGACGAAGAATATTTTGTTGAGACATAGCCATCCAAGATTATAGTTATTCCAACAGTGAAATCCACATGCCACTCCGATCTCACAAATGCCATCTCCACAATTCAGAACATGTACAGTTTCAAGCTTTCCTTTCATGAATAATCTAAATCAGTTCTAGCACAACACACTGTTTGTGATAATCATTGTTCTCTAAATGAGTTCTAGCACAGCACACTGTTTGTGATAATCATTGTTCTCTGCAGTTAAACAGTAACGACTGCTAACACACACAACCCCCTCCCCATCCCACCCTCCCCAAACAGATTTGCAGCACATTCTAGTCTGTCTCCTCCCCACTGTCACAGTCGTTCACATCCAGCTCCTCCAGACGGTCCACCTGGTTGGCCAAGGTCGGCAGGTTGTTGTAGAAGGGGTGGTGCTCCTCTGAATCACACCTGAGCGACACAGGGAAAGCAGGTCTCGCTTCTTGGCCTCTGAAATGGGGAGCTTGCCCTGGTAACGAGGCTTGATGACCTGCCCCAGAGATGGCTGCCTCCTCCTTGCTGAGGGTGTTGAGAGACACAGCTGGTGGTAATCACTGTCATCAAAGTCGTACTTGAAGTACATGGTGTCTTGGCCTTTGCTGAAGTGGATCACCTTCATCTTCAGCCAGCTCACTCGCTTGTTGTGCCTGTCCACCTTGGTGTTGCGGATGACCTGTGATGCCAGGTGCTTGAAGTCAAGGATCTGACTGAACCGAATGGGGACGACAGTGTAGGGGTTGTGCCGCCTTGCCATGCGGAAAATAATGTCCCAGCCACTGGGAGTGTAAACAGGGCTTGCTTTTTGTGCGAATGCAATTGCTGAGTGCATAGAATCACATTCCATCTGCGTATGGCCGGTCTCCAGGTACTTGTGGGTGACTGAAGTGATATTGTGAACTTGCTCGAGGGCGTACAGGATTGCTACTGCTAAGTACTGATTGCGATTTTGTCCTCCACAGCAGTCTGAATAGAGCACAACCTCTTTCACCGTCACTGATGCGTAAATGATGGTGACCCCTGTCAGCACGCTGATAAGCAAGTGTAAACAGACGTGATAGCTGATCCCCAAGTCCCAGCTAACGGGGCCTGGTCCATGTCAGGACGTGTAGTTAACCCCCTGATCCCGTTCAAGTTGTTTAGATTAGCAGAGAGGATGTTAATTGCTGGTGAAACTCAGGAATCGTGGGGAAAAATAATTGGCTGGTGTATAGTTTCTGATAACTTGGGTGGTTTTGTTTTGGAGTTTCCCACGACGTGGGTGGCAGAGGAGAGGGGTTTGAGGTGTGGGAGAGGGAGAGGGGTTTGGGAAAGGGTGTTTTGGAAAGGGAAGCTGTTCATTTCTTTTCAAGATGTCGAAGCAATCGAAAGCATTTTCGCTTGCGGAGGCAATTGAAATTATCCAGCAAAGTGGTTCTGACACACACACACACACACACACACACACACACACACACACACACACACACACACACGTGCGCGCGCACGCACGCACACACACACACACACACACACACACACACACACACACACACACACACACACGTGCGCGCGCGCACACACACACACACACACACTCACACACACACACACACACACACACACACACACACACACACACACACACACACACACACACACACACACGTGCGCGTGCGCACACACACACACACACACACACACACCACACACACACACACACACACGTGCGCGTGCGCACACACACACACACACACACACACGTGCACGCGCGCACACACACACACACACACACACACACACCACACACACACACACACACACACACACACACACACACACCACACACACACACACACACACACACACACACACACACACACCACACTACACACACACACACACACACACACACACACACACACACACACACACACACACACACACAAAACACACACACACACTTGTGTGTGTAAAATCATGGTGAGGGGACAGCCCTGCTGAAACGGTGCACTGTGTGACATAAGGTGGAGTGAGGCTGCATACATTTTGTGTACATATCCTGTGAATATCCTGTAAAATATCAAGCAACATGGATGCACCCTATTCCACAATAAATGGTGAGTAATCTCTGCATGTTTCCATTTGTTTTTGTCCGTTTTTATGTCAAATGATAAGAAAAAAAGAGGAAAAAGTTTTTTTTCTCTGTGTGTGTGCATGTTGCATATAGTAAGTTCACGGGAAAAATCACGAACTAACAAAGACAGATAATCGTATAAACTTATCTAGCAACTTCGATAAGGAGTTCTTCTTTCCATCAATATCAAAATTATGCATGCTAGACTCCTGGAAGCATTCGTAAAATTAAATCTAATGTAGGCAAAAAACACCAAATCTGCCGTCTGCAACAGTAGCTGAGCAGCTTTCCAGAGAACAGGAAAAGGCCGACTCTAAGCCACTTTCACCCTCCCCGAGTTTTTGGGCGAAAGTGGCCTAAAAGCTGCCTTTTCCTGTGGCGGAAGAGAGAGAGAGAGAATCACCGGCAGACAGACAGAGAAGAGAGAGACAGACAGACAGACAGAGAGGCGGGCAGAACACACACACGCAAGCGCATATTACTGTTCTCTGGCAAGTAAGACGTCAATAACCAAAAAATAACGATTATCTACAAACAAAAATACTGTGCAGGGTTATCCGTTTTTAATACTAATTTACTAAACTTTTCAGATTTTAGTTTTTGTTTAATCCTATGTTTTTCCTGGTCATTTTCAATAACATCATTTTCGCGCAAACATTCTTCAATGAGTCTCTGTCTTTCATGTGAAATAAAACTACAGTCTTTAATGTTCTCTAAAGTCTTTTAAACTGAGTTATATTTCTGGCATAAAATCCACACACTTATCCCAGCATGTCTTCCGCTGAAGCTAGTTTCGACAAAGTGTTTCTCTTTTAACTATGTCTCTTTCTGCTGAACAGTCATCTATAATAAATAGTGTCTGCGTTCCTTCAAACAGTCTATAAAACTGTTCTAACACTCACTCAGTTTATTGCTAGGATCAACTAAATATATGTCATCATCTGTCCATATAAACCTTCTATCATGATATGCTTTGTTCCATTTAAGTGTTGGGCAGAAAATCACAATATGATCAAAATTATAACGATAAAACTGTTTGTAACAGGTTGAGGATAAATATTGTTTTTCCACAACCAGTTTGCCCACAATTAATGAACAATGAGGGGTTTTTGTCATAAGTTTAACTGCTCCATAGTTTTATAACAAAATTTAATCTAATCCAGTTATTGTTTTTATCATACTCTCTGTCAAACTTGTTCAGTGTAATAAAACCCTATGAGGCCTAAATGCGTAAGATTAATCCAATTCAGTTCTGTAAGATTGTTTCTTTTAGACTAATATTGATTTTGTTGCTTGTTGTTATGACCTTAATATCCTCGCCATTGTGAAGAATGACGACGGTAACTTTAAGTTTTTCAACGTCAAAGGGTTTTGCCAGCTAATTAGAATTCCTTTTAGAAGGACGTCACTAATGCCCACAACCCCATCCCTCTTTACATCTTTTAAGACAGAAATTTAAAAATATCATTGTGAACGTGTCTCTAATTTCATTTGCGGAATGAACTGTAATTTTGTAGAAGCATCTTTCAAAACTGATTCTCTTCTGTGGAGGATGTACTGTTTATTCCCATACGGCTTTATTTCAATCTCTTTCCGACTATTGTCGTCTGGCATAAGACTTACATGTATAGGGCCCAGAGTTGAATGCTTTTCTGAAACTTTTTTGATGGCTAAAATATGTAAATGGGCTTATGAATTCAAATTTTATGTCCATTCTAATATTGGTTCTAAGTGCCATTTGGGTCAGGCTTCGACTATTTTATATTCATACTGGCCAACATTATTTGCCTCTAGATTGCGCAGTTGTTCTAGTTTAGGAAACTTTTTGCTGTCGCTAACCTCTTTGCGTTTATAATCACCATCTTTAGTGTACTCAACCATACAAAGTGCCTATCTCACCGTTCTGTTCAAAGTCCGCAACGTCTGCAAGGTCTTTTAATTCTAAGTTATACACCTTACAGGCGCTAATGTAACTCCTGGTTCTTCTGGCCCACGCGACATTATTTTTTAGTAACGTATTATTTTATTTCCAAAACAATGTGCAGGTTATCACATTTCACGACTTTCCCTGTTTTGTCTTTGATTTTTATAATAATGATCCGACCTCCCACAAACTAATCTTTTAAAATGTAAATTAGGGAATTGTATAATTTCATAATCGCAATAGGCAGCTTTCCCTGACGGAAGAGCTCTTAAAACAGTTGAGGGCTTCCATCATATAAGTTTTCATCAGTGCTTAGTTCGTCCAAATGAACATAGAGTAATGAATGTAATGCAAGATCGAGCGGGTTTTTTCCCTCATAAGTAGTTTTTCTGGCACAACTCTAAATCTATGATTGTCATCTGCAAAGCCTAACATTTTAGCTAGCTCTACATCAAAAAGGTAATGTGCTACTTCTTCTTCAGGTTTGAATGTTAACATTGTTTTTAGATTGCATTGTTAAGTTTGAGAGTAATGTCAAAATTACTCATTGCTTCTTTTAGCGAACAAAACCCGTAATAACCATCAGGTATGGTTAACTGGCTAACTACCTTCCCTTCTTTATTAACTTTTAGGACTGCATTATTTTCTTGGATTCAGTTATATTAAACCATACGACTTTGTAAAATATTTCATGGAGCGCGACCGTTTTGGCCCGCAATTGTTATCAATAGCATGTTCTAAAACGAAGGGCGGTCTTGAGTTGTTATTGTTACAAACATTTTTTAAAACAAATTAAAAATGAGTGCATTCAAATATACTGGTGCAAAATATTCTGTTGGGCCGCACTACAATCTTAAAAATATAGCAACTGATACTCTTGACTTTGCTGTGACCCAGACTCCCTCTTTTCATAAAAAGGTGATTTTTTACTCATAAAGAGCTATTTTAAACCCCCCTATTGAAAAAACACACCCAAAAAGCGGGTTTAGTCATCCGATGCGTTTATCAAACCAGTTAAATTTGCTGTGTTTTGGCATAACGGGTGGGTTTGGCGTTGCTGACTTTTAAAAATCACCATGCCCTTTTGGTGGGGTCAGTGTACCGATTTCATTTCAATTACACCTTAAAAGGTATTTTGGTGAACTCAAGCCCTTACCGAATTCAAATCTTTTTAATCCATTCAGAAACAGAATGACTAAAGGGTTTTTGAAGGATCTGTAACGAAATTCAATATTAACATCAAGACAGACTTTAGAAAAAAGTTGGATAAAATTTCGGGCAAAGGCGCATTTATTTTCAGGGCCGCCAGAAAGTATAACTTTGACCGGTTTCCTTTCAAATTTTTGAGCCCCTGGTCCATAGAGCAAAGCAAAAACAGCTGGAAACATTTATCTTAAACTTCAAAGGGCCAAACTAGGGGGGGAAATAGAAGGGAATAAACGACTCTTTCGTTTACTTTTGGGGGTTTTGTAGGTTCGCAAGCACAGGCAAGATCGAGCAAAACTGACCCTTCTATGGCTTTGCGCGCAAAAACAATATTAGAAAATTTAGAGGCGCCTTAATTCTATGTTGTTTGCCTTCAAGTATTCAAAGGGACCAATTGTTTTACAATACGCAAAAGATCGAAAGTAACTTTGCTGTTGGCCTGGGTTTATACATGCTGCTTCTGACCTTAGGCTCCCTAGGAATAAAAATAAACAAATAATGAAATTCTTATAGCAGCAAAGAAAAGAAGGTTTGGGAAAAAAAAAGACTAAATTCGGCCCGTAATATTGCAAGCAGTAAAAAAACCCAAGATTAAGTCATCCAATCCCGGGAAATCCAAACCCAAAGTCATTGAAGACCCAGCAAAGCCGCGGTTTTTTCCCCATGACATGAATATGAAAGCAGCGCTTGTTTTTGGGTTAAAGGCTAGGATTATTGGTCTTATCTTACTAAAAATTAACCCAACTATTAAGAGAACTAAGTCCCAAAATGCTCGGCCATAAAGCCAAAATCTTTGCTTGCTGTGACAAAAGCCGAACAATACCCCCAAAATCCAGGGAAAGGTCTTAGCTTTATGGCTAAATTTTTTTTAAAAGCCCCAGATGTCAAACTGTTTTTTTAACATGATTTATCAGGCGATGGCGGTGGGGCCTGGGCTTTGACGCCCCCGCCCCGTAATAGCCATCACCGTGTACTTTTGCAAATCCTAGGCCGTTTTAACGTTGCTAAAGTGATCCCTTTCTCTCTAAACGCGTTCGTTTTGTTCGCAGCGTTGTGTCTTTATATAAAATTTTTTCCGGTATTTTTTCTTTTCTATTCACTTTGTTTTTAAATTGGGGTCGGGTTGTAGTTAGCATTCTAGTCTTTGCCCTTTTTAAACTTTTTTTTTTTTTTTTCCCCCCTTGGGTTCAAGATTTTTTTTTTTTTTTTTAGTTTTTTTTTGGGTTTTTTTATTTTTTTTT
>CM031595.1:39145240-39195975 GCA_018398815.1 Conus ventricosus | reverse complement strand
TGCACGAGTAATAACTGTTGATAGATTTAGTGTTTTAGTTATTCTCGTTGGGGTTTGTACTAACTGATGAGGCATGAAGTGATAGTGTATTGTCCAAGCTGGTGTGTTTTAACATATCAATATTGAAGTCCCCTAACAGTAGTATATTTGAATTGTTGTGACAGATCCAATCCATCATCTGTACAAAGTTGTCATACCATTCGTATGTGGAAGATGGGTGTCTATATACATGTCCGATTATTAATGGCGGTGATTTGGAGTTTTTTTTATTTCAATCCAGATACATTCGACAGTATTAGTTTCAAGATCAGTTCTGCGTCGGGTAATGTTGGCAATTGATTGATGAATGTATACGGCAAGGCCAGTATGTTGGGTTGATCACTGTCGCGTCGTTCTATGTTGTATTCAGGAATGCTAATAAGGTTATCTGTTATGCGAGAGTCTAACCTTGTTTCACTTATGCCAAATACTTGTACTGGATGGGGTGACTGTTTTAAGAGTGATGAGATTTCATGGACCTTATTAAATAAATGATAGACATTGAGATGTCCAACTTGAAGTCCTGGGACAGTGGGATTATGAGAAGGCATGGGTAGTAAGGGAACAGAGGCACAAATCGACGAGGAAGACAGTTTTCACAAAAAAGACACAGAGAATTATAGGTTAAAAACAACAACAACAACAACAACAACAACAACAACAACGACAACAACAACAACCGAATACAGGTGAGAAAAGTAACGTTTGTGGATAACGCACAATAATGACAAGCGCACACAAAGAATTTAAAGGTTAACTATTATGCCTAAAACAGATAAGAGAGAGAGAGAGAGAGAGAGAGGAGAGAGAGAGAGAGAGAGAGAGAGAGAGAGAGAGAGAGAGCAAAAAATAAACATGCCACAGTGGGAAAATCACGTACTTCCAATGATTTGTCTACACCCTTTGTGTATTTACCAACAATATGCGTGCTTGCCCACACATACACTCCTGAGCATACATGCATGCATGCGCACACTAACTTACACATGTACAAACACAAACTCGCGCGCGCGCGCGCGCGCGCGCACAACACACACACACACACACACCCCACGCACACGCACCACACACACACACACACACTCGTTCGCACGCACACACATTAACACACACACACACAACAACAACAACAACAACAACAACAATAACTATAACAAACTGGTACGGGAATGAAAAGCACTTTATATGGTTGCTACCGCTGGAATCGTATTAAAACAACAAAACATCACCGCCAACAGCAACACTTCAATACCACCAACAACAACGATGACGACGAAAACAACAACAACGACGACGACAAGAACAACAGCATCAACAAAGACAACAACAACAGTAACAACAACAACAACAACAGCTAATCGAAACATGATGATGCCTAATTTGTGCAGGAGACCACCGAGTGAACGTGTTCGTGTCGCTGGGAGCCCTACACACCGCTTTCGTCCGAGAACACAACAGGATTGTCAACGTCTTCAGGGACCTCAATCCGTCCTGGGATGATGAGATTCTTTTCCAGGTTCGTTAAAGTGTTGTTCCAGAATAATATACCTAGAGCATCACAGTATGACAGCAATGCAGACAGATCCTTACAATTATCTCAAAGAATACATTCTAGTACATCAAAAGCAATGGAGCAAATCAACATTAATTGTTTTCTGACCCATGAAAAGAATTAGAATAATCCTATATTCTTCTAGGATGACAGGGAAAAGGGCAATGCTCAGACCAATATTTCTGCTATGTTGGTGGGGGTTTTCCCGTGCTCGTCGATCATGTTTCAAATATGTGAGATATGTTAGACTTCTTGAGTCTCAGTTTTTACGGACATCAAACCAGCTCTGTCCAGACAAACACATAAAACAAATGTACCTACTTGGTGACAGGAAGCCCGCCGAACCCGTCTCTGCCCAGTTTCAGCATGTAACCTATGCAGAGTGGCTTCCCCTGGTCTTGGATGACACCACGATGACAAGATACCGCCTGACGGAAGGTGACTTCCTGTATGACCCGGAAGTTGATTCCACTGTCACCAACGTTTTTCTACGGCTGCATTTCGATTTGGCCATTCACAAATTAAACAAGAAGTGAAGGTTAGAGGGAGGAGAGAGAGAGAGAGAGAGAGAGAGAGAGAGAGAAGAGAGAGAGAGAGAGAGAGAGAGAGAGAGAGAGAGAGAGAAAAAGAGAGCAGGGGGGGAGAGACAGACAGACAGACAGACAGATCATTCAGTCAGCTGTTGATTAGTCCGTCATTTTTTTTTACTCACATGTGTAAACAAAGTGAGTGTTTGTAATCACCATTGTTTTTGTGCCATGTGTGTGTGTGTGTGTGTGTGTGTGTGTGTGTGTGTGTGTGTGTGTGTGTGTGTGTGTTTCAGTTCTATAAAGCAACATGAAGTGAAAAACTGTAGTGATAAACACAAAGCAATAGTCCTCCAAAGGGAAGAAAACAGTATAGAAAAATCACAATACCACTCATCTAATTTTCGGCCACGTGGCCTTTTTCAAGAGAAAAAAACAAAAACAATGCAACTATGTAATGTCCATCTTCGGTGGCTGGTCAGGGCAAAGAATTGACGTCATAAATATCTTACGCAATTTCTGACATCATAATGTGTGATGTCATCAACAAGGGAACAAAAAAAAGGGGGGGGGTGGGGGGGAGGAAGGGGTGCAAGTTGTGTGTGTGTCTGTGTGTAGTTATACAGTAACCAATGTACTCCAAAAACATAACAACACGCTTCATAAATCACAATGAAACTGCGACCATAGTCCTGTCTGTGACTGTGCATGGCATACAAGAACTGTCACCTGAAAAATATATATAAATCTCCTGCAATTCATCAATGTTGTTTACAGGTAAATCTGGATAGGGTTGTTACAAATTTGTCTTAAACATTACATCCATTTGGCACCCTTGTATCCAATGTCCTTATCCATTTTTCTTCAGCAATAAGTCTGAAGCTTTTGCTTTCACTGTAAGCTTTTGCCAACACTGCAACAGCAAGGTCTCCCACTAAAAGCTGAAGGAAATGTCGCATTTTTTGGCTTTTCCTTTTGGAACTTGATGTCACGTCTGGTTCCGCATTCTTTCTTTCAATGAACGTCCGGTTTAAACCAACATAAACTGTCTTATTAAAACCGTTTACACAACAGAGCATATATCAAATTTCTATCTGCACATGTCACATTACTCATAACATTGTGCGAAGATTTCTGCTTTGTGTCCAACACTGTTGAAGTTACTAGTGAAGAACAGGTGTCACAATCACAAATTTCTGCTTTTCCCTTCACTGCTCTTTCAGTTTTCTGGTGAACCAACGTATCACATAAATTTTTATCCCGTCTGTATGCAGGCATGGTAGTCTATGGAATACTTTGCGCATGTATTCTGACTTATAGAGCGTATCACTATGTCTCTTTAGTACAGCTTGTACATCTGGCAATAATCTTGAAAATGCAGACCTAGACCCATCGTACCAACCGACTGTGCAATTGAAATGATTGAAACTGTTTTAGATTATAATGGATTCAGTTTAGGGGATTCACACTACAAACAGACAGATGGAATAGCCATAGGGTCCAGACTAGGGAGAAACTTTGCTTGTACATACATGCGGAAGTGGGATGAGAAGCTTTTGGAGTTTGAACAGAAACCTTATTTCTACAAACGTTACATTGATGATGGTTTGGCATTTGGAATGGTGACCTTGACTCCCTTTTACGTTTCACAGATTATGCCAACACCATAATACCAACATAAAAATCACTTTTACGATGGAGTAAAGAACAAATTGAATTCCTTGACACTCTGGTTAAGTTAGAGAATGGCCATGTCTACACAGATCTATTCAAGAAAGATAGTGATAAACAGTTATACCTCAGGCAGGATTCTTGCCATCCCCCACATACAAAAAAATCTCTAGCATATGGTTTGGGTGTTAGGTTGAGAAGAATCTGTGAAAAGGACGAGGACTATCTAAAACACAGATCTGAACTTAAGAACCAGTTGCGCAAACGTGGCTATAGGTAGCAAACTCATAGAAGGTCAGTTGAAAACAGTTGATAACATAGATAGGAACCGACTTCTTCAGAAAAAAAAAAAAGGAAACACTGAAAGAGTACCACTAGTGTTGACATTTTCAAGATTATTGCCAGATGTACAAGCTGTACTAAAGAGACATAGTGATACGCTCTATAAGTCAGAATACATGCGCAAAGTATTCCATAGACTACCAATGCCTGCATACAGACG
The DNA here is from genome assembly GCA_018398815.1 of Conus ventricosus. Classification (NCBI taxonomy): domain Eukaryota; kingdom Metazoa; phylum Mollusca; class Gastropoda; order Neogastropoda; family Conidae; genus Conus; species Conus ventricosus. Next base: position 39,191,684 of record CM031595.1, on the reverse strand, counting down.
GGATAAAAATTTATGTGATTTCGTTGGTTCACCAGAAAACTGAAAGAGCAGTGAAGGGAAAAGCAGAAATTGTGATTGTGACACCTGTTCTTCACTAGTAACTTCAACAGTGTTGGACACAAAGCAGAAATCTTCGCACAATGTTATGAGTAACGTGACATGTGCGGATAGAATTTGATATATGCTCTGTTGTGTAAACGGTGTAATAAGACAGTTTATGTTGGTGAAACCGGACGTTCATTGAAAGAAAGAATAAGCGGAACACAGACGTGACATCAAGTTCCAAAGAGAAAAGCCAATAATGCGACATTTCCTTCAGCATTCAGTGGGAGACCTTGCTGTTGCAGTGTTGGCAAAAGCTTACAGTGAAAGCAAAAGCTTCAGACTTATTGCTGAAGAAAAATGGATAAGGACATTGGATACAAGGGTGCCAAATGGATGTAATGTTAAGACAAATTGTAACAACCCTATCCAGATTTACCTGTAAACAACATTGATGAATTGCAGGAGATTTATATATATTTTTTTAGGTGACAGTTCTTGTATGCCATGCACAGTCACAGACAGGACTATGGTCGCAGTTTCATTGTGATTTATGAAGCGTGTTGTTATGTTTTTGGAGTAAAATTGGTTACTGTATAACTACACACAGACACACACACAACTTGCACCCCTTCCTCCCCCCCACCCCCCCCCACCCCTTTTTTTTGTTCCCTTGTTGATGACATCACACATTATGATGTCAGAAATTGCGTAAGAAAATTTATGACGTCAATTCTTTGCCCTGACCAGCCACCGAAGATGGACATTACATATTGCATTGTTTTTGTTTTTTTCTCTTGAAAAAGGCCACGTGGCCGAAAATTAGATGAGTGGTATTGTGATTTTTCTGTAGTGATAAAGTTAATTACGTCGGCATTTTCTCAGTAGTGACAAGCACTAGTGTAGCCAGACCAGAAATAAGACTTCATGTTGTTTCATGTCAACGTTTTCCGTAAGTCAGCATGAGACGCGATCTACTAGTGAAGGAACAGGAGAATGAGAGGAAAGCGTCAGTGCAAAACATCGGAGGGAAGGGTTGAAAGACAGTGTACTGAACGAACAGAACAACAAAGAAGATGAGAAAAAGCCAATGGGAAAAAAATTGAAGGCCGAAGATGCCATCGACCAAAATGACACAGCACAACGAACATAGAATTTTTGATTCCTGTGTTTGCATCGAGTCTGAGAATGTATTCTAAAGAAGTTTATCATCCTCGAATAAAGCAGCTGTGGAGCTGATGTTGAGAGAAAAACAAACAAAAAAAACATGGAAATGCCCTTCAGCATTCTCAAACGATAAATCTTTTTTTCTGACGTATGATATCCATCGACTGCAACAATATATGGAAAAAACAGGATCAGTACGGGTTGTTGGACTGTCCTCTGAAAAGGAGAGTGAATATGCGGAGTGCACGTTTCTGCAACATGTCGTGACGATGTTAAATAGAAAAAAAGGATATTGTAGCCGGCCACAGGATCGGCAAACACATCAGCAAAAACAGTGTTTCCAGACCTGTGCCAAGGAATGTCATAACAGACAAGCAAAGGCACTGCTACTGCTAAACAACAAAATTATACAGGGGCAAAGAAATACGCAAACGAGCCTATGTCAAAAACGGCCCCACACCACTGCGCTCCAGACTGCTGAAGGAATGCAAGGAAAGACCTAACGTTCAGCGAGGTCACACGACAAACGACGGAAAGATCACGTGCCATGGGAGAGATACGCCAAGCGGACCAAGAGACCAGCAAGCTGAGGCTTTATGTACAGCCGGACATCCTGGAATTTCCTCAAATTGGAAACTGATGAACTGTGATGTCCATACCTTGTCCTTGTTGTTGGTTCATTGGCGTAGAAGACATTATGAATTTGTATCAGCTACCCGCATGTAAAGGGGACCCCCGATTTTGTTTATTACTACCTGACACAATAAATCCCCAGACCTGCTTGATTTTAGAGTCAGTTTTGCCCTTCGTGATCAAGGAACACGGTTATGGACTATTCGAAATGACCTTCAGGTATTGCAGAGCAGATCTCACCGGCAGTGAAATACAAAACTGTCATTTCCACATGCCCCTGCAAGCGTTACCGTAAAAGAGGAGATTGGTTTGTTTGTGTATCTTGCTCTTCCAACTTTGAACTCGTCTGCCTCAGTGCTTGATTGTCACATTCGTGTTCCTCGAGAGGCAGAATTGATTATGAGAGAGTTTTCGCACTTCTACTTTTTCCAGATTATAATCATTTGTCTTCAATCACTCAGACAATTGTATGGAGTGCATCTAATAGATTTTCAAATTGTAATAGCTGTTCTAATCCATATCATAGACGCGTGTTGTCGTACATGGCATTAGATGATAAGGGCACTGCAGTAACACTGCTATATCCAGACATTGGAAGAGGAGACCAAGATACGTGGCATTAGATGTACCACCAGAAGTGAGTTTCCGTCGTGTAAAAACAGTTTTGTGATAGATGGCTAGGAGCCTTTCTGCGAAAATAAAACTAAACTTTATACCGTCAATCAGACGGAATATTTATCCTTATTAATATGCCATTCTTAGTCACCGTCTTTCAAAAGGACTCGCAGTACAAACATTGAGGAGTCAATGAAGCCAAAGTATCTACCTGTTCAACATGTCGAGCTTGTAAAAGGATGCTGGTGTTAGGGATTGTGTGTTAAAATCGCCGAGGCTTTTTCATCAAAGATAACTCTATAATGCATGACTTCAGTGAAATGGATTCTGATGTTTGGTATCCAATATGTTCCGAAAAGATTATTACTGAATCTGAAGAGGATGTATAATTGATAACAGAATGAATGCAAGGATTTAAACCTACGTGGGACAGTTCAAGAAAAGGCTTGCTCATGATGGATACGGTTTACATTTACTACAGATTTTTGAAGACAAACGTATTTTTTACTACAGTCTAGCAGTGATCTGACGTTTCAAGAAATAAATTTAATCTAATCCAGAAAACAACGAAAACCTTTTTAATTTAGAACGAAAATAAACAAATCCCTGTTTAATTATGATTGCGAACAAAGAGAAAATGTTAATATTTGACACAGAAATAATATATCCTTAACAAGACATTTGTTCATGTCAAAATACTTGCTAACCGAGAATACAAGGACAGTAAGTGGAGTTGTTATTCAACGAGTTTTGCAAGCTTCTTCTTCAAAATTTTTGACTGCACAGACATCACTATCTAATCTCATCCTGAAACCTGTTTTGATGCCCGTGAACGAGAATACAGGAATAATGGAACCTATCTTCAAAAAAGGCCGTGCTGTAAATCCTAACAATTAGTGTTGAAGCACAATATTTAGCTCTTTTAGAAAGCAAGTTATAGACACAATTCAACGCTGATTAGAATCATAAATACTCACTATCGACAAAGAAACGATCGTGAATCTGTTTCCATTATATTATGAAAATCATTTTACAAAATCAATAGATTTTTTTTGTCTTTTTCTTTTCTTTTTCTTTTTTTTTTCTTTTTTTTTTGAGGGGGGGGGGGGGGGGGGGGGGGAATATCAGTGTCACTGGATTTTAATTGTGTTCCTCTTTCAATGACGCTGTGCACTGATTCTGGATGTGCCCTTTGAACTCTTTCATAGGATAACGTCCTGAAGCGCTTTGAGTACATAATTATTATAGTCATCTAAACGAACTCTTGTCCCACTCATCCTTTGCCCTTCAGCTTTGTTTTAGTGAATACTTGTCACGTGTGAGTTACAGTGGGTAAATTAGCTCCCTTGTTTTCTTCGATGTTTCTTTCTTCAGAAATCATCTCTGTCCCTCTTTCTGTCTGTGCGGCTAATTCTTCTTTCATTCTTTCATTCTTTAAAAACTAGTTCTGTGTTTTGTGGCACAAACAGATAGGAGCAGACACACTGCAACTGCAAGACACCCTGATGAGGCCAAAATTTACCCTGCATAACATGGCCGACATCATCCACGGCATTGTGGCCGAGCCTACCGATGTGGTGGACAACTCCTTCGTCGTTGGTGTGACCGATCACATGTTCGAGACCAACGCCACTGTAGGAGACGGCCTTGACCTTGTGGCCGGTAGGTTGTACCTGGGTGAACCGAGTTTGAATGGAGAGAGAGAGAGAGAGAGTGAGTGAGTGAGTGAGTGTGTGTGTGTGTGTGTGTGTGTGTGTGTGTGTGTGTTGTGTTCCAACATAGTTTTGCTACTTGCGTTTAGCTTCCGAAGTTTGTGGTCACTGAGGGAAAACACAATTAAAACGCTGTTGCAGCTGCTACTATTACTACTACTACTACTACTACTACTTCTTCTACCATTACTTGTAGCAGCAACAACCACTTCATCACCGCCATTGATAACTCGAATGACAAGATGAATTACAATTTTAGTTTCTTTGCTCATATATACACCAAACCCATTCCACCCCATTCTGCTACCCACTGGAAACATGCCCTAAGCATTTTCCCATTGACGTTCAAGAATGACAACATATTTAAAAGAAGAAAAAAATAGTAGACAATAGCGAAAGAAAGGAAGACGGGAGACATACCCTAACTCTGATTTTAAAGAAGAAAATATTTATTCAAATTACCAATTGAAACTCGTTGAAGTAATTGTAGCGATGGTGATCACAATGACGATGATTTCAGTGAACATGCAGAGAGGGAGGGACCATGGGTTGCCTCCCTACAACGACTGGAGAGAGTATTGTCAACTGCCACGGATCACTGACTTGAGCTCACCAGAACTTATAGTGGATCTCACCTCTTCTTATGAGTATATATTATGCTCGTCCTTATGTACATCAAGAGAGAAGAGAAAAAGTATCTCGCTTTCGCTTGTCCGCTTTCTCCTTTGTCAGAGTCTCCTTTGTTCACGCAGGTCATCAACGGCTTCCAGGCACCATATTCACAGCGTGCCGTGGGAGAATTGTTCAAATGTCCGGGCCGCCCTATTGTGGTACCATGCACGGCACAGTGTTGTTCGCTAGGGCGACCCACTGCCCGCACGTAACCTTTGCCAGTGCCGAAACACGATGAATGTGTTTCAGACTTTGGAGTCTGACGCTATCAGCGACAAAGCGTGGTCAAACAACCAGCTACGACATGAACAGAAGACGGACAATGACCAGTCAGATCCCACAGGAAGTAGTGAATGCCTTCTATTGGCACAATGGAATTGTGTGTTGCGAAAGACGAAGATACTTCTTCTCTCCCCTCCGGATCTGTGTTTTGTTTGAGTTCCCAGGTCGATTGTTCAGTAGATTGGTTGGTTGGCTTGGTTTGTGTGTGTGTGTGTGTGTGTGTGTGTGTGTGTGTGTGTGTGTGTTCGTGCGTTCGTGCGTGCGTGCGTGCGTGTGTGTGTGTGTGTGTGTGTGTGTGTGTGTGTGTGTGTGTGTGTGTGTTTAGTGGTTGAGAGCTTGAATGTTTGTGAGTATGCTGCTTTTGGATGATCGGGTTGACTAGTAGGTTGACTGGCTGGCTAGCTGGTTGATAGAATGAGAGGGAGCTTTGTTTAGGATTATGATTTTTTTTCTCTGTATGTTGCTTGCATGTTGGTTTATTGGTGTCTTGGTTTGAAAGTTTGATCTGTTAATTTTTAATTGGTCGTCTGCATGATTGGTTGAAGGTTATTGATTTTCTTCTCTCTCTTTTTTTTTTTTTTTTTTCCTTTTCTTAAGTAGGGCGGAGAAGGGTGTCCCAGTCTTCTGCCTCTTACTTCTTCTTATCTCTTTTACTTCGATTTAAATTGAGCCCTTTTTCTTTTCACAGTTCTGTCAGTCTAGTAATGTCCTCATCTGTGACAGAAGTTGTGCGAAAGTTCTCGTAGCACTTGCATAAAGCTTTCAAATTTACGGAAATTGCAACCTCTTAATATGTTTTAAGCATCAGAATTATTTTCCGTTCCTTAATACTTGCCTTTTTCTGTTGTTGTTGTTGTTGTTTTTTAATTGATATACAAGGCTTGATGCTCACCCTCCCTTCTTAGGGGGCCAAGAGCTATACTCCAATAAATTGTCCGAACCTCTCTCTCTCTTTCTCTCTCTCTCTCTCCTCTATTATTCTGTTCCAATACTTTATGGTACTGTCTGCCATTCTGTATTTCTATTTGTCTACTTCTGTCTGCTTATCTATCTTGTTCCCTGTGTCTCTATATATCTGTATTCCATCACATCTTCCTGTCTGTGTCTTTAGTTTAAGTTCCACAGTCTATGTTCGTCTGCCCTTCCGCCACTCTGTTTCTCCATTCTGTTTTTTTCACATCCCATTCTGATGATATTTATTCACATCCATAGTGATGATATTTATTCACATCCTATGCTGATTTTTATTTACATCCATACTGATGATATTTGTTCGCACCCCCTCCTGATGAAATTTAATTACACCCCATGCTAGTGATATATATTCACATCCCATGCTGATGATATTTATTCACACCCAATGCTGATGATATTTATTCACACCCATGCTGATGATATTTATTCACACCCCATGCTAGTGATGTTTATTCACACCCCATGCTCACACCCCATGCTAGTGATATTTGTTCATATCCCATGCTGATATTTATTCACACCCCATGCTGGTGATATTTATTCACATCCCATGCTAATGATGTTTATTCACATCCATGCTAATTATATTTATTCATACTCCATGCTAATTATATTCATCTACACCCCATGCTAATGATATATATTCACACCCCATGCTAATGATGTTTATTCACACCCCATGCTAATTATTCATTCACACTCCATGCTAATTATATTCATCTTCACCCCAAGCTGATGATATTTATTTCACACCCCAAGCTGATGATACTGATTCACACCCCAAGCTGATATTTATTCACACTCCATGCTGATGATAATCATTCACACCCCATGCTGATGATACTTGTTTACATCTCATACTGATGATATTTAGTCATACCCCATGCTGATGATATTGACTCGCACCCCATGCTGATGATATTTATTCACACCCCAAGCTGATATTTATTCACACCCCAAGCTGATGATATTGATTCACACCCCATGCTGATGATATTCATTTACATCTCATGCTGATTATACTTATTCACACCCATGCTGATATTTATTCACACCCCATGCTGATGATATTTATTCACACTCCATGCTGATGATATTTAGCCACACCCCATACTGGTGATATTTGTTCACACCCCATGCTGATATTTAGTCACACCCATGCTGATGATATTTATTCACACCCCATGCTGATGATATTTATTCACACCCCATGCTGATGATATTTATTCACACCCCATACTGATTATATTTATTCACACCCCATACTGATGATATTTATTCACACCCATACTGATATTTATTCACACCCATGCTGATAATATTTATTCACACCCATGCTGCTGATATTTATTCACACCCAATACTGATATTTATTCACACCCCATGCTGATGATATTTAGTCACACTCCATACTGATTATATTTATTCACACCCCATGCTGATATTTATTCACACCCCATGCTGATATTTATTCACACCCCATACTGATGATATTTATTCACACCCCATCCTGATGATATTTATTCACACTCCATGCTGATATTCAGAGCTTAATCTAGGATTTTTCAAAAAGGGGGGCAGTCCCCCCCCCCCCCCCCCCCCCCCCCCCCCCCTCATATCAAAAAAGGGGGGTACTCCCCCCCCCCCCCCCCGGCCACTTCTTCAGCCAATCGTCTTGAAACCGGTGTTCCCTTGCACTGGCACTCTTTTCGGGCTGCTTCTCCGAGCTTTTGGATGTAGTCGCGGTTTCTTCATGATCTTCTCCACCCTCGCATGGCACAGAATCGTTTTTTTCGAAAGTCGAAGTCAAATAGGGTGGGTGCACGCTTCATTTTGGAAAATATCCAATATGGCGTCTTAAACTCTCGCAACTTCTCGTCGGTGATCGAGAAGGAGGAGATGAACGCCGCCGATTGGTTGATTTGCACTAACAGCCAATGAAATATCAAGAAATCGTTCGCTCCTGCTCAGTTCTAGTTTCAGTTTTTCAAGCAGACGACAAACGAGCGCCCGCAACGATCAGTGAACAGGGTGGGCAGTCCTGCAACTGTGCGGGAGTCTGCCCGCGTTAAGACTCGATAATTGCGGGAAGGAACAGATTTTCGGGGGATTGTACAAATCCCGCGCTCTAGAGTAAGCTCTGGATATTTATTCATACCCCAAGCTGATGATATTTATTCACACCCCATGCTGATATTTATTCACACCCCATGCTGTGCTACCAGACACCCGGATGACGTGGACCTATTCGTGGGTATGGTGTCGGAGACCCATATCACGGGGTCTCTGGTTGGACCACCTTGGCCTGCCTCCTTGGCTACCAGTTCAGGGCCATGAAGTTTGGGGATCGATTCTTCTACGAGACCCGCGACCTTCAGGAGAGGTTCACTACAGGTGTGTGTGTGTGTGTGTGTGTGTGTGTGTGTGTGTGTGAGTGAGTGTGTGTGTGATGGGTGGATTATGTGACTGATTGATTGATTCATACATTAATTGGCGGACTGATTGGTTGAATGATCGTTAGATGGTTTCTTGACCGATTGACCAGTTCGTCAGTTCATTGGCCGACTTTTTGATTGGTGGGTTAACTACGTGACATATTGATTGACTAATCTATTAGCTGGGAGGATGATTGATTTGTGCATTGATCGACGAATAGGTGAATTACATGGATGATAACCGCGCCAGTTCTTTGACTGATTGACTGCTGTTGATGAAACAGATCAGTTAAGGGAAATAAAGAAGGTGACTCTGGCCAAGATCCTGTGTGACAACATTCCCGACCTGAACAACATCCAGAGCAATGTCTTTAGAATGCGGGATCACTTGACGCAAGTCCTTTTTGGAGTCTCTCTCTCTCTCAACTAAACCAAGCACATGCGCGCGCGCGCGCGCACACATACACACACACACACACACACACACACACATACTAACTCACACACACACACACACACACACACACACACACACATACTAACTCTCACACACACACACACACACACACACACACACACACACACTCACTCACTCACTCACTCACTCACTGGCAGGCAGGCAGGCAGGCTGATAGAGAGAGACGTCAAGGCGGAAGGTGAATAAAAGGTTACTATAAATTCAACAAAAACAAACACACAAAAACAACAAACAAACAAAAACAAGACAAAACGAAACAATGTAAAAACAGATACCCCCCCCCCCCCCCCCAAAAAAAAAAAAAATAATAATAATAATAGTAATAATAAACAATCGTCGTCATTGATAAGTCACATCGATATTCGTTATCAGTACCTTATCACACGTCTTTTTTCCCCCCTTTTTAAGCAATCCCCTGGAATCTTGTGACAGTCTACCCGGCATGGATCTGAATAAATGGAAGTCTTCAAGTGAGTAATATGCATGCGAGTGAACGAGCACGTGCGCGCGTGCGTGTTTGTATGTATATGTGTGTGTGTGTGTGTGTGTGTGTGTGTGTGCGTGAGAGTGAACGTGTGTGTGTGTGTGTGTGTGTGTGTGTGTGTGCTTGTATGCATGCGCACATAAGTATGTGCATGCGTGCGTTGTGCGTGTATATGAGTGTGCACACGCATATGGATGTGTGTATGCGTGTGCGCGCGCGTATGTGTGCCTGCATGCACGCATCTCTTCTGCATGCGCTCGCGTATGTTTGTGTTGTTTTATGTTTTTGTACTCCCAGTTCTTAAAGAATGGGAACGAAGAAATGCTGTCTGTGTGTCTGTCTGTGTGTCCGTGGTCAAAATGTGTTCCACTCGCTCCAGACAAAACTACGTGGTCGATCTTTCTGAAAATTTGTAGGTATGTTCATTATGGGTCAAGGATGATGTCCGACGTTTTAGTTTACCGTTACAGCCGTTACTAACGGCTGTAACGGCCCGTAACGCTTTTTCTTCTTTATGGAATATCTCCGAAAGTACTTGGCCGATATTTGTGAAAATTAGTAGGTATGTTCATTATGGGTCACGGATGATGCCCGATGTTTTAGTTTACCCCGTTACAGCCGTTACTAAGGGCTGTAACGGCCTGTAACGGTTTTTCTTCTTTTTAGAATATATTAAAAAGTACTTGGCCGATCTTCCTGAAAATTTGTAGAAATGTTCATTATGGGTCACAGATGATGCCCGATGTTTTAGTTTACCGTTACAGCCGTTACTAACGGCTGTAACGGCCTGTAACGCTTTTTCTTCTTTATGGAATATCTCAGAAAGTACTTGGCCAATCTTTGTGAAAATTAGCAGGTATGTTCATTATGGGTCTCGGATGATGCCCGATGTTTTAGTTTACCCGGTTATAGCCGTTACTAACGGTTGTAACAGCCTGTAACGGTTTTTCTTCTTTATAGAATATCTCAAAAAGTACTTGGCCGATCTTTCAGAAAATTTGTAGGTATGTTCATTATGGGTCACGAATAATGCCTGATGTTTTAGTTTACCGTTATAATCGTTACTAACGGCTGTAACGGCCTGTAGCGCTTTTTCTTCTTTATAGAATATCTCAGAAAGCACTTGGCCAATCTTTCTGAAAATTTGTAGGTATGTTCATCATAGGTCACGGATGATGCCCGATGTTTTAGTTTACCGTTACTAACGGCTGTAACGGCATGTAACGCTTTTTCTTCTTTATGGAATATCTCAGAAAGTACTTGGCTGATCTTTGTGAAAATTAGCAGGTATGTTCATTATGGGTCACGAATGATGCCCGATGTTTTAGTTTACCCCGTTATAGCCGTTACTAACGGCTGTAACGGTTTTTCTTCTTTATAGAATATCTCAGAAAGCACTTGGCCGATCTTTCAGAAAATTTGTAGGTATGTTCATTATGGGTCACAAATAATGTCCGATGTTTTAGTTTACCGTTATACTGTTACTAACGGCCTTTAACGCCTTTTCTTCTTCATGGAATATCTCAGAAAGTACTTGGCCGATCTTTGTGAACATTAGCAGGTATGTTCATTATGGGTTACGGATGATGCCCGATGTTTTAGTTTACCATTATAGCCGTTACTAACGGCTGTAACGGTTTTTCTTCTTTATGGAATATCTCAGAAAGTACGTGGCCGATATTTCTGAAAATTTGTAGATATCTTCATTATGGGTCACGGATGATGCCCGATGTTTAAGTTTACCGTTAGAGCCGTTACTAACGGCCCATAATGGTTTTCTTCTTTATGGAAAATCTCAGAAAGTTCTTGGCCGATCTTTCTGAAAATTTGTAAGTATGTTCATTTTAGGTCACAGACGATAGCCGATGTTTACCAGAGTAGCCATTACTAACGTTTACACCAGCCCAAGACGGTTTTTCCTCTTTATGGAATATCTCACGCGTATTCAGGATAAACTGGAAGTACGTTTATATGCTTTGCATCTTGTTCTACTTACTATGAGACTGGAGTAGTCTGTGTGCCGTTGGGTACGTGACACATGTCAGAGTTCCTGCTCCTGTCGCTCTTTCTTAGCTCTTGACTCGAAGCACTCGGCGTTCTAGTTGCAGTCTGTGTACTGCCGTTTGCTTAGGTGGGAAAAAGGGCGGCATGACGGGTGTGTGTGTGTGTGTGTGCGTGTGTGTGTGTGTGGGTGGGTGGGGGGGCGGGGGCGTTGTTAAGTACGAATTGGAGATGTAACGTGGAGCTGCTGTCATGTTGGTGGTCAGGTCTGGGCCCAGGGGTGAACCACTCAGTACTGATCGGTTCATCATCGCCCTCTTCGCCCTACTCATCTACTTGATCAGTGTGACAGCCTGTATACTGATAGCTCGCAAAAGGTGTCTGTCGGTCTGCCTGTTGGTCTGTATGTCTGTCTCTCTCTGTCTCTGTCCATTTTCTCAAAGTGATTTAGAAGGTAGAACGTTTTTTTGTTGTTGTTTTTTGTCTTTTCCTTCAAATTCTGTACGTGAAAAAAAAAAATTCGTAGTCACGAGTATGCAGTTTGGAATTAATCTTGCTCTTTTCAGATTAAATAACTGGCAATAGCTTGGAAAGGGGGGGTGGGGGGGAGCGGGTGGTGGTGGTCACGATTGATTTTGATGTGCCTACGAAGCCCTACAATCGAGTGTGTAAAGCTTCAGTCGAAGACGATGCACTGATCGGGGAAAGATGTGGAGCAGATCATGGCACTGTATCCCATTGCTCAGCTCAATGAATCTGGATGTCAATACATCGGTCACTAAATCTCATATTGGAGACATGGAGGATCCAGGGAAATATTATATTTGTATGTTGCTATATCAGTTTCGTTTAAAAGCCGGTTTTGAGTTTTCAATGTGAAAACTATGAGAAAGCAACATAATCTATGTTACAACCAATAGGTTTTAAATGGTCGATTCACCTTCAACTATTTTTAATGACCAAATGAAACGTACACTGTTCTTCATCTCTACAACTTTTATCATTCCTTCAGTATTCCCTTAAATAGTTTGTAGCCAATTCACACATTGTTTTAAAACATACCGCACATTTGCAATATTACAGATAATCACACAAATGTTTTTCCGCAACGGGAATGGCATCAGACGAAAAGCAGATGTCAACAGTTTCATCAGGAACATGCATTTACTAACAATTGTTTAAGCATGTAGTATACGTTGGGCCTGAGCGTTTTCACCATATGGAGAACTTTGCTGACCCGTATTTGTATTTATCCTCCAAGTTCTCAATGTTGCTGCCACGCGGAATTTAAGAGAAATGCACAAAGTTGTCGATCCTCTGTCCCGACTGCCTCACAGATGGTCAGCGGTCAAGCACAGGCTGGTTTGTCCATTTCTAAAGTTGAAAACCGCTTCAAACTGCAGCAAAAACGCCTTAAAACCCCTCTGCAGAAAAAGGGCTTAACCGGGGCATCACTACTGGAAACTTCTGGCAGCAGAACTCCAGCAACATGGGTTCTCAGGTTTGTTTCCCTATGGCTGCTCAGTCATTGGGGGGCCCTTTTCCAAATGCTCGGGAAAACTCCCGATACCCTTTCAGGACAGGGTCTCAAAAACCCCAAGGTGAAAACTCCCCGACCGGTTAAACAGGTTTTGTTTGCTTTTTTGGGCACGAAAGGGCCCAAGGATATTAATGGCTTTATAAAATGAAGGAGGGGAGCTTTTGCCCAAAACAAACAACGTATATGGGGACCCAAATTACCACGTGGTAAATCCTTTGTTGTAAAAGCTTGTTCTTAAAATGTTGGTTTTTCTGGCTTTTGTGATTACACGTTGTAATTTTGTCGTTAAAAAAAATTTTTCTTTTGTGTGTTTACCCGCAAAATTACACCTTCTTGCATTTCTTTTCTCCTCTCTCTTCTCTCCTGAGCCAGTTGCTCAAAGTAAGGTACCCACAGTCCTTCTTTTTGTCATTTCTAACGAACAAGGTTTTGTTTTTTGGGCCCAAAAAAATTTGTCTTTAAAAGGGAACGGGTGAATGAAATTCCCCAGGGCAAAGGAAAATTTTTTAAAAAGATTAACTTTTCATAAGCACATGTAGGAGAAAAATATTTTTAAAAGTATTGAGCTGGGGTATTTTTTCTTGATAAAATGGCTATTACTTTTCCCCCGCAGCTTTAATGTCTGCCCTTGGGACCTTTTTAAAAAGGAAAATTTCTCAAACACACAGATTATAACGATTCATGGGCGGGACCCCCTGTTTGTGTGTGTTTTTTGGGGAGCTTTCATGGGGGACAGCTGAAAATAACCCCCGGAAAATGTTTGCGTGAACTGCAACTTGGGAAATTTTAAAAAATGGGACACGTTATTAATCCTGGGGGGGGGAAAAAAAAAAAAAAAAAAATTTTAAAAAAATTTTTTTTTTTTTTTGCTGGCCGGAGAGGGCGAGAGCCAAGGACGGGGAGCAGCGGGGAACCCCAAGGACCCATGGGAAAAGGGCCCCTTTTCCCGGGGGGAAAGGGATGGCCAGGCCCCCCAGCCATCAATGTTTTATCTCCCCTCGGCCTCGCTTTTGCTCCCAATTTTCCCCCGGTCCACGTGGCCTAAAGGGGTAAAACTCGTCGGGGGAAAACACCGTTTCCCTGGGGTTCCAACCCCCTCCCCACATACTACTAATTGGGAGGGATACACAAGGTAGATTTTAAAGGGTTTAATATTCAGGGGTTAAAACCCTTTCAATTTGATGACCCCCCCCAACCCCCCCCCCAAGCTGGGTTGGGGCCCAATGCCAACAACGAAAAATTTTTTAAACCAAAAAATTGTCTGGCGTGGGGTTGCCCTCCCGGGATGATCCCAAAATGCAAATTTTTTATATGCAAGACAGTTTTAAAATTTAAATTTGAGCACCAAAATTAATTTTGGAATTTATAAAAATTTAAAAGGGTGTAAAAATTAAAGCAATGATGATTAATAAACTTGTCGCATAATCCCAAGACATCAAGCGGGGTGATCTATTTTCATTTGGGCTTTTTTGGCCCAATTCTGTTTCAATGAGAAATTAAAGGGGATGTGGCTGCTTTGGTATTTGCCCCACGCCCGACCCCTGAGGGTTCTGCCTGACAGGATCGGTTCTAGGTGGGAGTGAAGGGGTGACGGGACCTCACCGCTCCAAAAAGGGGACCACACAATAAAGATTACGATACAAACCCATTTTTCACCCCCGGGCAAAAAAAAACTTTCCCCAACACACGAAACAGGGACGTTCACAAAAAAGCACTCCAACGCCCCAAAACCATGCCAAAATTCAGATCAAGCCCCCAACGCCACAACATGCAAAATTTCACGATCAAGCCCCCAACGCACAAAACATGCCCAATCGAAAATAAAGCACCCCCCACCCACAACATGCACGATTATAAATAAATTTTTCCCATAGACTTTACCAACCACAATTACAGCTTTCCCAGAACTATGACTGTACCAATTAAAAAAGAAATTTTTCCCAGTATTGACCCTTTCTCACACCACGGAGTGCGTCCACACCCCTTCCCCTTTTAAGTCCGCTGGGAGCCCCCTTTTCCCCCTTTGGGGTGCCCCGAGGGAGTTGGTTCTCGCAGGGATTTCCCCCAAACCCCGGGAAAACCCTCGATTTCCCAAAGCGGGCGTAAAGGGAGCTTTTGTCCCGGGGGGGGGGGGGGGGGGGGGGGGGGGGGGGACTTTAGCTTTTAAATGGAGGTCGGGAGGGGGTTTCCGGGCCCGGGCCCGTCGAGACGGGGGCCCCTAGCAGTCCAGGGCCCCGGACCAAGGGTGGCCTCGCCCCGCGCGGGGGCACCTTTTCCGTCCGTGGTCTCACCCAAAACCCGGGGCCCTCGAAAAGAAAGTGGAAACCTTCTGTCCGGGGTCTCAGCCAAAACTTTGGCCCGACCGGGACGTGGCACCATCCATTTTCGTGCCCCGGTGAACCCCCCGGGGGGGGGGGGAGGACGTAGCTGGGGGGAGAGTCGGAGAGGGGGAAAAAAGAAAAAGGGAAAGGGGGAAAGGGAAAGAAGGGAAAGGAAACCCCCTGCCGTCATTTACCGTCTGACCATTGCTGTCAAGTCTTATCCCCACTCGCATAAAGGGGCGAGGGGGTTGGGGAATTTTAAACGACACGTACACCCATTGAATCAAGTTTCTCACAGAGGGAAAGGAAAAAGGGGACTGCTTTTTAAATAAAACAGGTTTTAAAAAAAAATTTGAATTATCTTCACCCCTCTTCCTCACGTTTAACGTTTTCCTTCCTTAGGAAATAAATAAACACACCCGGACATCGTTTAATAACTGCCCCCACATTTGCAAATAGTAATTAAAGGGCTTTAATTGTAAATTTTTTATAAAACATTTAAAAAATTAACAAAAAATCTCCAACCCGCACCCGGGAACCCAAACAAATCATGCGTACGCAGCTCGTGAAAAAAAAACTCTTTCTCCTTGCCCCACACAAACAGACGGGGGCCGAAGGATAAAAGTGGGGAATGTGCAGGGGGGGAAACGAGCGAGCCCAAGAGTTAAACCCCCTGAATCACCAGGTTCTCTCCCTTCCCCCCCCAAACTACCGCATCCCCAGATACATAAACGGGAAAGAAAAAAATTTTTGGAAAAAATTTTAAAAAGGCCCAGGTTAAAGATTGAATTAACAGAAAAAAGGTCTCCCCAATATTCCTTTTAAAATTTCAAAAAACAAAAAAAAATTTGGCGCAAAAGTAAAGGATTTAAGCCGGCAAACAACAACAAATAAAAACAAACAGACACGAAACTGATGTTCCCGCTACCCGTGGGGGGCCCCGAAAAAGGGGGTTTAAAAGGACTCTCTTCCCCTTTTTCCAGTCGGAGGACAGAGGCGAAGATGCGGAAAAAGAAGAAATGATGTCCTTTCCTCCCGGGCCCGACTGCAGGAATTGAAAGAAATAAATTTTACTCTCGAGGGAAAAGGGTTAAAGGGAACCCAGGACTGGGGGAGGCGCCCCGAGACATTTTCCCGCTCGGGTAAAGAGCAAACCCCCCTAAAGAAATTTGGGGGCCCAAAACATCCCAATGTGGTCACAGAGTGGCATACTTCAAACTAAAAAAAACGAAGCACTTTTGCGACGGGGAAATGGGACAGGGGGAAGAGGCCGATAGACAGAAAGTTCGGGGAAGAAAGGTCCCGGCCCCCCGTGAACTTGCAGGATGAATAGCACGGGCGGTGGAATTGGGGAGAGAGAGAGAAAAAGCAGACCGAATTTGGACCCTAAACCCCACCCCAAAGGGTGAAATTTGCACAAACCCCACCCAAAGGGAAAGGATACAGGGACAACAGCAAGACAAAAAACAAAAAAAGTTTTTTCCCCCCCACCCTAGGGGGGTTCGAACGTCGTAGGCCTCGTGAAAAAATTCGTGACAAACCCCCCTTCTAAAAGAAACTTTTTCCCTCTGAGTTTCAGTGCCCCTTGAAACCTTTCGCATGTCAACTTCAAACAATGGGCCCGAACCCAATCTCTGTGATCGACGAGTACGATGTTTTCCCAATAAAAACTTCCACGATAAAATTTCAGGGGGGGAAAATAATAATACAAATTTTTCCCCCAAAAAAACAAAAAAAACCCTTTCCCAACCTTAAAATTTAACAATCCGAACCATTGGTGTTTCCCACTACCCCGTTAACCTAAATGAAGTGAAAAAGGGCCCATACCCCTGATACGGGAGCCCAAAAAAAGGGGATAAAACCCCTGGTTGGGGGGGAAGTGTCCTCGGGACTGATTTTCCAATATGAAAATACGGAGCCGGAAAGATAGTCAGGCACCCGTTTTACGGGCCCCTTGATATGAGGGAAAGTGAACGCGTGACTCGCTTTTCCCTTTCCCCTAATCAGGGCGTCGAAAAAAACCTGGCTGGGGATCCGGTCCAAGCATGGAGGGATGATGATCGCTCCCCATTTACAAACTTCCGGCCGTACTTTTCTTGGGCACCCCGTGCCCCGGTCCAAATTGCTGGGGAGATTCAGAAAAACAGTGGGGCGTCGATAGTCCTAAGCGGGACACCCTTTTGGGGGATCGCCCTTGCGGGATTCTCCCCACTACCGAAGTGTAGCGGGGGGGGGGACCGCGATCGGATGGAGGTTTAAGGGGTCCCACAGGTCAACCCAACCTTGCGGGAATGCCTCCCCAACCAGTGGCAATCCCCCTTTGCGGAACACGCTTCAAGGCCTTTTAGGCGTTGTCCGTTGGCAGGACATCGCAACTGCGGCAGTACTGCCAAAACCGGGTGAGTTACCCCGGGCCAGAAGAAACCCTGCCAAAACTGGGCTCGAGAGCCCGCGTGGAGCCCTTATGCCTGCCAGGGGGGAAATCGGGGGCCTGCGGAAAAAAAGGGACTCTCTCAGGTTTTGGGGGAACCCAAAAGCTGCTTGGCCCCCACGATCGGGCCTGGGGTAAAAAACCCAAAAGGGGGGGGGGGGGGGGGGATCCCCTTGGGAGTTTGAAGCTCCCCTTGGCGTGTGGGGGCAGCCCTGGGGCGGGACGATCCCCCAATTTGGTCGGGGCGTTGGAAAACCCAAAGCCCCTGGCCTGAAAAGGATAATGCTAGCAGGATCGGCCCTTGCCGAAACCCCGTCAGAGATCGGCTTTAAGAACGGGACGCCTTCCCGTTCCTGCCCTTTTTTGCTTTGGGCGTGTGGAAAATCCCCACACGCCTTTTACGGGGGACCGGAGCAGGGCTGACTGCGTCCGTCTGCGGAGGTGATTGTATTCCTATGATAAGGGAATCAGAGGTGCTCCACCCCAATTTGGGCCCCACCCTTTGCCACAGAAGGGGGGGTGGAGATTGGAAAAAATTTCAGAAGGACGGGTGGAGGGTTTAAAAACCGCCTCCAACCCGCACAATTTATAAAAATAGCGCCCCCCCGGGGCCCCAGGGGAAACCCAAAATTTTTTTCACAAAGATCGTTGATGCTCCCCAAAACCCTGATGTTTTGGGCCCAAGGGGGAAACCCACAACAGAGAGAAAAAACTGGGCACCCCCTGAATCACCAGAAAATGGGATTTTGGGAAACCCCCGTTAGCCGAGGGACGAGGATGCTGGAAAGGATAGCCCCACGACTTTCCAGCGGCCCTTTTGGCAATCTTTTTAATGTGGCCCGGACGACCCCAAAAAAAACACCGTCGGGGCGCTGAAAACCCGATGAAAAATTTCCCGCCTTGTTTACCCCCCTAGCCGTTTTGGCACCCTTTTTGTATTAAAACCTGTGGAGGGCTTCTCTCCGGTTTTGGGGGGAAGCCCTTTAAACCCTTTCGGGGGTTCAGCAAACCCTCAGCTGTGTGAAAACGCAGCCGCGAAATCCTGAGGTGCTGTCTGCCTATCCCGGGTTTCCCCAACTCTGGGGACAAAAGTGTTGGTGAGCTTTTTCAATTTGGGGTCAGATTTCCCCCAGTCCAACTTTCTAACTGACGCCAGTACCCTTTGCGTCTTGCGGCCCGGGCCCATACCCCAAACTGCAGGGAAAGGGTTTTCTTTATTCTTCTTCATGGACCTTTAAAATTCCCCCCTGTAGGGTTTTGGGGTAAGGTGGAAAGCTTGCAGAAGCCAAAATGCAGGTTTTGAAAAAGGGGCGGACCTTCATTTTTTTGGGGGCCACTTCCCCTTTTTAGCACCCGATAATCCAAAAAAGGTTGGGATGCCTTTTTTCCTCAGACAATTTGGTTTTAAATCAAACAACCTTGTCGAAATGGGTCTTTAAAAAACATACAATTTTCCTCACTAGGTTGAAAATTGGAAGCTTTAATTTGGGCCTTAAATCATCACCTGCCTGGTGATTAACCCCCGGTTTAAGAAGCGGGGCGCGAAAGAAATTGTTCCCTTTCCTCCCACGCAGAGCCTCCATCCGTTTTAGTTTTCCCTACGGGGGGGTTCCTGCCTGTCAGCCCCTTCCCCACGCTGAGCAGCCTCCTCCCCACCTGAGCAGCCTCCCCCCTGCTGAGCCCCCTGCTAGCAGCTTCTTCCTTCGAAGGGCCTCCGTCGGGCAGCCCTTTTTTCCCGCGAAACATAGCCCCTTCCCCATCATTAAATTCCCGTCTGTCAGTCTCCTCTCTGCCCCAGAGGCCCCCTGTCTAGCGGCCCCCCCTCTCTACGCTCTTTCCCCAGCGAAACTTCCTGCCCCGCGGCCTTTTTCTTACCCCTCTTCCCCAGTTTGGGGCCCATCCTCCCGTCGCTGTCGCTCCGAAAAAATAAGGGCAGAGGTGATATCCTGAGCGGGGGTTACCCCTTCCCCAACCCGGGGGGATGATCCCTCCCGACCCCCCCTTGGGGCTCGACTTTCCCAAAAGGGAAAATCTTTTGGGGCATGCCCCTTTGAGGGGGAAACCTTTGGGGAGGAGGGGGTTTCGGCTCTGGATCAACAGAAACCCACAGTTGCTTTGCTATACTCTGACGCTTTCCCAGCGGAAGGCCGTCGGGAAGGGCTCGACAGGAGGGCCCCAGCGAAGAGGTTTGGGAAAAATACCCCACTGGGGTACCCGCTTCCGCACTGGAATTTGGTAGAAATTACCGTAGTCGAAGTACTGGTTCTAATTTGTAGGGACTACAGTAACATTTGAATACCCTTCTTCTTCGACCCCCCGCGGCGCCCTAAACCCCCCGGGCCCGGGCGTGCCCCTGACAACAATCCTACAGTTTTCCAAAAACGGGGAAAAAAAAAATTCCCCTAGAGAAAAAAAAAAAAAATTTTTAGGGGCGGTGGGATATGTGTGTAAAGTGGTGTGTGCGTGTGTGCGGACAAGTTTCCCGGGTGCTTCCCCCTCTGGCAACACCCCGCTCTACAGCACGGCAACAGTGCGGTGGGGGTCACCGAAAAAAAACCCCCCCCAAAACCCCAAAAAATATGTCCCGGGTGCCCCCCCCCCCCTGGCCCCGGGACCCCGCTTACACAAAGAGAACGGGGGCGGTGGGGGTTGGGCCCGGGAAAAAAAAAAAAACAAAAAACCTAGCAGACCCTTTTTCGGAGAGGAAAAAAAAAAAAAAAAAAAAAACACTTTTGGTCGGGTAAAAACCCCCCGGGACTCAACAACCCGGTAAGAAAAAAAAAAAAAAACAAGAATTGGCTTAAAAAAAAAAACAGGAATGGGGGGACCTTTTAAACGGCAACGAAGGGCAAGGGCTTACGGGCCCTTCCTGCGTTGGGGTACCGGCGGAAGGGGTTTTTGGGGCGGTCGACTCCCCTTGGGCTCACCTCGAACTCCGAGTAAAACCGGATGTTTTCCCCCCAGGCCACAACAAAACCTTCCCCTTCCCCTCTAGGGTCACCCCCCCAAACCCCCACGAACAAACACGACGAAAATGACTTTAAAATTTTCAAAAAAGACAAAAACCCAAAAAGGTTCTCTGCGAAAACGAGAGAGGGGGAAAACCCCGAGCCCTTCACATCCCGGGGCGAGCCCCCCAATTTTTCACGGGGCCGACCCCCGGGGGGTCTGCCCCGACAGGACGGTCTAGGGGGAGTGAAGGGAGTGCTGACCCACACGCTCCGCAAGAGACCACCAAAAATAAAAATTACCGGAATCACACCCCTTTTTCACACCCGCAAAATAAACATTCCAAAAACACGCACCATGCACGTCACCCAAAAAAGCACTCCAACGCACCAACATGCACAATCACGATCAAGCACTCCAACGCACACAAAATGCACAATCAGTCAAGCACTCCAACGCACACAAAAATGCCCCCAAACGCAATCAAGCCTCCCCCACCCCCAACATCACGATTTTAAATAAATATTTCCCTACGAAATTTCACAATAACCCAAACGCATTTTTTGCACATATGAATTTTACACAATTTTAAAGAAATATTTTTTGTTTTGACCCTTTCTCACCCCCCGGGTGGCCCTCCACATCCCTGCCCCTGTCAAGTCCGCAGGGGCACCCTTTTCGAAATAGGGGGCTCCGGAAACCGGGGGGTTTGGGTTTTCGCAGGGAGTCGCCCCAAAACCGGGGCCCCAAAAACCCCGACCCCAAGCGGGGAGTGAAGAGCGTGGGCCCGGGGGGGGGGGGGGGGGGGGGGTGGGGGGGGGGGGGGGGGTTTGGGGGGGGGGAAATTACTTTTGGGGGTCCTGGACGGGGGGGCCAGGCCGGCCCGTCGAGCGGCGGGGCTCCCCCTAAAACGGGCCCGGTCCCCGGAAACCCAAAGGGGGTGGCCTGACCCAAAAAGGGGGTGGGGGGGAAAATCTGTCCGTGGGGCTCAGGGCCCGAAATGGCCCCGACCGCCGTTTGGAACCCCCTCTGTCCCCCTGGTTTTCGCCCGAAAGTGGCCTCGAAAAAGCACGTGGCACCCTTCCCGTTTGTGTCCGGTGAAGCCCCCGGGGGGGGGGGAGGACAGAAAAAGGGAGGAGAGCGGAGAGGAGGAAAAAAAAGAAGGAAGGGGAAGGAAGAAGGGTATGGAACCCCGCGTCAGTTTCCGCTGCCATTTTCTTAAATTTATCAGCCACTGCCCTTTTTTGGGCGAGGGGAGTGTATTAAACGGGACACAGGGACACCATTTAATAAGTCTTCTTTACCCCCGTGCAGGGTAAAAGCTGGTTAAATCAACAGGGTTTTAAACAAAAAAAGAAAATTTTTCTTCACCCCTCTCCACTCACGCTTAACGTTTTCCTTTTTAGGAAAAAAACAACAAGGACCATCCTTTTAAAAACTGCCCCCACATTTGCAAATGTAATTCAATGGATAATTGGGCCCTTTTTTTAAAAAATTTCAAAAATTCACCCAAAACTCCAACCACGCATCCGAACGGGCAAATCTGGTACGGCCCGCCCCGTGAACATAAAACTCGGTTTTCCCTTTCACACCCCAAACAGACGGTTTGGCCCCAAGGGGTAAAAATCCGGCGAAAAGTTTACAGGGGCGGGGCGGGCGAGACCAAGCAAGTTCCAACCCCGAATCACCAGGTTTTCTCCCTTTCCCCCCCGAAAATCCGGCTCACCTATACATAAAAAAGGGGGAAAGAATTTTGGGAAATTTAATTTTGAAAAGGCCAGGGTTTAAAAATTTAAAATTAACCAGGGGAAAAAAGGGCTCAACTTTTCCTCTTTCCCCCTTTGAAAAAAAAAGAAAAAATTTGGGGAAAAGTGAAGGGTAAAACCGGCTAACCCCCCAACCCCCCCCAAAAAAAGGGCCCCGAAACTGATGCTTACCCGCTAAACCCGTGGGTTTACCCCCAAAAGGCGGGGCAAAGGACTTTTTTCCCCCTGTCCCGTCGAAAAGGAAGAAAGGGGAAGATGCGGGAAAAAGAAAAATGATTTTCCCTTTTCCCAAGGCCGAAATGCAGGAATTTTAAGTACTGCTGTTTCTCTCGAGATTTAAAGGGAAAAAAACCCGGACTGGAGCAGGGCCCCCCGGGGGACATCTTCCGGGTCGAGTGAAGAGCTAACCCCCCCTCAGCAATGGCCGGGGCCCAAAATTTCCTTTCTTTCGTAAAAGAGTGAGCATCTTCAAAAATAAAAGAAACGAAAACAGTGCGACAGGTAAAAAAGGGGCAGGCGAGAGGGGCCCATAGACGAAAAGTTCGAGAGAAAAGGTACGGCCACCCGTGAACTTGCAGGATGAATAGCACGGGCGGTGGAATTAGATGAGAGAGAGAGAGAAAGCAGCCCGAAGTTGAGCTGAACCACACCAAGGTGCAACTGCACCATAAGCCACCCTAAGGGACGGATACACGACAACAGCAACGACAATAAACAATAAGTAATTCCGCCACCCTAGGTGGGTTCGAACGTCGTAGGCCTCGTGACAAACTCGTGACAGTATTGAACATAAACAATGCAACGGTGAAATGTTTTGTTCTATTTCTTTTACCACCTTTTCAGTACAAACATCAGTTAACGTACCCAGGTGCTACAATGTGCACATCTCTAGATGACTTTTAGCAGAATGAAATGTTTTGCTATGGAGTTAACTTACCTCCCTTTATTGATGAATCTGGATTATTTTGTGAAAAATCTTTAAAATGTGAATGCCTCAGAACCTTTCAAGTTTTTCATGTATACATTACTGAAGTCATACAGATTGATGTAGTTTACTTGTTACAATATATGGGACCGTAAAGCACATATTTTCTCTAAACTGGTATTTGCACAATCGATTTCCACTCCATTTTCAAATCTCACAAGTCAAACCTTAAATATTTCTTGATTCGAGAAAAACTGTAGAATCAAAAAATTGGATGAAGATAAGTGATGGCTCGTTCATTTTGGTTCTTCCGAGAGTTATGTATCTTGCCTGAAGAAGACCTATGAGGTCGAAATGCGTCGTGTTTTGACTTGTGATTCGTTTGTCTATGTTTTTCAGCAGAGCCGTAGAAATAATTTTTTTAAAATTTGTTAAAATACAATCGTCAATTAACAACATGATTAATTCTAGTGGTCACCCATGTCTCCAGAACACTTAGCTCACCTGCAGAAAGGAGACATTACACCTATAAACTCACCTTTAAATCAAGGCTTGTGGCCGAGATTACATCACCATGTCAGTCTTCACAAATATACATGCTACGTCTGATGTGGTGCCAAGGGCCGTTGGAACAAACGGGGATTAACCACACCGTCTCCAAGAGCTTTTTTTTTTTTTTTATTCTTTGAATCATGCTTTTTTTTTAATTCCTTGAATCATGCTTTTTTTTTTCCATTTGAAAAAAAAAACTTACAGAAATATTACCTGAAAAATCATTACATATTATATTAGGGTTGTTTCTAGAGCTGTTGTAGAAATATGTGAAAATAAGCCGTGATGAAATGTCAGACATTCTACAGACTTCCCGTCATATATACATACATGAAACATCACAGATTCTTTTCCTTCTTTTCTTTTCTTTCTCTCTCTTTTTTTTGCTGTTTTCAATTGCCCAGAACTTGACAACTAGTATTACAATTCTGTTGTCATCAGGGCAGTGTCACATGTCTCAGGTGCACTGTGGCCACAGAAGTCTTACACTAGTAACACGATGATGTAGTTTTGTGTAATACATGCCTTCAGACGCTGCTATATCAAGAGGTGACGCTTTCCACAAGAAGATTACACTAACTGGAAAAATGTTCAAGAGCTTCAGATCCACAGCACAATCATCACATTATCATAATAATTTTCTTATGATCTGCATTTCTTTGTTTAATTTTGGATACTGTTGTATTGCATTGTAATGTATTGCATTGTATTGTACTGCACTGTATTTAACAGTGTTTCACGGTCACAACAGATTTTTCTCTCAGTTAAACCGAGGAACGTATCTCCTCGAGGAGAGTGCTACGTTCAGTGCCACCCAGTCTTTTTTCTCTTCCAGCTTGTGTGTGTGTCTGTGTGTGTGTCTGTGTGTGTGTGTGTGTGTGTGTGTGTGTGTGTGAGTGTGTGTGTGTCTGTGTCTGTGTGTGTGTGTGTGTGTGTGTGTGTGTGTGTGTGAGTGTGTGTGTCTGAGTTTTGTTTGTATCATGTAACAAAATGGATTTTGATACAGAATTTTGTCAGGGAAAACTCCATTACTGTACACACACACACACACACACACACACACACACCACACAGTACGTACACACACACTCCTTGATCTTAAAAAAAAAAAAAGAAGAAGAAGAAAAATATAATTGAATTTTTCATTCAGTATTGAGCAGAGTAACACACACTGTGAATGCATAGCAGCTACAATGAAATTAAAGCACTTGGCAGGTCCCATCCTTGAAGACTTCAAACTCTGGTATCTTTTCAATGATAATCATTATCTGCAAAGATCTTCATATTCTAAAATCAAACTTCATAATGCCTTATGTTATTTGTCACTCCAAAGAAAAGGAGAACAATTTGAAAGACCAAGGTGATGACAAAAATACACCAAACCTGTCCTCTCACTACTTAAGTGCATGTGTGAGCACACACGCACTCATGCACACACACACTCACCCACCTACTCTGTAGATGTGCATAAGCACACACACACACACACACACACACACACACACACACACACACACACACACACACACACACAAACACACACACACACACACATAATCTGTACATGTGCTACGCACACACATTCACACTCTTAATCTGTACATGTGCATGAGCACACCCACACACACAAATTTTCAACATCAGCAATCTATGTCATTTTTGTATCATCCAAGTGCAGACGGATGTACAGGCAGGTCAATGTCCTCGAACACAAAGAAGCAGATGTCACCAGAACTGACACAGCCCAGTGAAGTGGAACACGGTCATCCAGATGAGCTGTGGCTGCATGCACATAAAAACACATCAGGGGGGTGAGGTCCCCTGAAATGAAAGAGCAGAACACAAATCATAAAGTCAGATAATAAAGACAATAACATCAAACGGATAAAACAGAACACAAATACTAAAGGCATACAGCATAACAAAACTGATACAGACACATAGAAATAAAAGAATAATAATCATGAAGATAGAGTATTAGTCACATAAGAACAAAAATAATAGGATCAGATTATGCAAAGGCGCAATTAAGCCATGCTGTCTCTTTAGTTACTGTCAGTTCACTCCCTTAATTATTGAGTACCTTGCCCACAGCATTTTTCAGCTGTTACTGTTTCGACAATCACAAACATCTTCTCACGTCAGATTCTGACAATTCCAATGTAAATTCAAAATCAACAGACAAAACCTGTTCTTCTTAATGTATAATAAGACAATTTTCATACTATGATTATCACCATCAGTAAAGTGCTATCACCTAATTATGTTAAAAAAAAAATTAGCAACAAAATGTCCATTCTGGTAAGAGTTGAACATTACGCATTAAAACCAAAACATCACAGAAGAGGCGTATTTTCATAAAATAAAAAAATGGAATAAGTGGGGATGGGGAATGGTAGAGTAGACATTCTGCTACATCAAGGAATGCAAAATGTTTTGTATATATTTACTGCTCTTCTTTGTTTCTTCAGTTTGACAGGAAAATATTTTCATATTTTTATTTCTGTAGGTTTTGGCTGAGTAACAAAAAATGTCAATTGTATAGGTAATGAAACAGTGATGGTGAAGATGAGTGTGAAGGGGTGGGGTTGGGGGAAAAGGTGGAACAGTGAGTTCTACACTTCTGTGCAGATATATGGAAATAGGGTGCGGGGAGAGTGAGGGGAAGTTTGGGATGGGGAGGAGAGGACATGGGGGAGGAAGGGGTGAAAGAAGGCAATTTACCCAAAGGGAAGGGGATGGAAGAGGAGGGTGTGGCCAAGTGGAAAGGTGAGGGTGTGTATGTGTGTATAGGGGGAGAGGGGGGGGGGGGGGAGTGGGGAAGAGCCAAGGGGTGAGTCACACAATTTGATTCCTTAAGTAACTACTCTTTTTTGTGAAAGTTGTTATCAAAACATAGTCGCATGTGATATGTACATATTTTGCAGTACGTGACGGTTTCTTTTCAAGCCGATTTTCAAGTGATATGATTTATGTTCACGTTACATTGTGTATTTCTCAAGAGAAGAAAAAAGTTATTTGCAAGAAGGGGAAAAAAGAACTGGGGAAAGTGATGGCTGCACAGACGGAAGGGGAGGGAGGGAGAGCTGTGAGCATGAAAAGAAAAAAGGGAAGAAAGGAGACTGACCTTGCCACGCACACCCTGTGGTCAGGAAGGCCAGGGTTGGACTTCCTGAAGCTGGTGTTTGGCAGGTAGACATCAAAGGAAATGTTTACCTTTTCCTGCCTGGGGGAGGCAAACAAATCATTACCTGTAGGGTGAGTAACAGTCAACAACCGATGTATGTTTGGGAATTTAACATTATCTCTTTAACTTCTGGCAGGACAGAACTTATACAATTGTAGGCTGTTTCCTTTAGAAACAAAAATACTCTGGCATCTCTTAAAAAAAAAAAAACAAATAAAATCACACACACACACACACACACACACACAGTGAGCTGTTCAAAAATGGCTTACAATCTCTACACAATAAAACTTAAAGCAACCTCTTCATTTGATGACTAAAACTTGCAGGCAGATTCATGACACACATCATTAAGAACAATAATTCTTATGACAACAAAAATGAGCAAAAATCACACCCTAAGGCAGACGTCCGAATCAAGTTACATTGGGTATATGAATGAAAAATGTCAATGCACATACTTCTGGATTTGTAAAAACGTCCCAGAAATAAAAACAGTCTTTAAAAGGAGCGTTTTATTTGGAGGGGGTCTTTACTGGGAGGTCTTGTGGTTTACTCTGTTGCCTTCCAATAACTTATTTCTTTTATCATTAACCATAAAGTCATCATGTTAACATAAGCCACAAGATTAACTAAAAGTAATGAATCACACAAAAAAACTATACTGCTTAATTTACCAGCTATGAGAATTCACAGCATATGTCTTAACACATCAGAAAAATTATTTTCTGTCTGTTGCTTCAATTCAATTTTTCTATCCAGAAAATAGCACGTATACTATTTTCATTTTATTTCTTCTATGTTTTCATAATCAGGACATTCAATAAATATTCATTTTCAATAATGTTTTATGGGTGATCCATTTAGTTTTCATGGCTGAAACAAACTAGTGAAAGTATTCTTCATAATCCTAAGTTACAGTTACACAAAACACACACACACACACACACACACACACACACACACACACACACACACACACACACACACACTTACAAGCTTGTGCACACATGTTCACAAATGCCTATATCAAATGATCCACGCATGGGCACAAAACATCCACATAACCATTTTCATTTTTGATCCCATCTTTCATGTTCCCCTCCCTCCCTCTCCCCTTCCTCCCTCCAATTCAATCCCTCCTCAATGACACTGTTCCCCTGCTTCTTATTCTGCCTTCACCAATACCTTCACACTGTAACCCATCACTGGCAGTCCACAGTCAGCAATCAATATGAGACCATTATGAGGCAACCAACCAGTATAGACACTGCACTGCTGTCAAGTCACTTCAATGATGCTCAGTGGCAACTGTTCTGATCTAACATATGAAAAACACCACCAACTAAGCCCCTGCTTATGACAGTCGTTTCAAACTTATGGAGCCAACATGAAGGAGTGTCCCCTTCCTTAGGGCATCTCTATGTACATCCATAACAGTCCCTAGAATTTGGCCATACCAACAGCTGTGAGATGGACAAACCATGGTCTTGGAGAGGAAATCAAAACAGTGCTGATTGACTGAGAGAGCAGGTATGACGAGCCACATTATTTGAGATTTTTTTTTCCATTCATGATGATCCATGGGGATGAGGATAAAAAAGATGATGCTACCATGTTCCCTTCTAGTCTGAGACAACATGAGAAGACCCTACTGTTTACTTCCTTTCATAATATACACTGGTGTGAACCACGGTTGAGATAAAGAGACATCTGCAGTGTTGGTCATGTAATATGAGCAAACACTATGAGATGAATCCATTAAGCAGATGAAACTCTACTGTGTGGTTCCACTCTTCTTATTGTATCCAGTTCCATACTCCATCCTAAGCAGGAACCATCCAAGTCTGAAAAATCCCACAAATATTAGCGTTTGATAGGACTCAAACCCATGGCATCTAAGTCTCCTACTCTGTGATGTTATCAACTGTACTATAACAGGTGGTTACACAGTTATACTTACACACATGCAGAGAAATAAACACATACTTTATTGCCACATCCACCGTACCTTTTTTTTTGCAGGAAACAGTCCTTGATAAGGCTGGATCACTGAAAGTCTTTGTAAAAGAGAATCTGCAAACAGAAAATCAACAGTTTAATTAAAAACACATGCTTCTATGCATCCGCTCCACCATATATGTTAAAAAAAAAAAAGAAGTAAATACAGAAAACCAAGAATGTAAGCTGACTCTAAGTCTCACGATCATATGGCAACTGGGCAAAGACCTTAATGCAGGCATGGCTCTTAATCTAACAGTCATCTGGAAAATGGGCCCGATATAGAGTCCTCAGCAGATAGTCTTAGTCTAACATTCAAACGGACACTTAGCCAGTATAAAATCCTCAACATATTGTTTTAGTCTCACATTCAAATGGAAACTGGGCCATTGTAAAATCCTCTATGTATAAGGCTCACCCTCATATGGAATCTAGTCCAATGTTAAGTCATCATTATACATGCATGTATTATTCTTAGTCTGGAAAGGAAATTTGGCGAACAGTGGATCAGTGTATGTATGTATGTATGGCTCTTAATTTCATATGGAAACCAGGACAATGTGAAGTGTACATGGAAAAGGATCAATCTAAAGTCATCAGCATATGTGTGTTTGTCTGGAAACTGGGCCAAAGTTAATACTTTCACGACGGGCACAGCAGAGCAGCATCATTTCCCTGCAGACGTGTGCACCGCACGTGCTTACAACCGTTGCCGTCGCGCAATTTTCGCACTTTTCAATTTTATTTTACGTCCCGTAATATAAACCAAACAAGCAATTGTTATATATCAACGGAAAGGGTAAAGTGCGAACTTTGTAATGAGCATGAATTAAAATACATTTTGGGTAAAATAGCAACGCTACTGTTACAGAAACAACATAAGTAAAATGTAGGAGAAACAGTCTTGTTTATGTTTGTTTGGTTAGTATGACAACAGCATATGAGGCAGAAAAGGGGCATAAAATTTCGCTCTTTTTTTGAATAGATGCAGAAAAAGCCTAAGGTATTCAATATGTGTAATCGAAGTAAAAAGTAGAAAAAAAAAGCAAATAAATCATTTCACACTGTACACACTTTGCACTGTTTTGGCTTCTGACGATACAGTGTATAAAACTATTAAATGCACAGAACAGACAAATCAAGCTCATATTCTTTTCGATAAACTTGTACACCTTTACCCCCCTCATCCTCTGAACCACTTTGCTGAACCAGTTCTAACACCCCATGTCATTCTTCTCCTGCCCGATATGTTGGCAAGGCAGAAATTTCCATATGTGCCTTTTGCAAAAATTCCTAGTGCCGGACTGGTCTCTTTGTTCGGACTACTCTGGGGTCACAAAGGTCATTGCTAGTGCATGTAAACTTACCCTTCCAGTGGCTAGAACCCTGTTCTAAATATTTAGGGCAGCTGCATCCCTTAGACCGTAGACGAGAAAACGGGATTTTTTTAAATAGTTGTGCTGTCACGGAGGCACGGCATGTCCAGGGAATACTGAAGCGTTGCCGTCACCACGAAACAGCTCATCGTGAATGGGTCACTATCACACGGCGCGTCGTGAAACGGTTAAGTCATCATTTTAGATTATATATGACTCTTCTTACTCTCCTTTGAAAATTAGGCCAATGTAAAGTTCTGAGTGCATTTTCTGTATATATGGCTCTAAATGGTCTCACATGGAAACTGGGCCAATGTAAAATTCTCAGTGCATACATGGCTCTCAGTCTTTAGAGTCCCATGCTTACAGTAAATATACCTACTGTGTTCAAACAGACAGTGAATATAACCACCATATCACTGTCTGCTCTTGAAAAAATGTCAGGATCTAATGAACCATGGACTTAGGACTGAAGTTACATTTTGAGATCGTGTAACCTCTCAAAGACCTTTCTTTCCCTTTTCATGACAATAACTGCTGCTTTTCCTCATCTCCACCTAGGAGGCTATACTCTTAGTGGTATCAAGTTATTGTGTATGAACTGACAACTACTTAATTTTCATGGATTATCAAAAACCTTCTAATGTCATAAATTGTGGTGTTTGAAATTTTCCTTTTTTCACTGAAATATGTACACCGGAAGTTACTTATTCAGCCCATGCCTACTTTTTGTTTCCTCTGTCAGAAAAATACATCACATTATAAACGGATTTGCACAGAGAAGTTTGTTTTTTTTTCAACAGCACACCCATCAACAGATTTTTTTTTTCTCCCATGTTTTGGTGAATCCTGGGGTGGAACATATTGGTACAGATTCAAATCATCAATGGGCAGCTCAAGGATCCATTTGACCTAAGCGTGATCTGCACGCACCTGAATCTCTTTTCCTGCTTCAGTTTGTGGCTGATGACAGCTGACATTCAAAACTTCTCTATAATTCTGTCACAATGCTAATATAAATAATACAATAGTTTTCTGTTACATATAATTTTACATCCTTCATGGCCACACACTGTCACAGGTAGGAAAAATTTCTGAGCAGCTTATACATAAAGCATTCAAATGTTTTCTTTCTTTTTTTTTGGCTTTATTATAAAGTCTCTTGACTGTGAAAGTGATTAATCATGCAACTGTTGCCCTGTATCATTTGCAACTTAACAGGCCACAGATCTGTTTTTTTTTATACTCCACAATGCAACACTGATGATAGAAAGACTTATGTGAAAGGAATCAAGATATAATAAGCCAACAATTCTCGCCATTTATTGCTCACCTGTAGAATGTGAGTGCTGAGGTTGCACAAGAGGCGTCACCTCTTCCTGCCACAGATGAGCCACTGGAGAGTCATAGAGGAATGATTTCTCTCGCCTACAGAACTCTTCCTTCCATTCCCCAGTTTCTGGCAGCCAGAGGTCTGAAGTTTTCCTTGTGCCACTCAGCGTAAGAAAACTCCAACTGCTTGAGGTGCTTCATGTTATCCCTTGGTCTCTGCAGTAAAAGTCTGTGTGTGAGTGAAGATGCCACATATTTGCTTTTCGAAGGAGTCTAGAACTTTCTACTTTAAAGCATATGAAAATTCCCAAACAAAATTAGCTATTGTATTATTACTTGCTTATAACTTACTGTCAAACAAGGGTTATAATGAAATTTTTAAAAAACCTAAAATGTATTGTTAACAATTGTTACATTAATAACACCCATACACACATGTACACGCACACGCATGCATGCACATAGACACACACATACAGACACACTTACACACACACACATTCACACACAACAAAGCATGCACCTGCATTCACACATGGCGCATATACACACATACACATATACACAGCAACTCTCTCTGACACTAATCAGTAAATCCTCTTACAACAATAAACCCTATTCCTTTGTTTAGGAACAAAACAGGCAGATGTAAAGATTTGAAAAGTGATTGTGTTATTACTTACCAAGTACATGCTTTGGATTGAAATAAAGAGAAATTTGAAAATTAAAGAAGCCTTACCTGGAAGGGAAAGTTTAACTTTAACCGAGATTATTTTGAGTTTAGTGATGGGAATTGGTTATCACATAATAGGTGCATGTGCGCCATTTGCCAGTGGCAACGCTTGCGATAAACTTAAACATAGATCTAAAAGATTTTATATTGATATCAATAACAGAAGCACAACATACACATGTATACACACACACACACACACACACACACACACACACACACACAAGCATACACCTGTAAACACGCATATGCAATAATGCATGCACACCTGTACACACTATTTACATACAATCAATTATCTCGGACGCTAATCAGTAGATCTTCTTCCCACAATAAACCATATTCCTTTGTTTAGAAACAAATCAAGCACATACACAAATGTAAAATAATGTAATTCAAAATTTAATACAGATTATCTGTCACATCATATTTTGCTTCAACAGTACAATACTATTGCTCCAACAGTCTACTGTTTAAACAGCTCATTCTCCATTCCTCACCCTTCCTCTCCCCCCATTTTCTTGTAGGTCATCAATTATTTTCAATTATCAATAGCACATGAAAAGATGTGGCCTGCTCTTGTTACAAGATAAGATGGTGATACTTTCACGTGCAAATCATTAATATAGTCAGTATGCATAGCCAAATAAAAACTGAAAAAAAAGAAAGAAAAACAATACGTTTTACTATTTTAGGTAAATAAAACAGAAAAAAATTAACCACCACCAATATTTTGGATCAAGTTCGCTGTACTGATATATAAACCATTTGCTTAAGCTCAAACTGGGAGTTGCAAAAAAATCCCTGCAAAACAGTCTGTCTTCCCCCACTGGAACAATAATACAGGGCAAAAGAACCAAATTCATGCAAAACCAACAGAGAACTTAAAACATTTGAGACATGTATACTATACATGTCAAACAGCTGGTCAGGTACCCAAAGGAACCGCTAAATGTAATTCATGTTTTAACAAAGAACACTTCTTTCCTCTCCCTTACAACGGACATGAGTTAATTTTGCCCTTTAGTCATAAAACAATCACCAGGCAATGGTAGGAACAAATATTGGCACCCATACTGGCAACACTCACATCACAGCTGACTGCTGCATCTGTTGCTGCCTGTATTCCTCTACATCAAACATGCAGATGTCCTCATAGTCCTCATCCATACAGGTGTTGGGAGGCAGGCAGCGTAAGGGAGGAATGGACAGGGACACTGTGTCTTTGCCACCCATGTCTGGAAACTCGATGGCACTGAAGTCCCACTCTGTCAGAGATGATGAGCTCGGCCTGGAAAATGACTGCTGGGTGGCTTCCAACCATGGATCCGTGTTGGATCGACAGTCTAGTTCTGGTGAGAGAGCGCTGCTGCTCCCACAGTGTCTGTCCAGTTTCATTTTCTTCTCTGGGGTTCTTTGCTGGCGCCAAGACTGTTAGAGGTCTTACTCATGTCTTCCGCACAGTTCGTTCTTTTGCCCTTTGGTGTAGGTAGTGGTGGCTCGGTCATCTCCAGACCTCTACTGCTGCTTTCTTCAAAGTGCTTCCTACACTCAGGGCTATCTCTTTGGTTATCTTCAGATGACCTTTCGCATTGCGCACAGTCCGTTTTCTCCGCTGCCGATTGCTTTGGATATTCTAGGCTTTCTTTTTTGTTATCTTTACATAATCTTTTACCTTCCACACAGCTTTGTTTGTTGTTGTTTTTCGGATTGTTTTTCACTCCTTGCACTGCATGTAGGCACTGCACACTCACGTGCAGATGCTGAATCACTGTCTGAGGTTTTTCTGTTAGTGTGAGCTTCTACCACTGGATGGACTTTGCTTGTGTCTTCACTGCACTTGGACTTCTGCTGTGCCTTACCAGAACTTCTCTTGTTTTTCTTTTTGGTGTAGTTGTGAAGACCAATCTTCATTTCATAAGATGTTACATCAAGCCTGGAACATATCATCAGATGAATCAAATTAACAGGTACGTCAATTTTAGAAAGCTACACTTACTTGTTTTTTTCCCCTGGAAAAACTTTAATGATAAACCAACTGTTTTGTTCAAAGTCTCTAAATTCAATCTGTAGGTTCTTACATAAATTGAACAAGTTAGTTGTTTGTATTAGTTGCTAACCTCTGTCACATCAATTTCAACAGTAATGAACTAAATAGCAGCTAAATGACCCAGTCATAGCTGCCAACCTCCCCTCCTGATCAGCGGGGGTCAGGGGGCGCAGCCCCCTGAAGCTGAAGCCTTTTTTACACTCTGACAGGCATGTGAAGATTGACGGAGTGTTTTTGACGACTACCGATTCCTCAGCTTCGTTGGTTTTTTTGTGCTTCGTGGTCTTCTCGTGATCGGCCAGATCATTTCTTCCCCGATGTGAAATATTCACCGGACATCGACACACGGTGCAGAAAGCAAACTTTTCACCCTTTGAAGGGCAAGAAGTAACCCATGGAAACTTGTCTTTATAAGCTGGCAGATACCGCTGGAATCGTTTAGGTTTTGTGGTTTTCTCCGTGCTACCACTTGAAGACGCCATGTTGACTATTTGAACAGCAGCTATGCGCATGCGCGGAATGGGCCTAGTTATGCCCCTTTCATGCTGACTTCCGAGTTTACGATTTCTGTTCAGTGGGACCAGTTGCCAAACATTCTTTTATTTCATTTTGGGCTTTTTTTTTGTTTTTTGTTGTTGAAAACTCGTAAACCGGAATTTTTTCAGCAAACAACGAAAATAGGGACAAATAAAAAAAAAACGATATGTCCCGGTTTTCCCGTAACAGTTGGCAGCTATGCCCAGTACATAGTTTGATCCATCAGCACAGCTACAATATAAACACAGTTGTGCGCACATTAATATGCATGCATAAATCTGTCACCTACTTTCCTGCATGTCGAAGTACAATGTAGCCAAGACGTCGCAAATGAGCATAGACCTGGTACTCCTCTTCTGTGACATTGCAGGAGGGGTGGAGCAGCAAACTAGAGGCTTCCTGAAGACTCAGCGACACTCCATGATGTATCAGATCCAGGCAGTTCTGTCCATAAAGATCTAGGTGAGCGATGACCTCAGTTTATTTAAAAACAAACAAACTCAAAGACACAAGTGATGATGCTGAAGTGACTGATAATGGAACCTTTTTAAAGATTTTACATTAAGGAAAAAGACGATAATGATCAAAATGAAACCATACTGGTCAGACTTATGTCTGGTGTTTTCGCTCTCTCTTTTTTTGACATCAGTTACAACAACAAATTATTCCACATGATCAACATAATCATACCAAATGGATCTGCAGATTAAACAAATTCTTTTTTCTTCCTTATTTTTAGCATGGTTAGAAAGAAAACGTGTAGCAGACAGAAAAATAATGTCACTGCTTGACTTGTATGTTACTACACACAAGTACCTTATCAAAAATTGTACAAAATATTCATCAAAACTGGTACTATGCTTGACATCGATTCATACCACTTCCATGAGAAACAAAGCTTCTTCCGGGTGCAGCCAGTTGCGATCGCTGTCAGCAAACCCCATCTTCATCCAGAACTTAGCCTGAAACAAAGATTTAAAAAAGTACTCTTCTGTGGTGTCAGTCCATGGGGTGCAGTGGGAACTGGGGGAAAGAGGGTGGGGTCACAAGGGCATCAGCTCTCCCCAATATCTTAGAGAACAGGGACGGGGGTATAGAGGAATATGGGGGGAGGGGAAGGAGGAAAAAGAAGGGCAGGGAAGGAGGGG
Source organism: Conus ventricosus (assembly GCA_018398815.1). Lineage (NCBI taxonomy): Eukaryota > Metazoa > Mollusca > Gastropoda > Neogastropoda > Conidae > Conus > Conus ventricosus. Next base: position 39,155,340 of record CM031595.1, on the reverse strand, counting down.
AAGGTAGGGAACGGACGGAGGAGGGCGGGAAGCGGTGAGAATAGCGGGGAAAGAAACCTGGGGAGTGGAAGAGAATATGTATGCTTACGCATACATATATTCTGTATGGTAAATTTCAGCATTGGTAAATTCCTAGCTATTGGCGTATTGCACGTCCTCCCATGAGCAAGCTTGGCAGAACAATCAACATTGTTAAGGTCATTCTAGTCATCCCCAATATGAAGAGGTCATCAACTGGTAATGGCATTAAGTCTGCAACTTAGTGCAAGTTACATTTTCAGTGCTCAGTATTAGAAATACTGAAAACTTCACTTTTTTTGCTTGGTTTAGATCTATGTAAAATAGACTATGACTAAGACAAAGAAATTTAGAAATAAGTGTGCAACCAATAACTGAAACATATTGATTACATATAGATTCACTTGATTTACATGTGTCAATAATGAAAATAAACCACATTTTCTTACCGTTTTCTTTATGTTTACTAATTTCATTTCTGAGTCCCAGGTTCCTTTGACAAGGTTTCCACTGCAAAATAATTATGAATCTCATCAAACATAAACAGATTAATATTCAAGAAGAAAAAGCAAGCTTTACATTTTCATCAATTAATGTTTTCAATGCCAAGCACTTTCAGTTTTGAGTCCCAGGAACCCCGGACAAGGCTTCAACTGCAAATAGGCCATAAATCCCATCAAATGTTATCAACCAGATCTTTCCAAAAAAAAGAAAATATAGCTTCACATTTTCATAACATTTTCTTAATGATGACCAGTTTCAATTCTAACTATCCCAATTCTAATTGCTAATTTCAGTTCAAAGTCCTTGACAAGGTTCCAGCCGTCTGTCAAACTGATGTAAAATTTGAGCTTTATCATTTATGTATGATACGAAATTTTAAAAAGGCGATCACAATCAAAAGAAACTAACACAATTTTGAAAACTGAATTTGAGTTGAAAATATATGAACTGGCATTTGGGTATGGAGATATGATGAGATTAGATTCGACCTGCCATCAAATGCAAAAGTAAAATAAAATGACAACAGATGTGTGTCAGATGTGACTGAACAAGAAACAAAAATGACTAATAATGCAATATTCCCATCTGTTCATACCAGTCCACTTGAGTTGAGAGTAAGTACACAATTTGACCATTTCTCATACTGAAAAGAGAATTTTTTTAAACAAAATTATAACTTCAAACTTTTCAATCATTTGTACATTTTAAAACATGTAATAAAATGTGCAGTGTCATGACCATAGTCTCTGTGAAAATATGTTTAGACTGTATGTATGAAAAGTCATGCTCCCTACTTTAAGAGGGACCTTAGCAAAGGGTACACTCCAGAGTATAGTTCTACTTAAAATCAAAGCATCAATAAATTCATGACCATGTGACAATGATCATTTAAAACTGAAAACAATGAATGGATTACCTTTTTTCCACCCTTGGTTCTGATAAAACACTCAAATGCTCTTCACAGATGTCTCCAGGCGTTTGGCTTGCAACCAAGAGCCATCTGGTTCAAAGTCCTTGATGCCACCTCTCTGCGGCACTGGCAGCACTTCTTTCTTCCGCCATCGGAATTAGCTCTTCTGCACTGAAACAAAATACCGTAAACTTACATGCAGGTAGCTGGCAACAAATCTAGAAATTTCGAAACTGCATCTATGTTCAAACTTCTATTGTACACACATATCATCTACGATGGGCACATGTATGACCATTTCTACTCCTATTGCTACCTCCTCTACTCCTCTTCTTTCTGCCATACACATGCACTAGATGTACACATACAAGAGTTGTATGTACACAAACATAAAAATAGTCAAGATTAACACATGTAAAGAGCCCATTCTCTGGACATAGTGGCTCCTATACACATATTCCAGTGTTTATGTATGTGTGTGTGTGTGTGTGTGTGTGTGTGTGTGTGTGTGTGTGTGTGTGTGTGTGTATACTCACATGTGTACATGTGTGTCTTAGAATAGATACATGCACATGCATACACATGTGTGACGCAAATAACACTATGATAAACTTCAAATATGTTTTTAAAAAAAAGTATTTTATCACTTAAATGTGATTGTCTGGTGATCAATCTAGTCAAGCTCATCACTTCTTAGTTTCTTTCTTCCTTCTTTTTTTTTTTTTTTTTAAACTTATCACATATCAGCAAACTTCATGACTCAATCAGTCGTTGCCTAAATAGTATAAGCAGTGCTTGTGAAGTCATAGATCTTACTCTTACGACTTAACTGGCAATGGCTGGATTAAGACTTTAACGAAGAAACAAAAGTTGATGGATTCTCTTACTGCCGATGGAGCAACAGAAACTGCATTAATTTTCTTTTTATTTTCATTTATCATTTAAGTGCAAGCGGCACTCAACAAGTCATGACGAAGCTCTCTTTGCTTAAGTTCAGTGAAACTAAATTACAGATGAACATTCTTACGTCAGACCCAAGGTTTGATCAGCATGGTGAGCTAATGCGTGGTTCAGACATCTGCTACATCAAGGTTATGAGACCCTCTTCTTAAATTCTCTCATTTTTAGTCTTTAATTCATTCATCCATTAGCTGTATTCATGTGCAGTGTGGTCTCAAAACTAAGCAAATGTGACCTAGCTTAAGTGTTCGTTTAGACTTTAGCACTTTCACATTCACACACAAACACACACTACCTTACTGGGTCAGTCCAGACAATGGCTTGGGGGTTTCATATGGATCCTTCAAGCCTTTAAATAGCACAAACTACCAGTCAAGTTTGTCAGTGTCACTATCACTCTGTCAGAGTCAGTCTCCGGGCCCAGTACTAGTAATAATAATATAATAATAATAATAATGGTTTCTTATATAGCGCTTAATCAAACGAATTTCTCTAAGCGCTTTACAAAGTCATACTACATTCACCCTTCTCATATATACAATCTGTGTAGTAGTACTGTCAATGCCATCTTGCCGTTGTTAACGTCTACGGCTGTTCTGTCGCAATGCTAATGCAGAACTGTCTCCTATAAACTGGAGGCCCTAGCACTGGTCTGTGATAGATCGTGATTATGATCTTACTCCAACACGTTCACCAGGCATAATGTTGGAAAATGTAGATCTATATTTCAGTGGATGCAATAAAAAAGAAACTTCAATCTTAAACCCTAATAAGGCATGTGGTCCGGATGCCATCCCATCGAGAATACTAAAAGAGCTAAACGAGGAAATGGCCTTCCCACTTTACATACTCTTTTCTAAATCTGTTAAAGAAATGATAGTACCTTCAGATTGGAAAACAGCTACAGTCATTCCAGTATTCAAAAAGGTACAAGAACAGATCCAGGAAATTATAGACCAGTGAGTTTAACATGCATTATATGCAAAATTTTAGAATCATTTATTAGAGAGGCTATTATTAAACATATGACAGAAATAAATTATATGCTGAGTGTCAGCATGGATTTCGTGCAAAAAGATCTTGTGTGACTCAACTTTTAGAAGTGATGGAAGACTTCACAAAGGAGATAGATAAAGGAGAGAATATAGATGTTTTGTATTTAGACTTTAGAAAAGCATTCGATTCAGTACCACATGAAAGACTTTTAAAGAAATTAGAGTCTTATGGAATAATAGGAAATATACTTGGTTGGGTTAGAGACTTTTTATCAAAAAGAACTCAGAAGGTAAGGATTGGTAGCTCCTTCTCTCATAGTGCTGATGTTATTAGTGGGATACCACAAGGTAGTATTTTGGGACCAATATTATTTACGGTGTTTATAAATGATCTCCCTGTAGAATTAAAGAGTACATGCAAAGTCTTTGCAGATGACACAAAACTGTATAACTCTCCAAAATTACATAAGGAATTACAAAAGGATATTGAAACATTGGTACAGTGGTCTGATACTTGGAACCTATATTTTAATGCAGAAAAATGTAAAGTACTTCATATTGGTAAAACAAACCCACAAAAGGAGTATATAATGAAAATTGGGGGCAAGGAAATAAAGTATCTAAATGTGAAGAAGAGAAAGACCTAGGTGTGACTTTTGACAAAAACTTATTATTTGACAATCATATTGTAATAGTATTAATAAAGCTAACAGAATGATTGGAATAATAAAAAGAACCTTTACATTTATGGAAAAGGACACTTTTTGCAATTATATAAGACACTAGTTAGACCTGTTCTTGAATATGGCAACACTGTATGGTATCCAATGCTAAAGAGACAATCAGAAGCTCTAGAACAGGTACAAAGAAGAGCAACCAAAATGATTCATAATATAAAAGATTACTCATATCAGGAAAGATTAAAATATTTTGCAACTTCCAACACTTAAGGCAAGAAGAATAAGAGGTGACTTGATTCAGGCATACAAGATATTTAATGAAATTGATGATGTTGATAAAGCACGCTTTTTTTGTACTCCGCAGAAGAATGTTACAAGGAACAGTGAAGATAAGATATTTAAACAATATTCTAGAACGAATTTAAGAAAATTTACTTTTACTAATAGAGTAACCAACTTTTGGAATAAACTAACACTTAACATCAAACATGCACCCAGTATTAATGTGTTCAAGAACCTCATAGTAAACATGAATTATTAACAAAAATTAGATATGAATTTGATGGATAATAAGTCTGAGCTAGCCTATGACTGGACCAACGGTTATGAAAAAAAAAAAAGGATATATACATACAGAAGGGGCGTAAAAAGCCTAAATAGGCTAAGTTGTATTGATACAACGCCCCTGATCCTGATCCTGATCCTGATCCTGATCCAGTTCTGTCCACTCTCCTAGGTAGTGATGATTACAGGGAAACAAACTGGTCTGTCACTAACATGTGTCACTGTCAGCACGACGCAGCTGCTGAACTAACAATAAATAAGAGACCCGTCCTCATCGAGCCCATGTGTAATACTGCCGGAGTTGTCTGCTTGTTTACCTGACCGTCAGTGAACACTTCTCACGCGAGGTGCACTTCTGCTGAGCTCGCCAGTATGCACAGCATCCGTACGTGTGACATCATAATATGAACTGGTCCGTACGCAGTGACACCTCATTAATTAAGGAAACAATCTGAAACTTCTTCTTCTTCCTAAAATACTGGTCCACTCAAAAACAAGTAGGTCGCCAGCGCGCATGTTAAAAAGTAAAATAAAATAACAAAATAAAGTGCGACTCAGTCTGTTGGCCCCTTACCTTAGAACTGCCGTTTTCCGACGACCTGGATCTGTATTGAATTCTTCTACAACTCCCAAATTCATTGCCTTAATTGTGTTAAGATATTGGCAGTTGAAAAACTTAAAGCTGAATGAAATCTTTAGCTAAAATGAGAGGCACTGAACACAAAAACATTCAGGCTCGATCGGAGGCGGCCATATTTGTTTAGTCTTTTTACCGAAAATTATAGGATTTTGCTAATTGTCAGGAAGCAGGCCAGAGAAATGGGAGATAGGGCCTATATCCGATTTCTCTGAAGCAGACATCGTTGAAATCACGCGGATTTCGCGCGAAACAAAGTTGCCGCAGGGTTTTCATGGAGTCGGCTGTAATGTGTTTATGTCTCACATCGTGCAAGTCCAAACAATCTAAAGAATATGTTTCACTGTGAGTGGAACATGACATGGAATACACCACGGAGCTTCACCTTTTAAAAGATAAGAATGGGTATAAAATGAGTGGCCTGTGTGCAAGCGGCACAGGACTGTTTCTTCTTTACGACCGCCTCTGGAACATGGTAAAAACTCGTTGAGGTTTGGACGGATTTTAAACATGCAGTTTGTTTTCCGTCTGCAAGGTCCATTCCTCTTGCCAGAGGTCTTTGACATAGGCCTGTGTTTCGGGTTTTAGATCAGTGTGAGGAACAGTAAACCTGATCAACTTTTCCCATGTGGCTTTCTTGTGTGTGTGTGTGTGTGTGTGTGTGTGTGTGTGTGTGTGTGTGTGTGTGTGTGTGTGGCGCGCGCGCGCGTGCGTGCGTGCGTGTGTGCGTGTGTGTGTGTGTGTGAGTGTGTCTGTCTGTGTATCTGTGTGTACATGGTGTGTGTCTGTCTGTGTCTGTGCGCGCGCGCGCGTGTGTGTGTGTGTTGTTGTTGTTGTTGTTGTTAAATGACGTTCAAGGACGATATATTCATTTTTCTCTTTCGTTTATTTAAGAAATTATACGAAACCAAAAAAGAAAACAACAACAATGACACACACACACACACACACACACACACACACACACTTCAACATACTATTCATGTTTGATGATTCAGAGATAGTGTAATGTGTGTTTGTTTTGTGAATATGGAGCTGGATTTGTCTTTTAATTTTTAAATCTTATTTTGTAGTTTGTATTGATATCTGGCACATCATTTGTGACGACCGTGATATGGTCATTTTGGCTGGCCAGACTGCTTGTAACATGACCTGATTTGTTAACTGATTGATTTGTTTTATTCATTTGTCCCATTTTTCTTTTGTGCCGAAATCGTTTTATTTCTGGCGGCAAAAAAAATGCTGACGATTTTTTTTTTTCGGTTAGATTCACACACACACGCGCGCGCGCACACACACACACACACACAGGCGAACGCACATTCATTTTCTTCTTCTACCATCCAGCCTTTTCTTTCCCGCCCCTTAAGTACCCGTTATGAGCCTAACATTTGATCAGGATTTCTTCTGGGCTTTACCCTGTGTTCGTGCTGAATGTTAATGTGCACGGGCGTACCTTCAGTTGTCTGTAGTAGGTGAGATGAAGTCCAGTAGGCCAGAAGTTCCATGGGACAACTTCTCGGACAAATGGCAAAGGGACAAAATACTCGACAATACAGACATTTTCGGAGTATTGAGGTAGAGTTATCTCCCTTCCAAAAAATAGCATTCATTTTAAAAACTATTTCTTTCTTTTTTCCCCATTCATTTATTCATTACTTATTTACTTATCAATTCATTTATTAATTATTTACATAATGAAGTTTATTTATTTGTTTTATCGGAAATGAAATGAGGTAGGGAACAGTAAACGATAAACAGTAAACAAGTGGGGTATATTTGTTTTACATAATGAATTTCAGTACAGATGCATGTCATTCATTCAGGGCTAGCACGACTGCATGCCTCCATTACTATGAACAAATGAGATGAAGATCAATATGAAGACTTAGAAGAGGCCACTAGCAGGCACTTTCTTCAGTCAACAATGCCAACCAGCATTTGTGCAACTCGTCCGTTGTGATGATGTGACAATACGTAAACGGACCTGCGGAGCGCACGTGCGTGTAATAGTTGTGTTAGAGAGAGACAGTGGGAAGGAGGGAGGAGTGGTGTGGTGTGGAGGCGTCGAGGGTCAACGGAAGCACAGGTCTTGAATTACCGTATTTTTTGTTTTGTTTATTTCTTTTCTTTTCTTTTTTTTAATGCTACGGACACGAAAATCAGTCGTGGTTGTAGATGATGTCAACCATTGATTCTGTATTTCATACAAACTGAAATTTAAAATGTAATCCTTGGACATTTGTCTCACGCAAGCTTTTACTGTCAATTTGTGTTGTTTCCTTGGAAACGACAAGTCTCGTTAGCCAATCGGAATCGCCAAGTAAATCATGCAATACACAGTCTCTCTGGACAGAAAAGTTGTCGTCCGCGAAATCATTTCACGGTTAGCTGTCAGCGGATTGATCTGTCTGAACGAAGTGGAGACACTTTTTGTTCAACAACGAAACTTACTCCCACGGAGCATTGACCAGAAAGAAGATGTGGATGGATAACAATAGACCGACGTCATCAGGACTTTTTGTGGTTTTTGTTATTGCTCATAACTGCTGGAGACAAAACCGGTAACAGCTCAGAAGAATGATGAAAAACACGTCATTGTATAAAACAATGCTCCCCAGTGAGTGCAACCTTGCCGTTGGTTGGGGAGCTTGCGTGTCTCTTTGACCCGGACAGCTATGCTGGCGGAGATTCGTCTCCTGGTAGGGCCACCCAAGCCAGACAGGTCAGAGGGTAGAGACCAGACAAAGAGCACTCAACTGGCCCTCCAGGTTGGGGTTTGAATTGGGCTAACAACCCGGTCCTAGAAAACAAACTTTGTTACAGAAACCGCATTGACATTCTCTGAGAATAGCATGGTTGGGGAAGAGTTCTCTCTAGCAGAGCCCATGACGCGAGCTGGTGAAAGCCTTCAGGAAGCCAGTGCGCCGACAACTCTTCTGACGACCAAAGCCAAGACCAGGATAGGGACCTGGAACATCAGAACCCTATACGAGACTGGAAAAACAGCACAAGTGAGTAGTGAGATGCACAGGTACATCCTTGGCCTGTGCGAGACTAGATGGACAGGAACAGGAAGAACAAGGCTGACAAGTGGAGACACCATAATCTACTCTGGACGAGAAGAAGACCAGCCACACACGCATGGAGTAGCGCTGCTGATGACACCCGAGGCGACGCGAGCACTGCTGTCCTGGGAACCAGTGTCACCAAGGATCCTCACTGCAAGATTCAATTCAAAGGGCAGGAAAACCACCATCTTACAGTACTACGCCCCCACAAACGTAGCAGACCCAGAGGAAAAGGGGGAGTTCTACAATCAACTCCAAACAGTCATGGATAGAGTGCCGAAGAGAGACCTTAAGATCCTCATGGGAGATCTCAATGCCAAAGGGGGAACGGACAACAAGGGCAGAGAGCAGATTATGGGCATACACGGAACAGGAATACAAAATGAAAATGGAGAACTGTTTGTGGAATTCTGTGCTTTCAACGACATGGTCATCGGAGGCACTGTTTTCCCACACAAAAACATTCACAAGATGACTTGGAATTCACCTGATGGGAAGACCCAGAACCAAATCGACCACATTACCATCGGCAGAAATTGGCACAGAAGTTTACATGACGTGAGAGTGAAACGAGGAGCAGACGCAGCATCAGACCACAACCTTGTGATAGCTGTGCTAAAGACCAAATTGAAAGCCTACAAAGACCAAGCAGGCCAAGTATCACATAGGTACAATGTACACAGTCTGAAGGAGAGAGCAACAACAGAGGAGTTCAAACTGGAACTGAGAAACAGATTCAGCGTACTTGACCAACTTGCTGAAGAAACAATCGAAGACCACTGGTGTGACCTGAGGGAGGTCTGGCAGACGACATGTACACAAGTGCTTGGAAAGAAGCAAAGAAAACACAAAGAATGGCTGACAGGTGGAACATGGACCCTCATCACAGAGCGGAAGCACCTAAAAGACCAGATCAACCAGACCCAAGACCAAGACCACAAGCAAGAGTTACAGGCACACTACTGGACGTCAACCGCCAAGTCAAGAAAAGTGCTAGACAAGACAAGAAACAATTCATCCATGAGCTCACAGAAGAGGCAGAAACAGCGGCAGGACAGAGAAACATGAAAAGGCTGTATGAGATTACCCGAACACTTTCTGGAAAGACCAGCAACCCCAATTGCCCGGTCAAAGACAAGGAGGGAAACACCATCGCAGGAGAAGCTGAGCAGAGAGCAAGGTGGGCAGAGCACTTTAAAGAGACACTGAATAGACCTGCACCACCTGTCCCCTCAGACATTCCACCACCAACCCAGCTTCTGGACATCAACACAGGCCCACCAACTAAGACGGAAGTTACCAAAGCCATCAAGTCACTGAAGTCAGGTAAAGCAGCAGGTCCAGACGGAATTCCACCTGAAGCACTGAAAGCAGACATCCAGACGTCAACAGAGATGCTGCATCCACTCCTAAGCAAGATCTGGGAGCAGGAACGAGTGCCAGAAGACTGGAAAAGAGGCCACCTGGTGAAGCTGCCGAAGAAAGGGGACTTGTCATCCTGTAAAAACTGGAGAGGGATTATGTTGCTGTCCATCCCGGGGAAGGTGCTGACCAAAATCATGCTAGAGAGACTAAAGACCGCCCTAGACAAGACCCTACGCCAAGAACAAGCTGGATTTCGCCAAGACAGATCATGCACAGACCAAATTGCCACCATGGGAATTATCATCGAGCAGTCTCTGGTGTGGCATACCCCCTTGTACGCAGTATTTGTGGATTTCCAGAAGGCGTTTGACAGCATCGACAGAGATACCATCTGGA
>CM031595.1:39132740-39135240 GCA_018398815.1 Conus ventricosus | reverse complement strand
GAAAGATGGTTCTACGGCAGATCAGAAGTCAAAGTGACAAATAGTTATAAATATCTAGGTATATTTTTCACTACAAAATTAAGCTTAAATACATGCTGGCTGGAGACGTGTAGGAAAGGAAAGAGAGGGGGTCATTGACATTTTAAGAACAATGAGAAGACTGAATTCAGTTGATGGGGTCTTGTTTTGGAAATTATTCGACACCCAGATACAACCAATCCTGACATACGCATCTGAGGTGTGGGGTCTGTTGGATAACGCCCACATGGAAAACGTTCATACTTATGCAATAAAACGTGTTATGCGTGTGCCGTTACATGCATCAAATAAGATAGCTTATGGCGAAAGTGGTCGATATCCTCTGTCTATACGAACATATATCAAATCAATTAAATACTGGTTAAGATTAGTTCATTTACCTACCACCAGACTCTGTAATCAAGCGTATGAAATGCTTTTGCTACAACACGATATGGGAAAATTTAACTGGGTATCTCATGTAAAGAAAGTACTAACAGAAAATGGTTTTGGTATCGTCTGGCTTTGTCAGGGTGTAGGCAATACTGCGAGGTTTATTTCCGAATTTACTGATCGTTTAATTTGTTCTTACAGACAAAACTGGCATTCCAGCATGGATGGAAACGTCAAATATGAATGGTTTCTCTCATTTAAAAGTAGTTTGGAAATGGAAAAGTATTTCATGTTTATTACAAATAAATGGCATAAAATATATTTAACAAAATTTCGAACTAGAACACTGGGCCTCAATGCAAACAGAAAATGGTTCGAAGCATCGGACAATAAAGCATGCCCCCATGTGTGTAGAGGGAAACAACAGTGAAGATGAAGTGCATTTTGTTTTTGATTGTCCTGCTTACGCAGATATTCGAAGTAGATGTAAAATTTTCAGGGAGCCAGCTGCTCAAAGAAAGACCTCGTAGCAATTCTATCTAGTAAGAATGAACAAAATACCATATCATTTGCAAGATATATAGCAGAAGCTTGTGATTTTCGAAGAAAGAATATCTTAAACAATTTGTTGAGCCATAATGTGTGACGATGTATGAATTCACTGTTAGCGCTTTTCGTGTATTTTTCATGGCTTGATGGTCGAAGACAATGGATTGCTGAAGTGTGCAGAGTGAGTGAGTGAGTTTGTTGTGTGTGTTGTGTGTGTGTGTGTGTGTGTGTGTGTGTGTGTGTGTGTGTGTGTGTGTGTGTTTTCGCGCGCGCGCGTGCGTGCGTGCGCACGTGTGGTGTATATGTGTGAGTGTGTTTGTATCCGCAAACGTTTGTGTTGCCGATTGTAGATTTGAATTTCTGTTTAAACTGTTCGATTTCTATGTCTTTTTGTCTTGAATGGCAGATATTTGACGCATGCTGTTAATACTGAAATTGTAACCCCCTTGCCAACAGGCTTGTTTGCTATGGCAATAAAACTGTGTCAGTGTCAGTGTCAGTGTCAGTGTCTCTCTCTCTCTCTCTCTCTCTCTCCTCTCTCTCTCTCTCTCTCTCTCTCTCTCTCTCTCTCTCTCTCTCCCCAAATCCAAAACTGGTTTGGCAAGCAATAAACCAGCTTAACAACAACAGTTCTTCTTCAAAATCAACTGTTATCAAAGGTATTTCTGCTGAACAACTTAACACTCACTTCTCACCATTCCAGATACAGTTGTTACTACTGATCATTCAAGCGCTAATGAACTTAAAGAACTCCATCAATTTTGTCACGACAAACAAATCACGTCTGAACTAAACATTCCACTTATAACTGTGCACGAGGTGTATCAGAAACCTACTTCATCTCAAACAGTCAGGAACCGGGTGGACTAGATGGCATAGATGGCAAAATTCTGAAACTCTCGGCTCCAGTTATAACTGACACGTTTAACGTATATCTTTAATCTGTGCATAGATAAAAGTTATTTTCCTAATGCGTTCAAAAAAGCAAAAGTTATACCCATTCATAAATCTGGTGATAGTACTGATCCTTCAAACTACAGACCAATATCATCTTATCTATCCTTTCCAAACCTCTAGAAAAGCATTTAAATAAACACATCCTTCATCACTTCAACAAGTACGATTTGCTCCATCCCGGACAGTCTGGTTTCAGACAGAAACATTCCTGCCATTCTGCATTAATCAATCTTGTAGATGTGTGGCTTAATAATATTAATAACAACAGTTATTGTGGTGTCTTATTCGTTGATTTTAAAAAAGCATTCGATGTCATTGACCACAATCTCCTTATTCGAAAACTGGAGATATACGGTCTTTCAAAATCCGCCCTTATCCTTCTAAAATCATACATCACAAAACGACAACAATGCGTCTTATCGGGGACGGCTGTCTCTTCTATAACAACTCTTAAGTATGGCGTTCCACAAGGCTCCATTTTAGGCCCGTTACTCTTCTCAATCTACATTAATGACTACCCCTACATGTGAGATCTACAATGCGACCTCTTTGCAGATGACACCACAATTCACACCCAGCCATA
>CM031595.1:39110240-39127740 GCA_018398815.1 Conus ventricosus | reverse complement strand
TTAACGAAATTATTGTTCAGAAAGGGCACAGTGAAATGCTAATTGTTCCGTTGCAAAGACTGCGTGTCTAAGGATCTAGTTAAAATGTGTGTGTGTGTGTGTGTGTGTGTGTGTGTGTGTGTGTGTGTGTGTGTGTGTGTGTGTGTGTGTGTGCGCGCGCGCGCGCGAACGCGCGCCATGTAATGATGATGTGTCCAGGTTTGTATATCTGATCCGGCGATCCGCAATCTGGCGCTCTACCAACCGAGCTATTCCGGCCCCATCTGATATTTCTCAAATCCAACGTCACCTAAAATTATGACCCTAGCTGTCCTTTGAATGTCAAACACGTGCGCGCGCGCGCGCGCGCGCGCACGCACACACACACACACACACACACACACACACACACACACACACACACACACACACACACCACACACACATGCACATGCACATGCATACACTCGCTCGCGTGCACAGACACATTGAGCGCGCGCTCACACACACACACACACACACACACACACACACACACACACACACAGAGAGAGAGAGAGAGAGAGAGAGAGGAGAGAGAGAGAAGAGAGAGAGAGAGAGAGAGAGAGAGAGAGTACAACATGTTTGATTCAAATTCAGGCCTCAAACTGAAGGATTTAGTCATGTAACAAACACATACATCAGTCATGCAGTGGAATGTTGTGTGTGTGTGTGTGTGTGTGGTGTGTGTGTGTGTGTGTGTGTGTGTGTGTGTGTGTGTGTGTGTGCGTGCGTGTGTGTGTGTGTGCGTGTTCCCGGGCCCGCACTGTTACATGGAATCATAGGATGATGAGCAGTAACTCCTTTTGCCCCATCCTCTAGAGCTATGACTTTGGCATGAAGCCAGATTTCCTCCATCTGCTGGCTAGAATAGCTTCCACTGACTTTGCTCTCGTATGGCACAGTGAATTTAATCCGGACCCTCTGTTTTGATGAACGTGAGTGGAGTAAATGCTCTAGTAAATGTACATGTACTATTGCAGAAAAAATTCTGCCCATGAGGAGATGGTTCCCATGAGGAATGTTGACAGTTAATTCTGAGATTAGATAACACTAGAATGGAAAATCAGAATGCCGTGTATGAGAAGTCTAATACCTACATAATTATATTGTTTGGATTTTCCCTTCAGACAACTTGAGGGATTTTTTTTCAATGTAATCGACTGATGCATTATAGATTACCCATTTGTTGCAACATTAAGTTTACAGCTGATCTAACTTCATGCAGAGAAAGAGGAAACACATCATTTGTCTTACCCTAGCAGTCAGCCCACTGTAAACCACAGACCGACGCTGCCGTATGCACTCATGCACGTAAGTGCGGAAATGAGTCCGATCCAGCGGACGAAAGGCCTAGGAGCAGGCAATACAAATAAATGTGCTTTCAGGACGGATTACGATGGTTCCCTCAGGCAGCTAGTGAAGGGCTTCTCATATTTATAATATATTACCCCCATTTTCTTCATCTTCAATTTTTTTTTTAAATTTTATTTATTTTAAAGTTCAAATCTTTGCAAAGTCATTACTATAACGACTGAAGAATTGTTAACCTGCGCTTGTTTTCCCCCACTACTTAATTGTTCAGCATTCTATATATATATATTTAATATTATATATATATTATATATATATATATATATATATATATATATATATATATATATATATATATATATATATATATATATTTAAATTATTATTCCTCACCTTCTTTTGTTTGTTAGGCGTTTAGCTGATAACTCCGGTCTCACACGGACACGCATGATTGTTATGAAAGTTTAACGACGTGTCTTATGAAAGTTTAACGACGTGTCTTCCTGCGGTGATGATATTGCCTCCAGGCTGTGGCGCCAACAGCCACAGTTGTTGATTGATGCGGCTACGGCGCCACGGGTGGCAATGAAACATAAGGCGAGAGGATAGGGGGAAGGAGAAGGGAGGGGAGGGAAGGGCGGAGCGCGGGGGGGGGGGGGGGGGGGGTAGATCCAGAACTTGAACCCATTGACGTATATCAAAAACAGTATTTTAAAAAATAGAAGTAAAAGAAAGAATGAGATATCTTTGTCAGTATTTGTGTGCGGGAAGGAAGAGGGAAGAGTGCGAGGAGGATAGGGTTGAGGGTGATGGTGTTAGGGCTGTTTCTCGACAGAGCTTGTTCATGTTGCCTATCATAGTTATTTATCAATGGAGCAGTCATGCTGAGGCGTATGGCGATTTGTAAGGAGTCGGAGACGCAACCCCCCTGGCGGAGTTTTTTCTTTCTTCCTCATGTTGTCTGGTCCATACGAAGCAATGGCAGAATTACGTACAGCAACACACACGCGCGCGCGCGCACACATGCTGTGCACACAGGCATGCATGAACGCAAAATCACACACGTATGCACGCACGCTCGCGCGTACACAAACAACCACACACACACACACACACACACACACACGCGCGCGCGCGCGCGCGCGCACACACACCACCACCCCCACCACCCCCACCAACACCACAATCACCACACCACACACACACACACACACACACACACACACACACACACACACACACACACACACGTGCACCCACTCGGGGGGGGGGGGGGGGAGGAGAGAGAGGAGAGAGAGAGAGAGAGAGAGAGAGAGAGAGAGAGAGAGAGAGAGAACACGAATACGAATACGAATACGAAATCCTTGATTCAAACTCAGGCCTCAAACGCAAGCCTTTAGCCATGCTACAACCACCCACATCAGTCATGCCGTGGAAGGGGTGTGTGTGTGTGTGTGTGTGTGTGTGTGTGTGTGTGTGTGTGTGTGTGTGTGTGTGTGTGTGTCTGTGTGTGTGTGTCTGTGCGTGCGTGCGTGCGAGCATGTGTGTGTGTTTGTGTGTGTGTGTGTGTGTGTGTGTGTGTGTGTGTGTGTGTGTGTGTGTGTGTGTGTGTGTGTGTTTGTGTGTGTGTGTGCACGCGCTTCTAAGTGCGTTTGCGCGTGTGTGTGTGTGTTTGACTGTGTGTGTGTGTGTGTGTGTGTGTGTGTGTGTGTGTGTGTGTGTGTGTGTGTGTGTGTGTGTGTGCGTGCGTGAAGGGTGGTGGTGGTGCTAATTCTCACGAATTTGTCTGGAATTTCCTTATCTAGAAATTATTCCGGAAATCCCAAATTCAATGATAGAGTCCAGAATGTGTAAGGGGTCATTTCTTTTTTAGATAGGGATGATAAAGTATTGTAAAATGAATCTGAAATGATAAGTAGCAATGATATGTATGGAAAATCCATTTTCTTTTTGAACTCCACATTTGTCAACTGAAATTTAAGGGGGTTAGGAGTGCTTTCAGTCAGGAGCCGAATCTCTCGTTCTTCACTCCACAACATGCTCTTGATCCCGAGTTCCCGGATTTTGACTTCAGAAGATAGCCAGCTAGAGAGAGAGAGAGAGAGAGAGAGAGAGAGAGAGAGAAAAGAGAGAGAAGAGAGAGAGAGAGAGAGAGAGAGAGAGAGAGAGAGAGAGATCTGTGAATTTCTGTCTGTGTTGTGCGCCTGTTGTCTCTTGAATTTCCTCTTCTCCTTTCCTGTAAATGGGCTAGGAGGCTTCATGGCACATAAGTTAAAACAGCGAGGAGACTCCATGGCAGATTGGTTAAAAGAGTGTGGAGGCTCCATGGCACAGTGGTGAAAAGAGAGTGGAGGCTCCATTGCACATTGGTTAAAAGGGCGAGAAGGCTCCATGGCACATTGCTTAAAAGGGCGAGGAGATTCCATGGCACATTGGTTAAAAGAGCGAGGAGGCTCCATGGCACGTAGGTCAAAAGGGCAAGGAAGCCCCATGGCACATTGGTTAAAAGGCGTAGAGGCTCCATGGCACGTAGGTCAAAAGGGCAAGGAAGCCCCATTGGCACATAGGTCAAAAGGGCAAGGAGGCTCCATGGCACGTAGGTCAAAAGGGCAAGGAAGCTCCATGGCACGTAGGTCAAAAGGGCAAGGAAGCCCCATGGCACATTGGTTAAAAGAGCGAGGAGGCTCCATGGCACGTAGGTCAAAAGGGCAAGGAAGCCCCATGCACATTGGTTAAAAGGGCGTAGAGGCTCCATGGCACGTTAGGTCAAAATGGCAAGGAAGCCCCATGGCACATTGGTTAAAAGGGCGTAGAGGCCCATGGCACGTAGGTCAAAAGGGCAAGGAAGCCCATGGCACATAGGTCAAAAGGGCAAGGAGGCTCCATGGCACGTAGGTCAAAAGGGCAAGGAAGCTCCATGGCACGTAGGTCAAAAGGGCAAGGAGGCTCCATGGCACGTAGGTCAAAAGAGCGAGGGGGCTCCATGGCATGTAGGTAAAAAGAGCGAGAAGGCTCCATGGCACGTAGGTCAAAAGGGCAAGGAAGCCCCATGGCACGTAGGTCAAAAGGGCAAGGAGGCTCCATGGCAGATAGGTCAAAAGGGCAAGGAAGCCCCATGGCACATTGGTTAAAAGAGCGAGGAGGCTCCATGCACGTAGGTCAAAAGAGCAAGAGGCTCCATGGCACGTAGGTCAAAAGGGCAAGGAGGCTCCATGGCACGTTGGTCAAAAGAGCCAGGAGGCTCCATGGCACGTAGGTCAAAAGAGCGAGGAGGCTCCATGGCACATTGGTTAAAAAGGGTGAGAGGGCTCCATAGTACATAGATTAAAAGGACGACAAAGGTACGTGGTACACATGTTGAAAGAGCGAGGAGGCTCCGTGCTACACATACACGCGTGAGCGCTTGCACACACACACACACACACACACACACACACACACACAACACACACACACACACACACACAAAT
This sequence comes from Conus ventricosus, assembly GCA_018398815.1. NCBI lineage: Eukaryota > Metazoa > Mollusca > Gastropoda > Neogastropoda > Conidae > Conus > Conus ventricosus. The sequence goes on along the minus strand of CM031595.1, from coordinate 39,122,938 downwards.
TTAATGGCATAAAGTGAATGTAGGAGACATAAACCTGTCTGTAAAGGGGAAAAAGCCTTGTCCCTCCCCCCACCCCCACCCCCAAGTCTTTTGTCGTGTCGGTCTGTCCTCCAGTGGGTGTCTGTAACGACAACACCCACACTTTAGATGTTGCTTTCCTTCTTCGCTTCCCTTCACGGACATTATGGCAGGCCCCACAAGCCTAACTTCCACAACAACCCAACATGCAGACTAATAAATCCATCAAATCTGAATTAGGCAAAATAAGTAAGAAAATCCTAGAAAAAGTAATAAAAAACGTAAAATCAAACTCTGAATTCAACCTCTGGAAGAACACATACGAAGTTATTCAATGTTCAAAAAACTTGACAAACAAAGGAACACAGTATTTATCACATTTGACATAGTAGACTTCTACCCATCCATAGACGAGGAACTACTCACCAAAGCTCTAAAATTTGCTAGTAACCATACAGACATAACAGGGTCAGAAATGGAAATCATCCTCCATACCAAGAAAACGTTATTACACAGCAAAAATGAAACCTGGATCAAGAAAACGAACAGAAACTCAACATTTGACGTGACCATGGGATCATATGATGGTGCAGAAACATGCGAACTGGTCGGACTGTTCATGCTATCCAACATCAAGAAGCAACTTGGAAATCAAGTCGGATTATACAGAGACGACGGCCTTGCTGCACTAGCCAGCAACCCAAGAACCATTGAAAACAAGAAAAAAGAACTATGCAAAATCTTCCAAAATCATAACTTAAAAATAACTATTGAAGCAAACAAAAAGGTACTGAACTACTTAGGCATAACACTTGACCTCAACAACCACATATATAAACCATATAAGAAACCCAATGACACACCCATTTATGTAAACACCAAAAGCAACCATCCACCGTCTGTATTAAAGACCATACCCAATGGCATAAACAAGAGACTATCCAACCTGTCATGCAACGAAAGAGTATTCAATAACGCAGCAGTAGAATATCAAGAAGCACTGCAAAGAAGTGGCTACAACTACAAATTACAATACAACCCAGACAACAACATGAACAAAAGTAAGAAAAACAGGAAAGGGAAAATCATATGGTACAACCCTCCATACGACGGAAAACTCAAAACAAGCATAGGGAAAGAATTTTTCAAAATCTTAACAACATCGTTCCCAAAAGAGCACAAATTGTCCAAAATATTCAACAAAAACACCGTGAAACTATCATATTCATGTATGCCCAACCTCAAAAACCTAATTGATGCATCCAACAAAACAAAAACCAACTCAGCAAAGAAGGGTGAAGAAAGGAAATCTTGCAACTGCACTAAAAAAGAACAGTGCCCCTTAAACAACAAATGCCTCTACAACAATATTGTATATCAAGCCACTGTGACATCTGAGAATGAAAAAGAAACATATATAGGGATTACTGGAAACCATTTCAAAACCAATATGCAAACCACAAACAGTCATTCAATAAAGTAAAATACAAAAACCAAACAGAACTGAGCAAATACATTTGGAAACTCAAAGATGCAAAAACAAACTATAATATATCCTGGAAAATCATAAAAAGAGCATCACCATACAACAACATTTCAAAAAGATGCAATTTATGTCTAACTGAAAAATGGTTAATACTATGCAAACCACACTTAGCAACCCTAAACACTAAAACAGAAATAATAAACAACTGCAGGCACAAGTGGAAATCGTTGTTGGTGAACACAACCCCAAGCAATAACCTGAAATTCCAGAAGAAAAAAAAACACGTGCAATCTACCTGCACGTGAAAAACAACAATAACTGGCCCCACACGCTATAAACACCGGCGTGGGTGACCCAAGTATTCAACCTGACGAGAGCCCCGCTTGAAACAGCGCTGTAGATGATTTTAGACTTCGTTTTTTAAATCTTTAATTTTAAACAAATATATATATTTATATATATAGAAGAGAGAGAGAGAGGAGAGAGGGGAGAGAGAGAGAGAGAGAGAGAGAGAGTAGGGGGGGGTCATATTCATAACATAGTTTCTTAATTTTACGTTCCCATTTTCTTCATTTTCACCCCCCCCCCCCTTTTTTTTTTCTTTTTTTTAAAGTTCAAATCTTAGCCAAGTCATTACTGTAATGACGGAGAATTGTTAGTCCCGCACTTGTTTTCCCCACTACTTAATTGTTCAGCATTTATATATATATATATATATAATATATATATATATATATATATATATATATATATATTATAAATATATATATATATATTCAATTATAAACAAAGCTTGCTCTTATGTCTTAGATTGAAGAAATAGGGGGAGATACGCATTCATACCTGCAGTGGCAGATGATTCTGCCTAACTAACAGTATGTGCTTGAGTGGGTGGGTGGGAAAAATAAAATAAATACTTCTCAAAATGAGCCTTCAGCAAGCCTATATTCTCCAAGGGGAGAGACATCCTCCAATAGGGAGGGAAACTCACTAACATATAACTCCTGGTCATATACCGATATTCGAATCTTGGTGGTTTCTCCTCAGTGACCGCGGAAAGTGGTAATTTGACTCCTCTAAGACATAATCTAAGACATAAGAGCAAGCTTTGTTTATAATTCAATATTTCTTGCAGTCATTGCAACACCAAGCTGCTCTGTAAGTTGCTGGAACGGTGCTCGGTACTTGTCCTTGGAATTTATTAGTTTGTTGTATTTTTAGTCCCTTGCGGATTCATTCCAAGAACTGGCCCTCAGCACTTGTGTCTTAGAGGATATCTTTTTATATTTTCTACTTTTCACAAGAAAAATGTAGCTTGTTTTGCTCTTTCATGATTTTCTTTTCCTTCTTAGATTGCACCTTTGGTTGGTTTTTTGAAAACTCAACAAACATACTACAGTATTGCACACCAGCCTTTTCTGGGATTGCATCCTTCTTAAAACTGAAAAGGCAGAGGATCAAATTACCACTTTCCGCGGTCACTGAGGAGAAACCACCAAGATTCGAAATATCGGTATATGACCAGGAGTTATATGTTAGTGAGTTTCCCTCCCTATTGGAGGATGTCTCTCCCCCTTGGAGAATATAGGCTTGCTGAAGGCTCATTTTGAGAAGTATTTATTTTATTTTTCCCATCCACCCACTCAAGCACATACTGTTAGTTAGGCAGAATCATCTGCCACTGCAGGTATGAATGCGTATCTCCCCCTATTTCTTCAATCTAAGACATAAGAGCAAGCTTTGTTTATAATTCAATATTTCTTGCAGTCATTGCAACACCAAGCTGCTCTGTAAGTTGCTGGAACGGTGCTCGGTACTTGTCCTTGGAATTTATTAGTTTGTTGTATTTTAGTCCCTTGCGGATTCATTCCAAGAACTGGCCCTCAGCACTTGTGTCTTAGAGGATATCTTTTTATATTTTCTACTTTTCACAAGAAAATGTAGCTTGTTTTGCTCTTTCATGATTTTCTTTTCCTTCTTAGATTGCACCTTTGGTTGGTTTTTTGAAAACTCAACAAACATACTACAGTATTGCACACCAGCCTTTTCTGGATTGCATTCTTCTTAAAACTGAAAAGGCAGAGGAGTCAAATTACCACTTTCCGCGGTCACTGAGGAGAAACCACCAAGATTCGAAATATCGGTATATGACCAGGAGTTATATGTTAGTGAGTTTCCCTCCCTATTGGAGGATGTCTCTCCCCCTTTGGGAGAATATAGGCTTGCTGAAGGCTCATTTTGAGAAGTATTTATTTTATTTTTCCCCATCCACCCACTCAAGCACATACTGTTAGTTAGGCAGAATCATCTGCCACTGCAGGTATGAATGCGTATCTCCCCCTATTTCTTCAATCTAAGACATAAGAGCAAGCTTTGTTTATAATTCAATATTTCTTGCAGTCATTGCAACACCAAGCTGCTCTGTAAGTTGCTGGAACGGTGCTCGGTACTTGTCCTTGGAATTTATTAGTTGTTGTATTTTAGTCCCTTGCGGATTCATTCCAAGAACTGGCCCTCAGCACTTGTGTCTTAGAGGATATCTTTTATAATTTCTACTTTTCACAAGAAAATGTAACTTGTTTTGCTCTTTCATGATTTTCTTTTCCTTCTTAGATTGCACCTTTGGTTGGTTTTTTGAAAATCAACACACATACTACAGTATTTGCACACCAGCCTTTTCTGGGATTGCATTCTTCTTAAAACTGAAAAGGCAGAGGAGTCAAATTACCACTTTCCGTGGTCACTGAGGAGAAACCACCAAGATTCGAAATATCGGTATATGACCAGGAGTTATATGTTAGTGAGTTTCCCTCCCTATTGGAGGATGTCTCTCCCCCTTGGAGAATATAGGCTTGCTGAAGGCTCATTTTGAGAAGTATTTATTTTATTTTTCCCCATCCACCCACTCAAGCACATACTGTTAGTTAGGCAGAATCATCTGCCACTGCAGGTATGAATGCGTATCTTCCCCCTATTTCTTCAATCTAAGACATAAGAGCAAGCTTTGTTTATAATTCAATATTTCTTGCAGTCATTGCAACACCAAGCTGCTCTGTAAGTTGCTGGAACGGTGCTCGGTACTTGTCCTTGGAATTTATTAGTTTGTTGTATATATATATATATATATATATATATATATATATATATTAGTGTGGTTAAAATACTCAAAATGATTTTGATAGTGCTCGACCCCTTGGGGAGCAACATTTGTTAAAATAGGTTTTTTAAAATAGAATTTACAAATTTGTTTCGAGCGCGTTGCGCTGTCATCCTGATGACAGCGCAACGCGCTCGAAACAAATTTGTAGATTCTATTTTAAAAAACCTATTTTAACAAATATATATATATTATATATATATATATATATATGAGTGTGTGTGTGTGTGTGTGTGTGTGTGTGTGTGTGTTCACCAGTACATGATAAAACCTTAACGACAAGGATGGAATAGGTGTTTGAAAGTTTGTTTGTTCTAGCTTAAACTCTCAACCGAAGGCTTTGGTAAGGTTAAGGGTTGGGTGCTAACTTCCAAGAGGAAATCTTCCACTGTACTATCTGACACAGGGGACTGAAGCTGTCCAGGACCTGTCGGTCAACAGAATGTCCCTTTCTTAACGAAGCCCACAATGCTTTGAAGAAGTGACCGATTCTCAATCTTTCAGATTTCCTCTAGAACCCTATTCTCCAACCGCTGGGCAATGAGATGTAAGCACCGCAACAGACTGACTCACGCCACCTAGTGTATTGTTATTATATGTCACTAAGGACTTCCAGATTGTCTCTTTCTTCAAATTACAGCAGACAGTGGGTGGAGACCAGTCTGCATTGCATGGCAAAACAGGGGTGCTGTTGAAATCTGCTACTACGAAAGGGCAGGTGTTGCACTTGCCAACGTCTGAAGGAAGGGAAGTAATTGAGTACCGGATCAACTCGGGACACAAGCTGGGTGTGAAGCCGTGTTTGGTGACAGTAGAGAAAACCTCTCTCTCTCTCTCTCTCTCTCTCTCTCTCTCTCTCCTCTCTCTCTCTCTCTCCTCTCTCTCTCTGAGAGAGAGAGAATGTGGTGTGGTGTGTGTGTGTGTGTGTGTGTGTGTGTGTGTGTGTGTGTGTGCGCGCGCGCGCGCGCGCGCGCGCGTGCGCGCACGTGCGGACGTGCATACGTATGCGCGCACGCGTGTATGTATGTGTACCCGTGTGTGTGTGTTGTGTGTGTGTGTGTGTGTGTGTGGTGTGTGTGTGTGTGTGTTGTGTGTGTGTGGTGAGGGAGAGAGAGAAAGGAAGGCGACTTTCATTTGGGGAGAAACTGATGATGGAATTGTTAACACTACTGAACAGATTTTGAAAAAACAAAACAAACCAAAAAACCCAACAAATAATTAAAACCTTCTTTAGCGACATGCGCTGCGATTTAGAATCATGCACGTCGTTCTAGTATTGACAGTTTTTCAAAAATATGTGCAAATTATTCATGAAATTAAGTTGGTGTTCCAGAACGACATGATCTTCGTGCAATCTCCTTCTTCTTCTTTGTCTTAGTCTCCTTCTCCTTCAACCTTTTTGTGATCAATATGATTGGTTGCGTCAGATGTACAGTCTGGTCGCTATGACAATCTACAATTTCATCCGGTCTTGATTGCTTCCCCAAAGCGCGGAGCAGCAGCTGCAGCTTTGGGGAGCAATGCAGCTACTCGTAACTACGGAAAGACTTAAACTACTCGGTAACCTACAGAAAGACTTCAACTACTCGGTAACCTACGGAAAGACTTAAACTACTCGGTCACCTACAGAAAAAGTGGTGACAGTCCTGAGATAACCTTTGCTGTTGACGGGACTATAATTTAATCTCAATCTTAAACTTTAAACCCACAGAAAGACTTCAACTATTCGGTAACCCACAGAAAGACTTCAACTACTCGGTAACCCATAGAAAAGACTTCACAACCGGTCACCAACGGAAAGACATTCAACTACTCGTCACCTTCGAAAAGACTTCAACTACTCGTCACCTACAGAAAGACTCAACTACTCGGTCACCTACAGAAAGACTTCAACCACTCAGTCACCAACGGAGAGACTTCAACTACTCGGTCACCTCGAAAGACTTCAACTAACTCGTCCACCCTACGGAAAGACTTCAACTACTACCTACAGAAAGACTTCAACTACTCGGTCACCTTCGGAAAGACTTCACTACTCGGTCACCTCGGAAAGACTTCATCTACTCGGTCCACCTTCGGAAAGACTTCAACTACTCGGTCACCTACAGAAAGACTTTAACTACTCGGTAACCCACGGAAAGACTTCAACTATTCGTAACCTACGAAAGACTTCAGCTACTCGGTAACCCAAAGAAACACTTCAACTATTCGGTGACCTACGGAAAGACTTCAACTACTCGGTAACCTACAGAAAGACTTCAACTACTCGGTGACCTACAGAAAGACTTCAACTACTCGGTCACCTACAGAAAGACTTCAGCTACTCGGTCACCTACCGAAAAACTTCAGCTACTCGGTCACCTACAGAAAGACTTCAACTACTCGTTCACCTACAGAAAGACTGCAGCTACTCGGTCACCTACAGAAAGACTTCAACTACTCGGTCACCTACGGAAAGACTTCAACTACTCGGTAACCTACAGAAAGACTTCAGCTACTCAGTCACCTACAGAAAGACTTCAACTACTCGGTCACCTACAGAAAGACTTCAACTACTCGTCACCTATAGAAAGACTTCAGCTACTCGGTCCCAACAGAAAGACTTCAGCTACTCGGCACCTACAGAAAGACTTCAACTACTCGGTCACCTACAGAAAGACTTCAGCTACTCGGTCACCTACAGAAAGACTTCAGCTACTCGGTCACCTACAGAAAGACTTCAACTACTCGGTCACCTACAGAAAGACTTCAGCTACTCGGTCACCTACAGAAAGACTTCAACTACTCGTCACCTACAGAAAGACTTAAACTATCATATTCACCTAGTGCTGGTCCCCGTGGAAGAGAAAGATGACGTCGCAGAACCGTGTAGGTGGGAAGTCCCGAAGGATGTGTTCTGGGCTCTGGGATCCAGTTCCGCATGTACATCTGTCAGTGTTAGCAATTTTTAAAAAAGTCGGTTGAGATGGCACTGTAGCCTGCAGTGGCCAGTCCGTAGCCTGAAAGGGATCTTCTGTCGGTGCCTCCGGTGCCACTGTGGTTGGTGGATGGAGTCAGCACCATTGTCTGCACACATCCTTCTGTGCCAGTGGGACCTGTGTTAGTTGTGGGTCATAGTTTTAGCCTCTATGCGGGTTACTGAATGGCTGAACTGCTCCATTCTGCTGCCTGTCTAGAAAAAAGGCATCAGCATTTTCATTTTATGCAATCCCACAGTGGGATAGAATCCACTGGAGTGTGATAGCGGACTTTCTTGAGATCGTGGAGGGCTTTTTTGAAGTCCTGCAGCTGCTGCTCACTTTTGGTGAACTGGTTTTGAGCAAATTTTTACTTAAGGAGTAGAGCTGCTGATTCCCCTGTGTGGTTGGGGAAGATCGCTTCAGCTGGGAAAGCCCTGGAAATCGTCTTCCATCCGTACATTTGAGAAAACATCTGATTCCCCCGTGGTTCGCCGCTTTTTTCTGAGGGTCTTTCCGTGAAGAAGTGGATCTGCTTGATGGTGTTGTGCCACACTTTGTTTCCATGTGATGGGCATGCTAGTCCTGTTTCAGATTATTATATTGGGTATTTATATAGCGCCTATCCTCGGTCACAGACCAAGCTCTAAGCGCTTTACAATAAACACACTACCTCACTCACTCAACGGGCTGCCTACCCGGTAGAGCCGGCCGAAGAGCAGCCTACTGGCGCTCATTCAGTCGTTTCCCGTGCCATTCAAATATCAGTAACTCATTTTCATTTATCTCATTTACTCCTCCAGTTTCTCACATAGGATGCATGCGATGTTTAACGTGTCCTCTATTTCCACCGGTACACGATGGCACACGATAACAGTAAGTGACATTTTTTGTGGCTTGGTAAGAAATACCAGGCGGCTATCTTCAATCTACATCAATTTTGCCAGGGCAGCGGGAACCCCCCTGCTCTTTTCGATTTTCAACTGCCTTGGGTTCTTTAACGTGTGCAGGCGGCCAGGAAAGCACACGGGTCCGACTCGCTTATAGTCCCCATCCGATGGACTTGACGTTCAGTTCGATTTGTCATTCAAACTGGGAGATACCAGAAACTTCTGTGACAATTAAGGCATCTTCCAGATGGGTACGTTGTTCCTCAAAATCAGAAAGAAGCTCCATTTCGGCTGAGGAATCAGCTCTTCATCTCTGCGATGTAGGGTCTTGAACAGATGGTTGAGACTTGTTCTTCATGGCCTTCTCGTGTGTAAAGTTCTGTACCTCAACATGCGAACGGTGATAAAGCATGCGCAGTAGCTTCCCACTGCAGATATACGCTTTTTCCTCGCTTCTTTCTTCAAGGGGATGGGGAGGAGGGAGAAAACTGTGCTGGTAAGTTTCTCCATAATCTGAATGGGGACGTCTTCATCCCACCTGAGAGCAGCCGCAGTCCTTCGTTCTGCACATCGCTCAGACGACAGGTGTTGGTCTTTGATGCTGGACCCAAGAAGAGCTGCTGTACTCCAGAGCTAGTCTGGTGATGCCCTTCCGCACCTTCTGCAGGATGCTGTTGTTGGTGCCCCAAGATGCTCTTGCCAGATTTTTCATGATGGCGAGTTTCCTGGTTGTGGATTAGAATTCCAGGTAAGCTGCTTATCAAAGTTCTTACCCTGGTACAGGTAAGTTGGGGGTATCTTTCTGTTCAGGCTGCGTTCCCTTCATCTTTAGCTTGAAAGCCGTTCATATCAATGACAGAGAGAAGACTGTAGCCACTGTCTTGGAGGTGTTCATTCTTCACCCCAGTTAGAGGCCCATCTTCCGACATAGTCGAGCGCTTCCTGCATGCTGTGTGGTGTGGTGCTTAGATGCTCACCAGCTTTCCAGGCATGAAGCGATCTGGAGACATGTTTGGTCAACATCTTTGCAACGTCCTCGGTGAAAATAATGAAGAGTGTTGGGGAATGACTTTTCCTACTGGCACACCTTGCTGAAGATTGACACGGTGGCTGATCTCTGACACCTATGGCGCAGGGAGAGAGAGAGAGAGAGAGAGAGAGAGAGAGAGAGAGAGAGAGAGAGAGAGAGAGAGAGAGAGAGAGAGAGAGAGAGAGAGAGAGAAATTTGGGATGAGAGTAATGAGCTGAGTGAGACGGACAAAAAACAGACAGGCAGACAGACAGGCAGGCACACACACACACACACACACACACACACACACACACACACACACACACACACACACACACACACACACACACACACCCACACACCACATGCGCGTACAGAGACAGACTCACAGAGAGAGAGAGAGAGGAGAGAGAGAGAGAGAGAGAGAGAGAGAGAGAGAGAGAGAGAGAGAGAGAGAGAGAGAGAGAGAGAGAGAGAAGGGACGGACAAGGAGAATAAGCGCAGCAGTACAAAGTTATACTTCGCCTGTCTCTTTGAAACCTGTCTGTTTGAAGAGGTAAAAAAAAAGAATGCACCGATCAAGTCCATTGGAGGCGGCTTTGTGAACAGGTAATGGCCCAGCGACAGGAACGATCCACTAGATGAAGACATGATAAGGAAAGCTGTATCACACCCGACGCTGGCGACAGCCATCACCGCTGACACCGGAGACACGGGTACGACACCCGGTGCCCTCAGAATGCAGGCGGTAGACGTGACTGACGTTGATTGTTATTCTTCTACAGTGACTTGCTGGGCGCTTGTGCCAAACAGTTGAGTGGTGTCACTCAGTGCTGCATGTCAGTGCGTGTGTGGTTTTGTGCATGCATGAGAGAATGTGTACGTGTGCATGCTGGAGAATTTATTTATTTATTTCTTTATTCACTTGTTTGTTTATTTATCTATTTATTCATGTATTTACTTATTCATTCATTTATTTATCGATTTTCTGTTTCTTTTCTATTTTTTTACATACTTCTGTATTTCTGGTATCTTGGTATTTCTCGGTTTTTTATATCTTTGTTTGTTTTTTCAGTCATGTTTCCTTTTTATAATGACTGTCTTTAGAACTTCCATTCCACACAGATACGTCCATACACATACTGCCCTCACACTTTCATGTAGAATGCTCACACAATGTCAGTGTCTATATGCAAGTATATGCTCATACTTGTGCATGGAAACTCAATGGTGCATGTGTGCGCGCACGCACAAACTCATGCACTCGACAGCAAGCCTGCACACACTGGCGCTCATATACATACAGCTATACATTATAATGGCGTAGACCAAGTCAGCCAGAAGGTTCTCCAGGGCTGACCATTGACATGGGTGAATGCGTAGGTCCGGCGTCTACAGAGTCTCCAATGAGTCTCTGATCTCAACTGTTTCCTCACTCATTTATTACCTCATTTTAAGTGTATGCTCTGACAATTCTGGCCTCGTGGCTTGGAAAATGTGATGTAGCCGACATGGACTTGTCTGCAGGCAGTGACACTCACAGATGAAACTGAAACTGGAAATTCAGGAATCACTGCAGTGAAAAATGGTTCCATGCGAAACCAACTCCTTGCCACTGCACGTGTCTGAAAATCTATGCGTTTCAGCACCAAACGTCTCGTGTACACACACGCGCGCGCGCGCGCGCACGCACACACACACGTACGCATGCACGTACGCACACACGCTCACGCACACACGCGCACACACACACACACACGTACGTGTGTGCTGAACAATCTTATTCGCATAGAAATCTGCGAATGTTGTAGATTGACAGTTGGGAAGTCAGACTTGAAACAGACGAGTTTTTAAGGCATATGTAAAGAAATTACCGAGTCACGAATTTGAATTCCCTTGGAGAAATTTAGCCGTTATGATTTGTAACATTGGAGTTTTACTGAGGTTGGAGAGGTTCAGTTAGCGTCCTGTTGGCTCTCAGCTGTTAAGGACCACAGCGTCTGGAAGATTGGCTGCGCTGCCCGATGTTGACCCCTCACATCAACGCCCTTCAGGGAGATCTGCCACCTCTCTCTCTCTCTCTCTCTGCACTCCCTGCTATGTCATCTGGCAGTCAGTGATGACGATGCTGAGTTTTGCTGATGACAGCCCGTTTTATCAGCCAGCTCCTATGGCTAGGCTGGTGATCTGTATCTTAAATCTAGGAATATACTGCTATTCAAAAGATAAGGATTAGCCATGACAAGCTGCAGCTGTGTGAAGACTGGACTGAGCTACGGCTTCTTTGACCCAATGGATTCGGATTTTTTTTTAAACCATTCCTTTTTTCTAGAATTGAATTCTGTTTGATAACGCTGTTATTCTTCTTTCAGGGTCTGTGTGTAAGCTTGGTGTGTCTTGATTAGAATATGTTGCCTGTCAGTAATACATTTTAAAGATTGGCATATCTGTATCTTCAGCTGTATAGAAGTTTCCCTGTCCCCTATTACCTAGCAACTGAAAAAACAAAACCGTTACTCTGTGCTTTTGTCCTATCAAGTATTGATGAATGGGATTCTCTGCTTGCCGACATGCCAAATCATCTGCTTAACAGTTTCAAAGGAAGTTGGAGCAAAGTTGCTTGTCCTATCGTCAAATCTTCATTTAATTGCTTTCTTATCTTTTTACCCCTGTGAAACAAAATCCTGTACAAACTTACAGTTCTGGCGGTGTCCCTCCCCCCCCCCACAGGTACTGTCTCTTTCTACTTACATGATAAACTCTAGTGTACACTCCGTTTTTCTAGGACTACTACTACCCACGTGATAAGCTTCATGCGCGCACTTTAATACAGCTACTCAGTGCCACGTGATGCTCGGACTATTTTGTTTTCCGCTGGTAAGGACGGGTAAACACGGCCAGAGATGTTGTTTTCCCCTCATTAAGCTCTGTCCCAATGGAACAGACGTCCATGACTGTCAGCAAACTGTCTGAATGGAACAGACGTCCATGACTGTTAGCAAACTCTGTCCCAATGGAACAGACGTCCATGACTGTCAGCAAACTCTGTCTGAATGGAACAGACGTCCATGACTGTTAGCAAACTCTGTCTGAATGGAACAGACGTCCATGACTGTTAGCAAACTCTGTCCCAATGGAACAGACGTCCATGACTGTCAGCAAACTCTGTCCCAATGGA
>CM031595.1:39095240-39105240 GCA_018398815.1 Conus ventricosus | reverse complement strand
GGAATTGATGACCACTGTGAGCTGCATGTCTCGGGGGCATACAGCCTAACCATGTGTCAACAGTGCCGAAGTTAATTTTGATGAGTTTAAACAGTTTTGTCGATCAGTTCAATTGGGATAAAACTTACCGATCTGATTCGTGTGAAAGTGGTAGGCGCTTAGTGTTTTAAATGCCTGGTGTAAAGACGCAGCATCTTGTTCAAAAACAAAATTTCAATGGACAAGGGCTTTATGATGATTTGAATGATACAAGAGTGTTTGGTAAATGAAAGGGCCAGTAGAATACTCAACAAACCGTTTTTCACCAGTGCATTATTAGACGAACTGCTCACATCCACATGAAGTCATCAGACTGAAAGTAGGAATAAAGGACTTCAAGCAGTATCAGTCTGGAGAACCACTTTGAACATTACAAAGAGCTGTCGAGGGTAGAGGCAATGCTAGTCATCTTAGAACAGTATTTGTCAATACCGGCAATGATGATGATGGTGACGAGATGATTTTCATCGCCCATTTTGAAACGAGCAAAATGTTGTTGTTAACGAGATCGAAAGTTGAAATGATTTGAGAGGCTATTCAGAATGTTTGTACATTCGCATTGGTTGTTGATTGTTAACGAATTTACTTATTGGTCGCTTAACGATATTTATCGGAGGTTTTGTTTGATAAGAGTATTTTGAAAAATTCGAAAGCAATTAATTGTTTTCTGTCATATAAAAAGTTACGACAGTGACCCAAACAACCATCCAGGAATACGGTTGTGGTACTTTGCACCTATGAATAGAAGACTTCAAGACTGAATCGACGGAAGCGACATCACTAGGTAATACCAAACTGGAGTCAAACGTGACTATTTCGTAACATGTGTATCATTATTATTCCATAATATGTTTACTTTGATCTACAAACAGATCCTGACAACCGTTCACCCCACACAACAGTCGCCCCACCAGGCCTCGCTGCCACAACAGCAACAGTGAGCTGATGAAGACAGGCGACCCTGTCGAAATATTCTTCAAGTAAGTTTTGATTCTGAGTCTTTAACCACTTTTCTAATGTTGAATCCAGAATCCAGAAACCTATATTCTTATTTACTTTGATGTCCTACGTTGGAAATAAATATGTTGAAAAAAAAATGACAAGAATCCTTATTTGTGTAATAGGGTTAACAGATCTTTAAAGACCGCCTTTGACTGTCAGTATAAATGTACGCTGATCTGTTTTGTTTAAAAGAAGAATTCGAACTGAACTCAATAAATGTATTATGACCATGTCTGACTCTGAAAAGGCAAGAATATGTTTGGTAGGTCTCTAGTAAATCAGATAAAGTGGATGTCAGTTTTTTCATGTTTTACCCTTTCTTTGTTAATGCATTGACATAAAAAAAAATCCCTAGTCCTGGTAGACATGGTGCAAGTTTGCAATAGTACATAGTGCTTAATATCGCCGGTCTAACTCCCTCCCCCGCCCCCCCTCCTCCCCCCCTCCTCCCCCCACTGTCTATCTCATCTTCTGTAGCATTTCAATGGTACTACTTCCACGCCGCACCTACCGCCCCCCCCCCCCCCCCCCCCCTCCTTAACTCCTCCCCACCACACAAAAACATATCTTGATTCGTCCTGTCACAGTCCCAGTACCGGTGGTGTACACGAGGAGGGACTTGCTGCCAGCTGATCATGAGGGAGCCCGCAGAAGAAACACGGCACTGCTGCTGAGTCGCTGTGCTGGTGCTGTTCGGTGCGGTGGTGCCGGTGTCGTATATAATACTGTCGCTCAAAAACTCGTGTCGCAGCGACAGTATTTCCCGGGAAATACTGCAGCTGGTTCATGAAAAATTATCGCTGAGCGACGTAATTTCATAAAAATTGGTCGCGCGACAGGATTTTACGAGAAATGTCCATAAAATCGTGTCGTTGCTTAAAAATAAAATCATGTCGCAGCGACAGCATTTCATGTAAAAAAAATTGCTTCCGCAGAAAAGTTGTCGCTCTGAGACAGCATTTCCCGTAAAAAAAAAAAAAACGACGTTATGTTCGGTCTCTGCCCCAATTCTACCCCCACCTCCGTCTCTCATGGTTTTACGTATCAGTTGCCCCATTGTCTTTCTGTCTGACTGTCGGTCTATCTTTCTGTCTCTGTTTTTCTCGCTCATTCTCTCTATGTATCGTCCTCCCTCTATCTGTTTGACTCTCTTTAGTTTCACTCTGTCCATCAAACTGTCTGTCAGTTGGTCTCTGCCATTCCCGCCCCCCTCTCCCCCCCCCCCCCGCCTCTCTCTCTCTCTCTCTCTCTCTCTCTCTCTCTCTCTCTCTCTCTCTCTCTCTCTCTGGACGTGCAAGTATGTGTGCGAGTAGTGGAGAGAGCGCGACGGTGTGTTGTGTGTGTGTGTGTGTGTGTGTGTGTGTGTGTGTGTGTGTGTGTGTGTGTGTGTGTTGTGTGTGTGTGTGTGTGTGTGTGTGTGTGTGTGTGTGTGTGTGTGTGTGTGTGTGTGTGTGTGTGTGTGTGTGTTGTGTGTGTGTGTGTATGTGTGTGTGTGTGTGTGTGTATGTGTGTGTCACGACCGACCCCTGGAGGTCTGCCCTGACAGGATCGGTCTAGGTGGGAGTGAAGGGAGTGACTGACCTCACACGCCCCGCAAGAGACCACACAATAAAGATTACGATACAACACCCCATTTATTCACAACACACACAATCGCAAATAAATATTTCAACACACGCACTATGCACTATCACAATCAAACATTCCAACACACATAACATCCACAATCACAATCAAGCGTTTCACCATACGACGTACACAATCACAACCACAACATCTCATCACATATAACATATACACAATTATAAATAAACATTTCTAGCATCCATCCCTTTCCACACCATGGAGTGCCTCCACACCCCTGCCTCTGTCAAGTCTACTGGGAGCACCCTGTCGCACTAGGTGCTCCGAACCGGGTCGGTTCTTGACGGGAGTCGCTCAAAGCCGACACCCTCGACACACAAGCAGGCAGTGAAGAGCGCGTCCCGGGGGGGGGGGGGGGGGGGGGGGGGGGGGGAAACGTGGCGTTGTTACTGGAGGTCCTGGACGGGGATCAGGGCCGGCCAGTCAAGCCGGCGGGCTTTTCTACCAGTCCGCGGTCCCGACCAGAGCGTGGCCTCAACCAGCGCGTGGCACCATCCAGTCCGCGGTCCCAGCCAGAGCGTGGCCTCAACCAGCACGTGGCACCATCCAGTCCGCGGTCCCAGCCAGAGCGTGGCCTCAACCAGCACGTGGCACCATCCAGTCCGCGGTCCCAGCCAGAGCGTGGCCTCAACCAGCACGTGGCACCAACCAGTCCAGACTCCGGGTGAAGCCCCCGGAGAGGGGGGGAAAACGTAGCTGGGAGGAGAGAAGAAAGGGAGGGAAGGAAGAAGGAAGAAGGAAGAAGGAAGAAGGAAGGGTACTGGAACCCCGCCGTCAGTACAGTCTGACCCATGCTGCTAAATCTTAACAGCCACTCGCATGATGGGCGAGGGGAAGTCTACTAAATGCACCAACAACCCCAGCTCAACACAGACCTGAGCATAACACAGTAAACCAATCAAGTCAGGGATGTTCGTTAAAGTCTTCTCACACGAAGCAGGTAAAAGACTGCATTAAATCAACAGGCTATAAAACAAATATGAATTATCTTCACCCTTCTCTCACTCACGTTTAACATTTTCCTTTCTTAGGAAATAAACCAACACAGCGACCATCGCTTAATAACTGCCACCACATTTGCAAATAATAATTCAATGGCATAATTGTCACATTTTATAGCCACATTTCAAAATAACACAAATCTCCAACCACGCATCCGAACGACAAATCATGCGTACGCACACTCGCGAACATAAAACTCGTTCTCCTTGCACACACAAACAGACGGTGGCCGAAGAATAAGAGTCCGGCGAATGTGACAGGGGCGGACGAGCGAGACCAAGCAAGTACCAACCCTGAATCACCAGGTTCTCTCCCATCCCCACCGACTACCGCATCACAGATGCATAAACAGGAGAAAGAATTTTGGAAATAATTTAGAATGGCCAGGTTAAAGATTGAATTAACCAGAGAAAAGGTCTCAAACAATATTTCTTTTACAATTTTGTAAACAAAAGAAAATTGCGCAAAAGAGAAGAATAAGCCGGCTAACAACAACAAACCAAAACAAACAAACCACGAAACTGATGCTTACCAGCTACCCGTGGGTGACCCAGAAGAGGCGGGTCAAACGACTCTCTCTGCCCTCTGTCCAGTCGAGAGGACAGAAGCGCAGATGCGAAAAAAGAAGAAGTGATGTCCCTCTCCTACAGGCCGACTGTAGGAATTGAAGATACCGACTGTACCTTCGATGATACGGTGAAGAACCAAGACCGGAGCAGGCGCTCCCAGAGACATCTTCCGCTCGAGTCAAGAGCTAACCTCCCTCAGCGATGGCGGCCAACATGCCACCTACGTCACAGAGTGAGCATACTTCAAGCTAAAAGAAATGAAGCACGTGCGACAGGTAAAAAGACAGGCGAGAGGCCGATAGACAGCAAGTTCGAGAGAAAGGTACCAACCACCCGTGAACCTGCAGGATGAATAGCACGGGCAGTGGAATTAGAGAGAGAGAGAGAGAAAGCAAACCGAAGTTGAGCTGAACTACACCAAGGTGCAACCGCACCACAAGCCACATTAAGGGACGGATACACGACAACAGCAACGACAATAAATAAATGAGTAATTCCGCCACCCTAGATGGGTCAAACGTCGTAGGCCTCGTGACAAACTCGTGACAAACCCCCCTTCTAAAAGCATCTGTTTCTCTGAGATACAGTGCTCCTTTGAACCTTGACGCATGTGCAAATTCACAACAATGGGACCGAACCCAACTCTCTGTGACCGACAGAGTACGATGAATCCAATACAAACATTCTACGATAGAATCACACAGGGAAATACATAATACTACATTTATCAAACAACTAAGCAAACCTTCCAACCATGAAAGTAACAATCCGAACCCTTGGTGATTCACTACCGTTAACATCACTGAAGTGAAAACTGTCACTACACCTGATACAGAGACCAAAAGGGGATATAACCCTGGTTGAGGGGAAGTGTCCCTCTGACTGATTTTCCAATGTGCTGACTACGGAGCTCGGCTAAGATAGTCAGCATCCGTATTACAGGAACCCTTGATATGACGGAAAGTGAACGCATGACTCTGCAGTTCCACTGCCTAACTCATGAGTCGACGACTGACTGGCCGGATCCGGTCCAAGCACTGGAGAGGATGATGATCGCTCTCCAGTACAAACTTCCGGCCGTACTTCTTCTTGGGCACGCCAGTGCGCGTCCAAATCTGCCTGAGAGATTCAGCAACAGTAGGGGCATCGATAGTCCTAAGCGGGACAGCCTCTGGGTATCGACTCGCAGATTCTACCACTACCGAAGTGTAGCGGTGACCGCGATCGGATGGAGGATTAATGGGTCTCACCAGGTCGACCCCAACCTTGCTGAATGCCTCCCCAACCCGTGGCACTGACCCTAGGGGAACACGCTTCAAGCGACCCTTAGGCGTTGTCCGTTGGCAGACATCGCAACTGCGGCAGTACTGCCTAACCTGCGAGTTCATCCCTGGCCAAAAGAAGTCCTGTCTTACTCGCTCGAGAGTCCGCTTGGAGCCCATATGACCTGCCATGGGGGAATCGTGGGCCTGCCGGAGAACAGACTCTCTCAAGCTTTGGGGAACAACAAGCTGCTTGGCCACACGATCTGCCTGAGTGAAAACCCTGAAGAGGATCCCCTTGTGGAGCTTGAAGCTCACCTTGGCGTGTCGGGCAGACTGAGCGGGACGATCTACCAGTTGTCGCAGGCGTTGGACATCCAAGTCCCTGGCCTGAAGACGGATAATGCTAGCAGGATCGGCCCTTGCCAGAACCTCGTCAGAGATCGGCTGAAGAACGGGACGCAATTCCTGTTCCTGCTTCTTAGCTTTGGCGCGTGTGGTGACTCCCACACACGCCTGTACGGGCAAATCCGTAGACACGGACTGACTGCGTCGTCTGCGAAGGTGATAGTATTCCCTACGATAAGGGAATACAGAGGTCGCTCCACCGCGATGGCCCATACTTCGCCACAGAAGTAGGGGGTAGAGATAGAAATGAGTACAGAAGGACGGGTGGAGGTAAAACCAGCCTCCAACCCGCACACATCATAACTAGCGCCCCACTGAGCCTCAGGGGAAACCAAATCCTTATCAAACAAAGAGCGTTGATGCTCCCGAATCCCTGATGGTGTCGACCAAGGAGGAACCAACAACAGAGAGAAACACTGGGCACTCTGAATCACCAGAAGCTGGGATGGAACCCACATTAGCCGAGGCACGAGGACGCTGGGAAGGACTAGCCCCATAACTACCGGCGGCTTTAGGGCAATCTTTCCTAATGTGGCCGGGACGACCACAAAGAAAACAGAACCGGGGTGCTGAAATCCCCGATGAATTGCCTGCCTTGTTCAACCCCTAGCAGTCGTCGGCGCCTTATCGCCACTAAATCCTGTGGGGGTCTTCCTGTCCGTGTCTGAGCGATGCCCATACGCTCTACGGGCTTCAGCAAACACCTCAGCGGTCCTGAATCGCAGCCGCGAAATCCTGAGGTGCTGTCTCGCCTATCCGGATCCTCAACTCTGGGGACACAGTGTTGGTGAGCTGTTTCAATGAGGATCAGATCCTCCAGCTCCAACTTAGCCAACTGACGCCAGTACCCTAGCGTTTTGCGCAGCCTATCGCCAAACTGCACGAAGGTCTCGTCGTTATTCTTCTTCATGGACCTGAACTTCCTCCTGTACGTCTCTGGGTAAGGTGGAAACGCTTACGCAGAGCCAACTGCATGTCTGCATAAGACGCGCCTTCATTTAGAGTGAGAACACACTCCCTTGCAGCACCAGATAATCCAGAAAAAAGGTGCATAGCCTTTTGTTCCTCAGACAATTGGTATGAACTAGCAACCTTGTCAAAATGCTCTAAGAACATATCAATGTCTTCACTAGGTCTGAACTCTGGAAGCTTTAACTTTGGGCCTCTAACTCTATCACCTGCCTGGTGATTAACCCCCTGACTTACAGATGCGGGAGACCGCGAAAGAAGTTGTTCCATCTCCTCCCTACGCAGAGCCTCCATCCTGTCTAGCTCTTCCCTACGGAGGGCTTCCTGCCTGGCAGCCTCTTCTCTGCGCAGCATAGCCTTCCCTATGCAGAATCTCCTGTCTGTCAGCCTCCTCTCTGCGCAGAGCAGCCTCTTCCCTACGCTGGGCCTCCTGTCTAGCAGTCTCCTCTCTGCGCTCTTTCCCTACGCTGAGCAGCCTCTTCCCTACGAAGGGCTTCCTGCCTGGAAGCATCCTCTCGTCGCTGCTGCTCTAGGAACATCAGGACAGAGGTGATGTCCTGGGAAGGATTCACCACTCCCGACACTGGAGGATGACCCGTCTGACCCGTCCCTTGGGTCTCGACTTTCCCATAAGGAAAGTCTTCTGGGGCATGCTCCTTACGAGGGGAAGCCTGGAGAGGAGAAGGTTTCGGTCTCTGCGACCCAACAGAAGCCCACAGTTGCTTCGCTATGCTCTGACGCTTCCGAGCGAAGTGCCAGTCGGGTCTCGACAGGAAGACCCCCCAGCGAAGAGGTAGTAAAAGTACTCACTGGACTACCTGCTACAGCACTGGAATAAGTAGAAGTTACCGTAGTCGAAGTACTGGTACTAATAGTAGGGACTACAGTAACATTTTGAATACCCTTCTTCTTCGACGCCCGCGTCGCCATACCACCAGCGCCGGACGTCGCCATGACAACAATATCCTACGGTTTTCAAATACAGGGGAAAGACAATTCCACTAGAAAAAAAACAAATTTTAGGGTGTGTGTATACGTGTGTATGTGTGTGTGTGTGTGTGTGCGGACAAGTTCCGGCTGCTCCCACTCTGGCAACACCGCGCTCCACAGCACGAGCAACAGTGCGGTGGGGCTCACCGAAAAAAAAAAAAAAAAAAAAACTATGTCCGGCTGCCCCCACTCTGGCAACACCGCGCTCCACAGCACGAGCAACAGTGCGGTGGGGCTGGCCGAAAAAAAAACCAAACAAACTGGCAGACGGAATCCGGAGAGAGGAAAAAAAAAGGGACACTAACGTCCGATACAACCCCCTGTACTCAATAACCACCCGAAAAAAAAACAAAAACAAAAAGAACTGGCTAACCACAAAACAGGAATGGCAGACTGAGCGGCAACAGAAAGGCAAGACTTACGGCCGCATCTGCGTAAGGCACCCGGCGGAAGGAGGAGGTCTGGTCGCGGTCGACTCCCCCTGGTCTCACCTCGACTCCCCATGTCACGCCGGATGTTCCCTCAGGCCACCAAAAGACTCCCTTCACGCTAGAGTCACCCAGCCAACCACCCACAACCAAACTCGACAAACTGACTAAACATATACAAAACAGACAAAACTAAACAGATACTCTGCGAAACGAGAGAGACAGTCAGAGCCCTTCACATCCCGGACGAGCCCCCACAACTGTCACGACCGACCCCTGGAGGTCTGCCCTGACAGGATCGGTCTAGGTGGGAGTGAAGGGAGTGACTGACCTCACACGCCCCGCAAGAGACCACACAATAAAGATTACGATACAACACCCCATTTATTCACAACACACACAATCGCAAATAAATATTTCAACACACCGCACTATGCACTATCACAATCAAACATTCCAACACACATAACATGCACAATCACAATCAAGCGTTTCACCATACGACGTACACAATCACAACCACAACATCTCATCACATATAACATATACACAATTATAAATAAACATTTCTAGCATCCATCCCTTTCCACACCATGGAGTGCCTCCACACCCCTGCCTCTGTCAAGTCTACTGGAGCACCCTGTCGCACTAGGTGCTCCGAACCGGGTCGGTTCTTGAAGGGAGTCGCTCAAAGCCGACACCCTCGACACACAAGCAGGCAGTGAAGAGCGCGTTCCGGGGGGGGGGGGGGGGGGGGGAACGTGGCGTTGTTACTGGAGGTCCTGGACGGGGATCAGGGCCGGCCAGTCAAGCCGGCGGGCTTTTCTACCAGTCCGCGGTCCCGACCAGAGCGTGGCCTCAACCAGCGCGTGGCACCATCCAGTCCGCGGTCCCAGCCAGAGCGTGGCCTCAACCAGCACGTGGCACCATCCAGTCCGCGGTCCCAGCCAGAGCGTGGCCTCAACCAGCACGTGGCACCATCCAGTCCGCGGTCCCAGCCAGAGCGTGGCCCTCAACCAGCACGTGGCACCAACCAGTTTAGACTCCGGGTGAAGCCCCCGGGAGGGGGGGAAAACGTAGCTGGGAGGAGAGAAGAAAGGGAGGGAAGGAAGAAAGGAAGAAGGAAGAAGGAAGGGTACTGGAACCCCGCCGTCAGTACAGTCTGACCCATGCTGCTAAATCTTAACAGCCACTCGCATGATGGGCGAGGGGAAGTCTACTAAATGCACCAACAACCCCAGCTCAACACAGACCTGAGCATAACACAGTAAACCAATCAAGTCAGGGATGTTCGTTAAAGTCTTCTCACACGAAGCAGGTAAAAGACTGCATTAAATCAACAGGCTATAAAACAAATATGAATTATCTTCACCCTTCTCTCACTCACGTTTAAACATTTTCCTTTCTTAGGAAATAAACCAACACAGCGACCATCGCTTAATAACTGCCACCACATTTGCAAATATAATTCAATGGCATAATTGTCACATTTTATAGCCACATTTCAAATATAACACAAATCTCCAACCACGCATCCGAACGACAAATCATGCGTACGCACACTCGCGAACATAAAACTCGTTCTCCTTGCACACACAAACAGACGGTGGCCGAAGAATAAGAGTCCGGCGAATGTGACAGGGGCGGACGAGCGAGACCAAGCAAGTACCAACCCTGAAATCACCAG
>CM031595.1:39072740-39090240 GCA_018398815.1 Conus ventricosus | reverse complement strand
TATATATATATATATATATATATATATATATATATATATATATATATATATATATATATATATATATATATATATATATATATATTCTCATTTTGAGAAGCATTTATTTTATTTTTCCCCATCCACCCACTTGAGCAAATACTGTTAGTTGGGCAGTATTAACTGCCACTGCAGATATGAATGCTTATCTCCCCCTATTTCTTCAATCTAAGACATAAGAGCAAGCTTTGTTTATAATTGAATATTTCTTGAAGTCATTGCAACACCAAGCTGCTCTGTAAGTTGCTGGAATGGTGCTCGGTACTTATCCTTGGAATTTATTTGTTTTTTGTATATATATTGTATATATATATATATATATATATATATATATATATATATATATATATATATATATAGAGAGAGAGAGAGAGAGAGAGAGAGAGAGAGAGAGAGAGAGGTCACTGAGGAGAAACAATCAGGTTTCGAAATGCCGGTATCTGACCAGGAGTTATGTTATGTTAGTGAGTTTCCTCCCCATTGGAGATTGTCATCCCCTTGGAGACTATAAACTTGCTGAAGGCTTATTCTGAAAAGCATTTATTATTCCCCATTCACCCACACAAGTACATACTGTTAGTTAGGCAGAATAATCTACCACTGCAAATATGAATGCTTATCTCCCCCTATTTCTTCAATCTAAGACATAAGAGCAAGCTTTGTTTATAATTAATATAAATACCCAATATAATAATAATAATAATAATAATAATAATAATAATAATAATAATAATTTAATATTTCTTGCAGTCATTGCAACACCAAGCTGCTCTGTAAGTTGCTGGAATGGTGCTCAGTTTCTTATCCTTGGAATTTATTAGTTTCTTTTGTGTATATATATACATATATATATAGATAGATAGATAGATAGATAGATAGATAGATATGTCCACTATGTTCATCCGCTGGGGAAGATGAAATCCATTTTGTCCTTTTGTGTTCAGCTTATAGCGATTTAAGAAAAGAATTTACCACAAAAAAGTACTATATGAATCCATGTATACGTATGTTCAGATTATGCCTTCTTCTGTCACCACCTAATGTTGTAACCATGCGAAACTGGTCATTATACTTGGATAAAGCCTTTGCAAGACGTGCCGTCGCCATTAGCTAGATGTTCAATCTGTCATTTTGCATTGTACCTGTAGACATGTATTTACACTATATGTGATTACCGTTTGTGACTGTAATGTGATTGGATTGAAGCCCTATCAGAATGGGCCAATGGCCTTCTGATTGAAGAATGCATACATTCATTCATTCATTTACTCTCTCTTCTCTCTCTCTCTCTCTCTCTCTCTCTCTCTCTCTCTCTCTCACTAATTATTGATTTGTGTATTCACCCTTTTTGCTGTTGTTGCTATAGTGACATGCATGTTTTCCATTCGTTTTCCTTTTTTCTCTTCTTCTTTTCCTTTTTGTATTCCCCAGGGCTGGGTGGAAAAATACATGTTCAATTTGCTTATCTCATTACCTTGGTAAAATAACATTTCGCTCGTTCGTTCGTTCCTTCTCTCTCTCTCTCTCTCTCTCTCTCTCTTCTCTCTCTCTCTCTCTCTCTCTCTCTCTCTCTCTCTCTCTCTCTCTCTGCCTCCCCCCTTCCCCCCGTGAATGTGTGTGTGTGTGTGTTGTGTGTGTGTGTGTGTGTGTGTGTGTGTGGTCTGTCTGTGTGTGTCTGTGTGTATGTTTACGTATATATATACATACATACATATATATATATATATATATTATATGTGTGTGTGTGTGTGTGTGTGTGTGTGTGTGTGTGTGTGTGTGTGTGTGTGTGTGTGTGTGTGTGTGTGTGTGTGTGTGTGTGTGTGTGAGCATACAGAGAGGGGAGAGGGAAAAAAAGAGAGAAATAATGCAGACCTCTGAATTTGTTTTATCTGCAGAATGATCAGCTTAGTTGTTTTGCCCACGTCTAAATACCGTTTGATCCATTCTGCTTTTGTCAACAGTCTTCGACGACGAAATACTGATCGGAGATGTTTACGGGCCACTGATCGGAGATGTTTACGGGCCCCTATCAGATCTATTTACGCTTGACCCAATCACTACCACCTCCCCCACATTCCATTCCCAAACTCTCCCCGTCCATCTCTCACTCCCTGTCTCCTTCCGTTTACGGCTCTTACACACAAACACACTCACGAACGCGCACGCTCGCACACATACATGCACATATGCAAAGCCAGTATTTTTCTTTAATGGAATTGTTGACGCTACAATGATTTTTCTTTGATTTTATTCTCATGGTAACTCGTCTATTCGAAGTCTTTTTGTGCTGTCTCATTACTGTAAATACACACACACACACACACACACACACACACACACACACACACACACACACACACACACACACACACACACCGCACACACGCACACATCACACGCGCACGCGCACACACACACACACACACACACACACACACACACACACACACACACACACACACACACACACATGCGCGCGCGCGCGCCTCACACACACTTTGTTTTGTCTGTGATCAGTTCTAGTGAAAAGACAAACTGAAACAGAGAGAGAGAGAGAGAGAGAGAGAGAGAGAGAGAGAGAGAGAGAGAGAGAGAGAGAGAGAGAGAGAGAGAGAGTTAACAAATTAGTTGTGGCAGGAAAACAAATACAGGCCAACAGTTCCTCTATCATAACAACAATGACTTGCGAACCAGCCGCCGTGGCGATGTAGTTTGCGTCGCGGACTCCCGGCTGGGAGGTCGTGGGTTCGAATCCGATCAGAGTCATGTGGGTTTTTCTGCCCCGACCGGCTCCTACCCAGAGTTGAGTTTGCTACGGACTCAGTTGGGAAGACTGGGACCACACAGTCGAGTTTCATCCACTTAATGGATGCGTTTCTGGGAGTGTTGCTCAAATTTCCTGACCAACACTGCAGGTGCCTGTATCTCTCGGAACTGGTTGACGCCGGGATATATTATGAAAGGAAGCGTAGAGTACAGCCCTGTCATGTAGTCTCAGACCGAAATGGAAATCCGTAGCATCATCTTAATCATCCTCATTCTCATCGATCAGCATTAAAAAATGTCTCAGGTTCTGTGGCCCTTCATGCCCTGCTCTCATGGTGACCTCAGTTTCGATGTCCTCTCCACGTCTGTGGCCTTGGTTTGGTTCCGTCGGGGTCACCGGTATCGGCGAGTCCATGGGGGCTGTCGTTGGACGGACGTGGTGGCGCCCTCCGGAGGGAGAGCTCACTCATCCGGCTCCGCGACTAAGCAATTATTGTCGTCAGTAGGGGCTTAGTAGGTGGTGTCCTGCGTATGTTAGATCAGAACAGGCTCCACTGAACACCACCGAAGTGACTCGGCAGCAGTGCAGTGTCTCCTCCGGTGGGTTGCCTCTTGACGACTTGACATTGACTGCTCCCTGTGGATTGCCAGTGCCGAGGCTGCAGCGGGCTTTGGCTGTGGACGGGGTGTCGGAATGAGCGGCGTGGGTGCACTGCCTCTGAGGCGGCGCAGAATTTGGGACAGCAAAAAAAAAGAAACAAAACAAAAAAAACAATGACTGGCGAAGATTAAACGAAAAAGGGGTGGGGTTGGATGGGAGGGGTGGGGTTGGATGGGAGGGGTGGGGTTGGATGGGATGGGGAGGGGTGGGGTTGGATGGGTGTGGGGTGGGGTTGGATGGGAGGGGTGGGGTTGGATGGGATGGGTGGGGTGGGGTTGGATGGGTGGGGTGGGGGTTGGATGGGAGGGGTGGGGTTGGATGGGAGGGGTGGGTTGGATGGGAGGGTGGTGGGGTTGGATGGGAGGGGTGGGGTTGGATGGGAGGGGTGGGGTGGTGGAATGGGAGGGTGGTGGTTGGATGGAGGGGTGGGGTGTGGATGGGAGGGGTGGGGTTGGATGGGAGGGGTGTGTGGTGGGGTGGGATGGGAGGGGTGGGTTGGAATGGGAGGGGGTGGGGTTGGATGGGAGGGGTGGGTTGGATGGAGGGTGGGTATGGGGGGTGGGTTGGATGGGAGGGGTGGGGTGGGGTTGGATGGGAGGGGTGTTGGTTGGATGGAGGTGGTGGGGTTGGATGATGGGGGGTTGGTGGGGGTTGGTTGGGAGGGGTGGGGTGGGGTTGGATGGGAGGGGTGGGGTTGGATGGGAGGGGTGGGGGGGGTTGGATGGGAGGGGTGGGGTTGGATGGGAGGGTGGGTTGGTGTGGTGATGGGAGGGGGTGGGGTTGGATGGGAGGGGTGGGGGTTGGGTGGAGGGTGGGGTTGGATGGGAGGGGTGGGGTGGGGTTGGATGGGAGGGGGTGGGGTTGGATGGGAGGGGTGGGGTGGTGGATGGGAGGGGTGGGGTGGATGGAGGGGGGTGGGGTTGGATGGGAGGGTGTGGGGTTGGATGGTGGAGGGGGTGGGGGTGGTGGGTGGATGGGGGGTGGGGTTGGATGGGAGGGTGGTGGGGTTGGATGGGAGGGGTGGGTTGGATGGGAGGGGTGGGGTTGGATGGGGGTGGGGTGGGTGGGGGGTGGGGTTGGATGGGAGGGGTGGGGGTGGATGGGGGGGTGGGGTTGGATGGGAGGGGTGGGGTGGTGGATGGGGGGGTGGGGTTGGATGGGAGGGGTGGGGTTGGATGGGAGGGTGGGGTTGGATGGGAGGGGTGGGTGTGGATGGGAGTGGTGGGGAGGGGTGGGTTGGATGGGAGGGGT
Source organism: Conus ventricosus (assembly GCA_018398815.1). Lineage (NCBI taxonomy): Eukaryota > Metazoa > Mollusca > Gastropoda > Neogastropoda > Conidae > Conus > Conus ventricosus. The sequence goes on along the minus strand of CM031595.1, from coordinate 39,085,523 downwards.
GGGGTTGGATGGGGGGGGGGGTTTGGATGGGAGGGTGGGTGATGGAGTGGGTGGGGTTGGATGGGAGGGGTGGGGTTGGATGGGAGGGGTGGGGTTGGATGGGAGGGGGGGTTGGATGGGAGGGGTGGGGTTGGATGGGAGGGGTGGGGTTGGATGGGGGGGTGGGGTGGTTGGATGGGAGGGGTGGGGTTGGATGGGGAGGGGTGGGTTGGGGTGGTTGGGGGGGTGGGGTTGGATGGGAGGGGTGGGGTTGGATGGGAGGGGTGGGGTTGGTGGAGGGGTGGGTTGGATGGGAGGGGTGGGTTGGATGGGAGGGGTGGGTGGGGTTGTGGATGGGTGGGGTTGGAGGGGTGGGGTTGGATGGGAGGGGTGGGTGGGTTGGATAGGGGTGGGTGATGGGAGGGTGGGGGTTGGATGGGAGGGTGGGGTTGGATGGGAGGGTGGGGTTGGATGGGGGGGTGGGTGGGTTGGATGGAGGGTGGTGGTGGAGTGGGGGTGGTGGGGTGGATGGAGGGGTGGGTGGGGTTGGATGGGAGGGTGGGTTGGATGGGAGGGGGGGGTTTGGATGGGAGGTGGGGTGGGGTTGGATGGAGGGTGGTTGGATGGGAGGTGTGGGGTTGGATGGGGGGTGGGGGTTGGATGGGAGGGGTGGGTTGGATGGGGGGTGGGGTTGGATGGGAGGGGTGGGGTGGGGGGGGGTGGGTGGATGGAGGGTGGGGTTGGATGGAGGGTGGGTGTGGGGGGTGGGAGGGAGGTGGTGGGTTGGATGGAGGGGTGGGTGGATGGAGGGTGGGGTGGGGATTGGATGGGAGGGTGGGGTGGGGTTGGTGGAGAGGGTGGGGTTGGATGGGAGGGTGGGTTGATGGGGGGTGGGTGGGTGGATGGGTGGGTGAGGGTTGGGGGAGGGTGGGGTGGATGGAGGGTGGGGTTGGAGGGTGGGGTTGGGGTTGGGGGGGGGGGTGGTGGGAGGGGGTGGGGTTGGATGGGAGGGGTGGGGTGGATGGAGGGTGGGTATGGATGGGAGGGTGGGGATACCAGAAAACTCAGAGCCTTTGGTTGTACATAACAAATCCTTCACTAGCAGCGTATGGGCACCATCTAGTCCATCTTGAAAACAGAACCATTCATTTCACTCGCTCAGAAGCCTTTCGACCGCTGATTCGGGATTATGAGCGTAGGTGGTAGGTAGCGGAGGGGTTTGGATGGGCTTGTGTGAGAAAGAAAGCGGAAATCGAACACTTGCGGCATTCGATGATGAATATGAAATCCTTCACTAGAAGCTTATGGGGACCATCATAGTCCATCTTCAAAACAACAGCCATTGGTATCGCCTGCTCAGAGGACACACACGCACGCACGCACACACACACACACACACACACACAACACACACACACACACACACACACACCACACACAGAGAGAGAGAGAGAGAGAGGAGAGAGAGAGAGAGAGAGAGAGAGAGAGAGAGAGAGAGAGAGAACCAACCGTCATGGCGTAGTGTCAAGCGTCGCGGATTCCCGGCTTGGAGGTCTTTGGTTCGATCCCCATCAGAGTCATGGATGCGTATCGAAGAGTGTTGCTCAATTGCCCTACCATCCCTGCAGGTGTGTACATCTCTCGGGCCTGTTCGACACTGGGATATATCATGAAAATGAACGTTGCGTGCGGCCCTGTCATGCAGTCTTGGACTAGAACGGAACTCCATAGTATATTAACTTTGTCATTTTTAACCTCATCGGTCAGTGTGAAAAGCTATCCAATTACTTTTCATGCCCTGCTCTCATATTAACCTCAGTTTCGAGTTTCCGTCCCTGTCTGGTGAGTTCGTCAAGGCTGCCGGGATCGGCAATTCATGGAGGCTGTCGTTGGATGGACGTCGTGTTGCTTTCCTGAGAGGAGCAATCACTCAAACTGGCTCTGCAACCAAGCAGCTGTCGCCAGTTGGGGTCGGGAGCATAGTTTGTGGTGTCCTGCGTATACTGGATCAGAACAGACACCACTGAACAACACCACAGTGACTCGGCAGCAGCGCAGTGTCTTCACTGGTGGGTTGCCCACTGACGACGACATGGACGTTCCCCATGAATTGCCGGCGCTGGGACTGATGGAACAAGCCATGTGGTGATTGTGGACGGGGGCGGCGTGGGACGGATGGAAACAAGCCATGTGGTGATTGTGGACGGGGGCGGCGTGGGACGGATGGAACAAGCCATGTGGTGATTGTGGACGGGGCCCCAATGAGCGGCGTGGGACTGAGTGAACAAGCCATGCGGTGATTGTGGACGGGGGCCGCGTGGGACTGAGGGAACAAGCCATGTGGTGATTGTGGACGGGGGCCCCAATGAGCGGCGTGGGACTGAGGGAACAAGCCATGCGGTGATTGTGGACGGGGCCCCACTGAGCGGCGTGGGACTGAGGGAACAAGCCATGTGGTGATTGTGGACGGGGGCCCCAATGAGCGGCGTGGGACTGAGGGAACAAGCCATGCGGTGATTGTGGACGGCGGCCCCAATGAGCGGCGTGGGACTGAGGGAACAAGCCATGCGGTGATTGTGGACGGGGGCCCCAATGAGCGGCGTGGGACTGAGGGAACAAGCCATGTGGTGATTGTGGACGGGGGCCCCAATGAGCGGCGTGGGGGGGATGGAACAAGCCATGTGGTGATTGTGGACGGGGGCCCCAATGAGCGGCGTGGGACTGAGGGAACAAGCCATGTGGTGATTGTGGACGGGGGCCCCAATGAGCGGCGTGGGACTGAGGGAACAAGCCATGCGGTGATTGTGGACGGGGGCCCCAATGAGCGGCGTGGGACTGAGGGAACAAGCCATGCGGTGATTGTGGACGGGGCCCCAATGAGCGGCGTGGGACTGAGGGAACAAGCCATGTGGTGATTGTGGACGGGGGCACCAATGAGCGGCGTGGGGGTGATGGAACGGGGGTGCCACAGAAGATGAGAGCACAGAAATGAAGAGAGAGAGAGAGAGAGAGAGAAAGAGAGAGAGAGAGAAAGAGAGAGAGAGAGAGAGAGAGAGAGAGAAAGAGAGAGAGAGAGACAGAGAGACACAGAGAGAGAGAGAGAGAGAGAGAGAGAGAGAGAGAGAGAGAGAGAGAGAGAGAGAGAGAGAGATTTCAGAGGTCCACTATCAATTTGAGGAAAAGAAGTTATGCTTAATAAAGCCAAACCAAATGGACACACACACACGCGCGCGCGCGCGCGCGCGCGCGCGCACGCATGCACGCACGCACGCACGCACGCGCCCGGTAAACTGTAAATTACAGCCACAACGATTTGGGGCTGAAATCGGAGCTCTTTCCGCTTCTTGTCTTGCGTGTGCCTGTGGGTGGTGTGATTACAGAGATCGCTATTAAACTGCAACATGATACACACAGCGTGGTGAGCCACCCGCCTGGTCAGACGGATCTGCTCGCGGGATCAGTTGTTGTCGATGAAGCTGATACGCCAGCTGTGTCGATGTTAGGCAGATAGAAGCACTTGCACAATCAAACATGTTTGTTTACCTGTCTACGGAAAACCGCTCCTCTTCGGATCACTTTCAGATGTGGAACATTTAGAAATGTGTTTCGTTGCCTGCCTGGATTATTAATGCGTTGCTGTTTATTCACGTATCTGACTATACATGTGGGTTTGTGTTTAGTGTGTGTGTGTGTGTGTGTGTGTGTGTGTGTGTGTGTGTGTGTGTGTGTGTGTGTGTGAGTGTGTGTGTGTGTGTGTGTGTGTGTGTGTGTGTGTGTGTGTGTGTGTGTGTTGTGTATGTGTGTGTGTGTGTGTGTGTGTGTGTGTGTGCGTGCGTGTGCGTGTGTGTTTGTGAGAGTGAGAGAGAGAGAGAGAGGGAGGGGGGGGGGAAATGGGAAGAGAATGATACATACCAATGCTAGTGTAATTGAGCATATGTTTGAGAAGCATTAATCATTAGCCTATCAGTTTACAGGTGTGAAACCTGAAAGACAAAGGAAGAATATCTTTGAGCCTGTTCAGAAGTTATAAGCAACATCTGACGATGGCAAAGAAGAAAACTCCAAGAGACATTGGACGATTCAAATCTGAAGAGTCATATGTCTTCACTTAGACACAACTGATCTTTTTCCACAGCCTCAAGCTGTGTGTTATGTAGTAAACAACATCAGCCCCAGGTTTGATCTGCTGACTGATGATGAAGAAAAGACTGGCAGACATAGTCTCTGACTGTTCAGACTTTTTAGTCGCTCCGGGTAATCACGGACCAAGGTAACGGCAGGCAAGAGTGACTGGAGAGAAAAATAAAGAGACGTGACAAGTGGACACGTAGAACTAGTGCGCTGAAAGAAAGGTTTTGAATAGCGAGACCAATGATCATCACAAATGACCAATGACCATCACAAATGACCAATGATCATCACAAATGACCAATGACCATCACAAATGACCAATGATCATCACAAATGACCAATGACCATCACAAATGACCAATGATCATCACAAATGACCAATGATCATCACAAATGACCAATGATCATCACAAATGACCAATGACCATCACAAATGATCATCACAAATGACCAATGATCATCACAAATGACCAATGACCATCACAAATGACCAATGATCATCACAAATGACCAATGATAATGACCAATGATCATCACAAATGACCAATGACCATCACAAATGACCAATGATATCACAAATGACCAATGATCATCACAAATGACCAATGACCATCACAAATGACCAATGACCACACATCTGAGACTTGATAACGAATCCACTAATTCAAGGACAGCACGTGATGTCTTTTCTGTTTTCGAGAACATAGAGGACAAGTTGTCGAAACGCCTCGAACTTCAATACATTCAAGATCATTTCGATAAGTGCTTGCCCTTTCCAGCTGAACATAGCCAAATGAACCGGACGAGTACTGTTTTGATAGACGGTGAAGACAATTATTACCCCGTGAGTGCTGTGCTTATTTGGGGAAAAACTGGGCTGTTTGTTTGGTGGGACTGCAGAGGAACGTTATCATTGGACTAGTAACCCGATTTAGAACAAGAAGGGGGCCGGAATAGCTCAGTTGGTAGAGCGCCGGACTCGTGATCCTGGGGTTGCAGGTTCGATTTTCGGTACAGGGGATTTTTCCATCGGAGTTAACATTAGTTCTGACTCCATTCCCCATACAGTCCTTCGAATGAGACTATAAACCGAGGTTCCGTGTGTGAACGCACGCACAACATCTTGAACACACGTAAAATCCCATCACCAACTTTCGGAAGAGAAGGCCAGCTTGGCCGTTGGTATAGATGACACTTTACACTTAGCATGCACCTTCCCCGAAGATGGAGTATGGCTCCCTTAATGGCATGATAAAGAAAACGTCAATACACAGAAAACTCCACTGCCTGTCTATACAGGCAGTGTCCGCAGGAGTATCAGCCTACGTACGCAGAAAGACAGAAAGAACAAGAAAAAGTACCAACTTTTACATTTGAACAAATAATGGAGTGGTTCAGTAACCACTGAGGAGCATTGATAGAGTGGCTAGAGGTAGGATGGAAAATTGCTGGGTTGAACCCAATGAGATCTGTGTAGGATTTCTTTTCAGCCGTTATGGATTTCTACCCACAAGTTTTGAGTACGTCACAGGAAGATTGGAACCACACTGTTTTAAGAGGCATCCATAAAAGGATGCGTTTCTGAGAGTGGTGCTCAAATTTCCTAATTAACAGTGCCGATATCTGTATCTCTTGGGCCTGGTTGATGTTCGGATCTATCATAAAAGAGTCAGATGCAAGTCTGTCGTGCATGCAGTCTAAGGTCAGACTGAAAATCCTCGCTGATCATACACAAAAGAATTTCAGATGATGGGACCTTGCCCTTCTCTCGAAATGACCCCATTCTTGATTTCTCACCCACGTCCACACCTGTGACAACTCATGTTAAAATTTATAGGGTCAGAAATTTCACTGCAAGCCATACTTTCATTTTTAAGAAAGGAATGCAAACCTGAGACCACTGTCACACCTTGAAAAAAAAATCTGTTGCCAAAGTGTACGAGTCAGGAGAGTGTGTGTCAACAACCAAAACACCCTGCAACAAGCACCCACATCTATCATTCCTTATCTGACTTAAACCTCTGTCACACTCACCACATCGGCTGTGCCTAGAACCTTCACTGAACTACAAGGATATCAATATGCTTTATGAGGGTGAAGAGAGCAGAATAAAACACAGTGTCCGCGTTTCAGGTGTCACGACTATGCTGCAGAGAACACAGCGTGCTCTTCTGTCCTGGAATTTGCTTTGCAATATAAGTGAAGTGGTGTTTGTCAGCATTCGATAGCTGACTGTTTTGGTGCGAAGTATGTCGCTACTTTTGGATTCATAAGATCAGCAACTATGTCAATTATCACTCAGGTACAAGACATAAATGTTAGAGAATGACCGAGTTTTAGAAGAATAACCACTCAGTCCCAGACATCATGATAAAAAGAAACACTGAACTGGGGAGTACCGAATATTTATTTGTCTTTTAATAGTGCATTTAGGAATTGTTTTCCTTTCACACAAATGCGCAGTGATTAGAAAATCTGGAATTTTTGTTGAGGTATATTCTATAATTCTATACATAATAGCAAAAGAAGACAATTTGGATTAGAAGAAATACTATTTGTGACATGCGAAAATTTCTTGAAGAAACTTCCATCAAAAGAAAGAAGACTTGTAACAAGCAAACCTTCTAAAACTGAGAGACCCACAATATCGATACTGGAAGACAGAACAGAACTGCCTCACGAATGAACATGTGTGTGAGACCCACGGAACACGAACAGGGGTGCTGTTGAATTGCCCATTTAACAGGTATGGGTCTGTGAAACCCACACAATGCAAATCAGTGGGCAAAGGACGAAGGACAGTGAAGGTGAAACAAAGCGAATAATTTTGAATATAACTACCTTTGACAAGGTGAAACAAAGCGAATAATTTTGAATATAACTGCCTTTGACAGTATCATCAGCCGCTACATTCTGACCAGCATTAGACGTTCAGCTGTTGTGGTCTCCAGTAAAAAATATTTTTAAAAAGTATCTATATACATATTAGACATTCGAAATGTTATTTCTGTGAATGTATACGAGTATGAAAATATCATTATCAACATCAAAATAAGAATAATGTGGTGAATGTTCTGGAGGTATGTATGTACATACATACAAAAACGTCTTTGGAAAAATGCTAAGTCTTTTTTTTAGACATGACAAACGTAACAACACTATTGTAATCAACCACAATAATTTTACAATGTTTCAAAAATTCTTTCTATGAGACAACATCCCCCCCCCCCCCCCCCCCCCCCCCGATTGCCTTCCTTGATGAGTACGTTTATGACAGGCTTGCAGGATGTTTCATGGGTGTGAAAGCAAGGTTATCAATAATCAGGTAATGTTTCAACAAGACAAACGACGTCAAACAAGTTAAGGCAGCTAGTTAGGATCACCGATTGATAACGGAAAGGTATGATCACTTAGGACAGAGAGTTATAATGACCTAGCTTAGAAAGAAAGTTTTGATCACTTCAAGACAAAATCATGATCACCATGCTTTGACGGAGTCACGATCACTTCAAGATAAAGTCATAGTCACCAATCTTTGACAGAAAGTCACGATCACTTCAAGATAAAGTCATAGTCACCAATCTTTGAATTAAAGTCATAGTCACCAATCTTTGACTGAAAGTCATAGTCACCAATCTTTGACTGAAAGTCATAGTCACCAATCTTTGACTGAAGGTCATAGTCACCAATCTTTGACTGAAAGTCATGATCACCAATCTTTGACTGAAAGTCATGATCACTTTAAGACAGAAAGTCATGATCACCAGTCTTTGACTGAAAGTCATAGTCACCAATCTTTGACTGAAAGTCATAGTCACCAATCTTTGACTGAAAGTCATGATCACCAATCTTCGACAGAAAGTCATGATCACTTTAAGACAGAAAGTCATGATCACCAATCTTTGACTGAAAGTCATGATCACTTTAAGACAGAAAGTCATGATCACCAGTCTTCGACACAAAGTCATGATCACTTTAAGACAGAAAGTCATGATCACCAGTCTTCGACAGAAAGTTATGATCACTTTAAGACAGAAAGTCATGATCACCACCCTTCGACAGAAAGTCATGACCACTTTAAGACAGAAAGTTATGATCACCAATCTTCGACAGAAAGTCATGATCACTTTAAGACAGAAAGTTACGATCACCAATCTTTGACAGAAAGTCATGATCACTTTAAGACAGAAAGTTATGATCACCAATCTTCGACAGAAAGTCATGATGACTTTAAGACAGAAAGTCATGATCACCAGTCTTCGACAGAAAGTTATGATCACTTTAAGACAGAAAGTCATGATCACCAATCTTCGACACAAAGTCATGATCACTTTAAGACAAAAAGTCATGATCACTTTAAGACAGAAAGTCATGATCACTTTAAGACAGAAAGTCATGATCACTTTAAGACAGAAAGTTATGATCACCAATCTTCGACTGAAAGTCATGATCACTTTAAGACAGAAAGTTATGATCACCAATCTTCGACAGAAAGTCATGATTACTTTAAGACAGAAAGTCATGATCACTTTAAGAAAGAAAGTTATGATCACCAATCTTCGACAGAAAGTCATGATCACTTTAAGACAGAAAGTCATGATCACTTTAAGACAGAAAGTCATGATCACTTTAAGACAGAAAGTCATGATCACTTTGAGACAGAAAGTCATGATCACTTTAAGACAGAAAGTCATGATCACTTTAAAACAGAAAGTCATGATCACTTTAAGACAGAAAGTCATGATCACTTTAAAACAGAAAGTCATGATCACTTTAAAACAGAAAGTTATGATCACCAAGCTTTGACAAGAATCCATGACATTCCAGCGTAAAGAAGACAAGTGAACACTATTCACACACGCGCGTCATTTCTAGCACACCAACACACACACACACACACACTCACACACACTCACTCACTCACTCACGCACATACACACACACACACGCACGCGCGCGCGCGCGCACGCACACACACACACACACACACACACACACACCACACACACACACACACACACACACCGTGCTCAATCCTTACGACTGCTCGCAAAACAAATCATGGACACTGCTGGAGACCGAGAACATGTTAACACTTTCCCTCTGCACGCCATCAGGAGCTGTGGGTGCTACAGTGTCACTGTGTAGCACCTACAGTATTACTTGTATGTGACCATGTTCTGTCAGAAGAGGACGGTAAATCTCATTTTGTTTGGTTTTCCCTAGGTAATATCCTGCTCTGTTTACAAAATGTCTTTTTTCCTAATTTACTCAGTCATACCATTCTTTGGCCGGCTTTATTTCTATTGAGTAGTTTAAGATTTTGCTGGTGGTCCGTGCCAAACTTCTATCCGTTACTGATCAACTGGTCGAAGATCATGGATGCATTTTCTTCTCCTTTCTGTCCTCAGATGATGTTAAAAAAAAAAATTTTTTTTAAAAACCCTCCTGTCTCATGTCCTTATCCGTGAAGAGAAATCCTCTTCAGTGAATATGTTGCTGTCCCGAAGCCTGCTTCTCATGCTGATGATTTGTTACTTGTCTTTTAGAAATACGTCGGTCAGTAACAGGGGAATCTTGCTTTCTGTTGAGTCTGATGAGTCTCGTCAATGCACTGTGTCAGTGCCAGTTAAGTCTGTTGGAACGTTTTTGAGCAGGTCCTCACACTGTGCTTTAGTTTATTTCTTTCTTTTCCCCTTTTTTTACGTCGTAGAATGCCATAAAAGAGAGTGTTGTTTCTTTTGGACCATCCTTCAATCTCATCGTTTATTAGTCAGCTTGTTTTGTTTAGTGATAATATACAGAACATTCGTGATTTTTGCTGTAATCAAACAAACATTTAATTTTTGACAAAAAGAAGTTATCTAAAGATAATGACAGACAGAAATTATCTCAAAGAGTCATGACTCACCGAGAGAGAGAGAGAGAGAGAGAGAGAGAGAGAGAGAGAGAGAGAGAGAGAGAGAGAAGGGAGGGAGGGAGGGAGAGGAGAGGTGGATGGGGTGGTGAAAAGGAGAGGGAGACTTTCAATCTTTTTCCACCCTAAAGCAGGTCATGTCATAGTGCTTACAAGTCGCCAAACAACAGGACACCCGCGGAGTATTTCATCTGAACTCGCTTTCTGACGCAGACACTCTTCACAGACAGCGACGGGAAGATAGGGAGGGCTCAGCAGGTCAGCACACGCAGTGCACGCGCCGTCCCCTCGCTGCACCAGTTGCACGCTCTTGACGTGAGCTGGTTATTGTCGCCCCTTGGGTCCGCTCTGTTGACAGCACACCACTCGTCCTGTCTGGCTTTTATCCTCGCCGAGATAGCACACACAACTCCGGGCAGCTTTTGACAAGGAGAGAGACGGGAGGGGTCAGGGGGAGGGAGGAGTTGGGTTGGGGGGGGGGGGGGGGGGGGGGGGGGCGGGAACGAATATGGAATCGTACCAGTTTCAAAAGCCTATAGTTACCAGTTACGTCAGTTCCCCATCGGCGATATATATATATATATATATATATATATATATATATATATATATATATATATATACATACATAATTTATGTATATGGCGCACACACACACACACACACACACACACACACACACACGCGCGCGCGCGCGCGCGCGCGTGTGTGTGTGTGTGTGTGTGTGTGTGTGTGTGTGTGTGTGTTGTGTGTGTGTGTGAAAATTACGAAGACCACTAATCGGCTTGATGTGGAGGTCAAGAGTAATCTTCATGAAGATAATAATCCAGACTCAATGAAACAGCATTATCTTGTACGAAGACAGATCGTTATGTCATGAAACAAATAATTATGACTTGTGAAAATATACTGTGCACAAAAAGAAACGCATATTTATATTTCAGCCATTTCATGCGTCATTTAGCATTCAAAATATTACAACCACAGAAGAAATAAGACATCAATCTACTGTTATGTCTATTCATTGTGTCTGACTATTCACATTGGACAGAGTTCCCTACTATACGGGGCATGTTTCTGTCAAAATTTTCCTTAATATTTTCAGCGAAACAAATATGCGTTTCTTTTTGTGCACAGTATAGATTATTATAACCCATGAGAACAGATCATTGTACGCGTGAAAACAATAGATATGACTTGAGAAAACAGATAACCATGACTCATGAAAAGAGAGCATTAAAATTCATAAAATCATAATTGTGACTCGGGGAAAACAGAAACGAAGACACATAAAAAGAGATGATTACGACTCGTGAACATAGATGATCAGACACATGGATGCGGATAGATCTGACTCTAAGTGATGAACACAGATAGTCATGACTCATGAAGCATAATCATGGCTCATAAACACATGAACATGACTCATGGAAAAGATAGTCATGACTCATGAAACATAATCATGGCTCATAAACACATGAACATGACTCATGGAAAAGATAGTCAAGACTCATGAAACATAATCATGGTTCATAAACACATGAACATGACTCATGAAACATAATCATGGTTCATAAACACATGAACATGACTCATGGAAAAGACAGTTATGATTCGTGAGAAACTACGACATAATCATGATTCATGTAAATGGACAGTAATGGGTGGTGGGTTTCAAGATAGTAACCATGATTCCTGATAACAGACTATTAAATGCAGATTACTGTGACTCATAAAAACATATCATTATGACTCATAAAAGCATGAATGATGACTCGAGAAAATAGAAAGTTTTGACTCATAAACAGATGATTATGACTGATGAGGACGGTAACCATGGCTTATAAAATACAGTTAATCATGACTCGTGAATACAAATGATATTGTCTCATGAAAACAAATAATCATGACTCGTTAAAATAGATAATCGTGATTCACGAAAACGGATCATTTTCACTCATTAAATCAGTAGCCATCACTTTGAAAACAGACAATCATGATTCATGACGGCAGTAGCCACGACTGATGAAAATAGATAATTATGAATCATGAAAACAGTAACCAAGTTTCGTGAAAACAGAAGATTATGACTCATGAAAACAGATGATTTTGATTCATACGAACTGCCATCACGACTCATGAAGACAGATAATTATGACTCATTAAGACATATGATCATGAGAATGAGGTAATTATATAAGTCATGAAAACAGTAACCATGACTTACGAGAGCAGATAATTGTAACCGTTGAAAACATGATTATGATTCCTGAGAACGTATAAAATTATGACACATGAAAATGAATAATTAGAACTCATGAAAACAGATAAATATGACTCACCTAGACAGTATGCATGACTCTTGAAAACATTATGATGAGTCGTGAAAATAATAACTATGGCACATATAACTCGTGATTATGACTGGTGAAAACAGATGATCATGATTCATGAAAAATAAAACAATGACTCATGAAAACGTACAATGATGACTCATGAAAACAGAATTCAAGACTTATGAAAGCATGATCATGACTTATGACACAGTAACCATGATTCATGAAAATGCATAATCATCATCCACGTTTATGAGTGCTGGTGCCATTGGTATCGCTGTCAAGACTGCAGGCCTCTGAGAGACGGTGCTGCAAAGGCACAGGATGTCCGAGGCCGGAGATAACGGGTATGATCAACTATGTTCACTGCTTCCGCCGCACTAGGGTGACAGGGTTGTTTTCTTTCTTCTGACTCATTAT
>CM031595.1:39037740-39060240 GCA_018398815.1 Conus ventricosus | reverse complement strand
TCATTGAAAGTGCGTCAGACATCACCATTTTTTTTTATCTCTTTCATGGGTAGTGCGTCTGTCATTACGATACGAAATGTCTCTCTCACTAGTGTGACGTCACAATTGCGATGCTGAATATCTTCCAGTGATATTGCGTTGATCTTCCTACACTGCATGTTGTCCTTGGTGCTGCCTCATCATGTAACACTGAATCTTCTCCAGTGGCACGGCATTAGTCTTGCAACACAGACGCTCTTCCAGTGGTGAAGTGTAAGTCTTGCGACACAGACGCTCTTCCAGTGGTGAAGTGTAAGTCTTGCAACACAGACGCTCTTCCAGTGGTGAAGTGTAAGTCTTGCAACACAGACGCTCTTCCAGTGGTGAAGTGTAAGTCTTGCAACACAGACGCTCTTCCAGTGGTGAAGTGTAAGTCTTGCGACACTAATTCTCTTCCATTAATGGTGCATCAATCTTACAACATTTTTTCTCCGTATTTGGAACATCATTAATTGTAACATTTGTATCTTCATTTGGTGACATATCATTGATAGCTACACTGGCTAACTCCTATCGTTAGTGCATCAGTCTTGCAACAGTGGGTCTCTAGTACTGCTGGTGCATTACACAGTGTAACACGTAATCTTTACTATTGACAGTGCATCAATCATTCCACCACTGGATATCTTACATTAGTGGTGCAATGCATCAATCATTCCACCACTGGATATCTTACATTAGTGGTGCAATGCATCAATCATTCCACCACTAGATATCTTACATTAGTGGTGCAATAATCGGTGTGACACGTTACATTTTCTCTTGGCGACGTATCAGTCATTGAAACTCTGGATATTTTCCGTTGGTGAAGCGTTTATCGGTGCAGCATGTCATGTCTTCCATTGGCGGTGCATTGAACAGTGCAGCATGTCATGTCTTCCATTGGCGGTGCATTGAACAGTGCAGCATGTCATGTCTTCCATTGGCGGTGCATTGAACAGTGCAGCATGTCATGTCTTCCATTGGCGGTGCATTGAACAGTGCAGCATGTCATGTCTTCCATTGGCGGTGCATTGAACAGTGCAGCATGTCATGTCTTCCATTGGCGGTGCATTGAACAGTGCAGCATGTCATGTCTTCCATTGGCGGTGCATTGAACAGTGCAGCATGTCATGTCTTCCATTGGCGGTGTATTGAACAGTGCAGCAAGTGATATTTTGATCGTTGGTTGTGCATCAGTCATGGCGACTCTGGGTATCTTGCATTTCTGGTACGTTAACCATCCCAACACTGGATCACCTCCATGCAACAGACACTGGTGCGTTGATTGTCATGACACTCATGCTTCTACACACACACACACACACACACACACACACACACACACACACACACACACACACACACACACCACGCACGCACGCACGCACGCACGCACGCACGCACGCACGCACGCACGCACGCACACACACACACACACACACACACACACACACACACACACAGAGTTTTGGTCCAGCTGTTTGGGTCACAGGGCGCGGGAAGTGCAGGTAGAACCAGCTTTCAATCCTCATAACTCCAGTGAGACACAAACACCAAATCGTCTGTCACTGCAGGACTCCAGCCAGTTAGTCGTAAAAGGAATGTGTGTGTGTGTGTGGTGTGTGTGTGTGTGTGTGTGTGTGTGTGTGTGTGTGTGTGTGTGTGTGTGTGTGTGTGGTGTGTGTGTGTGTGTGTGGTCGGAACGTGAACCTGAAAGGTTTGTCCACCTTCAGTCAATATTAGCTGAGGAGAATATGAAATATAGAGACTTCACATAAGAGCTGTTTCTACCTCGAGTCAGAAATGAGAAGTTTATTGAATCAACGGTACTCACAGTTAGGCCCACCTTTCACCGCGCACCCCTCTTCCATCCCCATTGGAAAGTTGATTTTGCATTTTTGCCAAAGTAGTAAAGTAAGACTCAGGCATAGTATAGGTATTGTGAAACAAATGTCGAGATGGATGTAAGCATAGTGAATGAATTCTGTTCACGTAACATCAATTGTTTAAGTTAATATTATTGTCATTACTGTTACAACTGCTATTGCTCCTCCCCCAACTCCTTTTCCTTCTCCTCTTACTCCTCGTCTGCTTTCTCCTTCTCTTTCTCTCCCTATTCCTTCTCCTCCTCCTCCTCCTCCTCCCAGTACTATTACTCGGACTACTACAACTACTACTTCTTCTACGACGACGACGACGTCATGTAACAGAAGAAATAGTGGCAGCAGCATGTTTTTGTGACCGTCTTTACTTTTCATTTGTCCTGAATGTAATCTTGCCTGAAGAAGACCAAAGAGGTCGAAACGCGTCGTGTTTTGTCTTGTAGTGTGTTTGTCCCTTTTGTCCGGTGGAGTAATTACAATTTCTCTTCTAATGGTGTTTCCGTTTCCGCCTGCTATCGCCTCACTTTGAAACTAACCATGGGATCCTAGTTAACTTAACTGCTCATGAAAATCACTTCCAAAGAAACAAAAAGGAAACTCCTCTGTCGATCCTTCGACATTTACGAAAAGTGTCTTACAACAAATTAACTTAACCATGGGCATTGAGCGAAGGGGAAATAATAACTTTAAATAAAATATTAGACTAAAATGTGTCTAGAAACCAAAAGATGGAAATGTGAAGACAGAACCGTGGAGGAGAGGAGGGGGTAAGGCCAGTAATTGGGGTTAAAGACCCACGTGGATGTGTGTTTTAAGGGATGGAGGGACTGTGTGCGCGCACACACGTATAATTGTGTATTTTTGTGTTTGCGTATTAATGGGAAAAGGGTTTGCATGTTTGTGTGTGTGCGTGCGCGCGCGTGTGCCTGCGTGAGCGCTTGCTTGTGTGTGTGTGTGTGTGTGTGTGTGTGTGGTGTGTCTGTGTGTGTGTGTGTGTGTGTGTGTGTGTGTTCTTGCCACTTAAGAACAAAAACGAACAGAAAAATTAGCTGTGTCTTGGGTCCCACAGTTCACGCTGGTTAATACAGAGTTATGACCCAAATCGAGGAGTATTATAGTTTTTTTTTTTTTTTTTTTTTTTTTTTTTGCTGTCCCATCCTCTGCGCCCACCTCAGAGGCAGTGCACCCACGCCGCTCATTCCGACACCCCGTCCACAGCCACAGCCCGGTCGGCCCCGCCGCAGCCCCGGACCGACCATCCACAGGGAACAGTCAATGTCAAGAGGCAACCCACCGGAGGAGACACTGCACTGCTGCCGAGTCACTTCGGTGGCGTTCAGTGGCGCCTGTTCTGATCTAACATACACAGGACACCACCTACTAAGCCCCCTACTGACGACAATAATTGCTTAGCCGCGGAGCCGGCGTGAGTGAGCTCTCCCTCCGGAGGGCGCCACCACGTCCGTCCAACGACAGCCCCCATGGACTCGCCGATACCGGCGACCTCGACGGAACCAAACCAAGGCCACAGACGTGGAGAGGACATCGAAATTGAGGTCACCATGAGAGCAGGGCATGAAGGGTCACAGAATTTGAGACTTTTTTTAATGCTGATCGATGATAATGAGGATGATTAAGATGATGCTACGGATTTCCATTTCGGTCTGAGACTACATGACACGGCTGTACTCTACGCTTCCTTTCATAATATATCCCGGCGTCAACCAGTTCCGAGAGATACAGGCACCTGCAGTGTTGGTCAGGAAATTGGAGCAACACTCTCAGAAACGCATCCATTAAGTGGATGAAACTCGACTGTGTGGTCCCAGTCTTCCCATCTGAGTCCGCAGCAACTCAACTCTGGGTAGGAGCCGGTCGGGGCAGTAAAAACCCACATGACTTCTGATGGGATTCGAACCCACGACCTCCCAGCCGGGAGTCCGCGACGCTAACCACTTCGCCACGGCGGCTGGTCAGGAGTATTATAGTTTATTATAGTTCATATTAACAAGCGTGTGTACTTGTCCGTTGAATGAGGAGTAACTCTGACAGCGTTCTTGAAGTACTCGAGTTCCTACTGACACGCTTGTCTGTCTGCCTGGCCATTGAACGCAGTGTAACCCTGACGGTTGTTCTGGATCGGTTTTGTCAAGCAGCGGTGGTAGCAAAGCAAATCAAGGGGATCCGGTTTCAAACGGTACACACGGGGTTCCTTCGTTTATGTGACCCTCTCTCTCTCTCTCTCTCTCTCTCTCTCTCTCTCTCTCTCTCTCTCTCTCTCTCTCTCTCTCTCTCTCTCTGTGTGTGTGTGTGTGTGTGTGCGTGTGCGTGTGTGTGTGTGTGTGTGTGTGTGTGTGTGTGTGTGTGTGTGATGTTACTGTCTCTCTAAGCAACTCCGCTCTATGATAACCATCAGTTTTCCGTGTCTTCTGTGCGGGCATAAATTGGAGCGAGTAAGTTGTTCACGTCAAGTAGTTCACGAGTAAGTGAGTTCTCTGTCGATAACACTGTGGGTACCCTCCGTGTCAGTTCTCTGTCGATAACACTGTGGGTACCCTCCGTGTCAGTGTCGGGTGGCGGCAAGTCGACAGAAAGGGCGCGCTGCTGAGAGGTAGATCAACGTTTTGAGGGAACACATTCCGAAGGTAAATTCCGTCATCAGCCGGCCATTTTGAAATGGGCGGGGGGGGGGGGGGGGGGGGGGGGTTGAGGTAGGAGGGCACCAATCATGGCAGAAGTCACGTGCGATATGAATCAGGAGAAATTAACAATGTTGTTGCTCTTTCTGTCTAGATGCCTCTCTGTCTCTATAATCCTCTCTTTGACCAGATGCCGGATTTTTTTTTCTATTATGATAATGTATTTGGGGGTACTAACGTTATCCCAGTTCCAGACTGTGTTTCACAGGATACAGTGACAAAGAACAGTGGATACCGTCTGATGAATTTGTGTAAAGCGACAAACACGAACATTGTCACTGGCCATGCAGGACCTGACAGTGGATTTGGTCGTTGTTTTTGTTTTTGTTGTTGTTGTTGTCGTCCCCGGGCAAAAGCTCCAGGGATCACCCAAACAGCCAAAGTATTTGAACATTGGTAAAATTGCTCAGCTGGGGAGGGGAAACATTACGTGGGACGTTTTTGAAAACCCCCACCACGGGGGCACCCACACTCCGACTTGGGGATTATGGGGGACTGATAATGTTTGTGGGAGCTTGTCCAACAAAGACAATCCCCGCAAAACTAGCGAGCTAACCCCCTTTTGATGTTGGTGTTCTGCCTTTCAATTTTCCCGCACAGCAGAGAACGCTTTTTCCCAAACCCTGGTCACTTTCGCGATCAAACCGTTTTTGGGCGAAGTGGCCAAAAAAAGCCCCCTTTTCCCCTGTTCTTACAAGTAAACTTCTTAAAAAAAAATAACGATTTCTACAAACAGACATACGGTGGGTTATCCGTTTTTAAATTACAAATTTTACAAAACTTCTTGTTTTTTAAAAAAAATTTATTTTTTTGACAAAAAATCCGCACACTTATTCTGCTAATTTCACCTACAAAATATTTGTAACAGACAGGCGACGCGAGGCTAAAACCGATCGTTAATTTTGCTTGGCCGGCTGCGCAGACGAGGGGCCCTTTCGTTCCTAGAACACAGGCAGGCCGAGCGCACTTTTTACAAACTGTGTGTCCCCTATGTTGTGACCAAAAATCAAAAAACCCCCCTCGCGAGCCTACGCGTTTTTCTCGCCCCTTTGCTAGGTCAATTGCCATTTTGCATCAGAAAATTTCCAAATATTCTTGGTACCACGTCGACGTGGCAGTGTTGACACGACCGGCCATTTTAGTGGCTTCCAATGGAGACGGACGTGCTTTGTTTCAGGGGAACAATTCTTGTTATGGAGGTCTATGCAATATCAAGTATGGGATTTAAAAACAAAAGAAAATTAGGTGGCGCTTTTTTTTACCTTGTAAGCCAAAGGCGTATTGCTTTTTTGGAAAGGTGGGGAGAAAGAAAAACGGAAAACCTTTGAAGAACTACAAAAACCTTAAAAGTTTTTGTTTCAAGAAAGAGATTTTAGAAAGGTTTTGGGCAATTTACAAAAGAGTGTTGAGGCTTTGATAACTTCGACTGTTGACAAAATGACATTTTTAAAAAGTGGTGCTTTTTACTAAAACTTGGGGGAAAAAAACTACCCCTCATGCTCTGATTAGGGTCCTCCCTTTAAAAGGGCGAAAAAATGTTTCAAAGATCAAAACCAACTGAGACAGGGCGTTCTTTTTTACGAACGCACATGAAATTGAGACTATATGAAAGAAAAACTGATGCAGTTTTTCAAAACTTTTTATATTCCCCAAAATTTCAAAACCTTAACTGGGCATCAATGATTTGTTTGCCAAAACGAAGTCTGATGCAAAATACCCCAGCAAAATGGAGTTTCGAACTTTGGCAAATTAACCAAGTTCCTTTTACATTTTAACGAAGGGGGTGGGGTAGTGGGTGGCTCCCTTTTCTTCAAAAGCCCCAATGTTCGCGACGGGTGACTAAGGGGCGTTTAAAAGCCCCCAAAAAAAGCTCTCCCAAGCGTATTTTTTTTTTTTTAAAAACCCACTAACTCTGCCCAATGCGGTCCCAACCGGATGAAAAAGAGGAGGGGTGTGGTATAAACTTTTTATTGCGAGAGGAAAAAAAAATGAAACTCTTTTGTGGGGGGCAGCCTGGGGTAAAATTAGCCTTGCTGATGTCTAAAATGGTTCATGCTTGACGCCTTTACCCGCTGACTGTCTATAAATAGGCGTTCATGCTTGAACGCCTTATTTAGTAGAAAGAGGGCTACGGTAAAATCCCCTTGCATAAAAAACCGTTCATGCGTGAACGCCTTTTTTTAGCAGAAAAGGGGCTGCGCCGTGCGGAATAAGGGAGGTAACCCTGCGCACCCCCCCCCCGCCGCACGCCCCCCCACGCATGCCACACTTAAAGCCTTTAAGTTCTTAATTCAAGTCCCCCCCAAAGTGATTCTAAGTTCTTATTAAGTCCCCCTCAAGTCCCCCTTAATCACCCTAAAGCCCTTTAAGTCACCCTCAAGTCTTAATAAGTCACCTCAAGTTATCCTCAAGTCACTTCTAAGTTCTTAAAACTGAATCGTCCTATCTCTCAAGTTCTTACCAAAGTTACCTCAATCGTTTTAAAGTTCCTCTAAGTGAAACCCAAGTTCTTATTCAATTTATCTTTAATTTTTAAAAAAAAATCAATCTATGTTTTTTTTTTTTAAATAGTAAATGTCTAATATAGTCACACACCCCCTAAAAAAAACGTGTCTCGTTGAGGAGTCTTGCCGGCTTCTCGTGCGAGATGGGTCAGATAGATTTTAATGAAGTTTACACCCTAAGAAACCGCATTGATTACAATTCTGGTTTATGGAAATGTCTTTTATGATCCTGTCTTTTTTTTTGACTTCATCATTTTATAAACGCCATATCTTTTTTTTAAAAAAATTTAAAATTAAGTTCTTAAAATTTTATTCCTTGAAAGGGTCAAAGATTTTTTTGTTGTTGACGGTTCTGGCGTGCTGTTCCCTTCTGTATTTAGCGGTTCGTTTTTTTTGATTGTTTTTGTTTCTGCTGCCATTGTGTTATTTTTTAACCCGAAATAACTGCCCCCCCCAGCAAGGGCCCCAAAAAAATGGAAAACATTTTTAAGTTCAAATACAAAGACTTTGGTGCTGTGGCCTTGAATATATGGGTTTTTATGCTGGCATTGAATCAATTGTTTGGCGTTGGCGGTGTTTGTTTTCTTTATGAGTTTATTTTTAAAACTTTAAATTTTTTTTTGTCTTTTTCCACTCTTAATTTTTTTCCCTGCTATAACCGCCCAGGATGGGATCTTTTCACTGGTCCCCTCTTTTCTTTTTTTTTTTCTGTGTTTTTTTGGTTTGGGTTTACTTTTCCACCTGATTCAGTGTTTTGATTCTGCTGATTTCTGGCTCGGTCATTTTGAAGGGAAATAAAATTTAAATGTTTAAAATTTATTAATCCCATGTTAAATGGGTAACAATTTTCCCAAATCTATGTATAAATCACATTAGAGACTCTAAGACTTTGTTAAAACGGGATTTGCTTTAAAATCATACGAAAGATTTGTTCGAATCAATGGGACAAATCTACTGATAGTTTTGTGTACAAATAAAACCGTTTCCCCAAACGTTTTTTCCCTTCTCGCCCCCAACTGGCTCATCCCTTTTATGTACTTTTAAGTCTTGTGGCGAATCTGTGAATTTGTTAAATGCTGAATTCATTTCCCGGGAACTGTTTTTGTTTTTCAAAACCCGCAAAGAATACAACCCCCCTTTTTGGGGCATCCATTTGGCCTCAACTTGGTATTCTAAGTTCGGAAAGGGTTTAGGCGCTTGTAGCTGTAGTAGATCTCACTGTTCATGTTTTTTTAATTAAATTATTTTATTTTCAAAAAAATGACCCCAAAAAAAACTTTTCCAAACCCTTGTATCCCATTCGCTGTTATTGGAGGTCTAAGTGTAGGTACTAAATGTTTGTAAAAGCTTGTTAAAAATTAAACCCGGCGATCTTGGCAAACTGACTTTGAGGTTCAGCAAACTGATTGCATTATTGCGCTTCGTTTGCCACGAAAGATTTTTAGTAAACAAGGAAAAATTCCAGACGTTAAATAGTAAAAAAAAAATACTTTATAAAAAGGGCTTCATTGAATGGATGGCGGCGCTGTGGTTAATGCCTCGCTTTTTTGTGGAAGTAATTACGCATTTAGTAAATGCGAGATAAAGGGCAGAGAAAAAAACATAACAAAGTGTGGAGAAACTAGCCGAAGCACAAGATCGCTTGAAAGCGGGAAAATTTGAGCTTTAGATTTTTTTAAAAACACACTGAAAAAACAGGGCTGCGCTTAAAATTTTAAAGATTTTTATAAGCAATAAAACATATTATTGTAACGGGCAAACCAATCGAGCTTTCCCCCCCACAAATTCAGTGATTTTATCAACCATCAGAAAAACAAAAGAAGCAATAAATTTTTTTTATTTGTTTTTGGTTTGCCCGTTGTGTTTTTGTTGCAATAATATTGGCTGAAAAAAAAAGAAAAAAATCTATTATTCCCCAAAAAGGATATTGGAAGGGAAAAAACAGAAATTTAAAAAAAAAAAAAAAGCAACCCAAGCAGTGGAGTCAGTGAACAAACAGCAAAAAAATGGTTATCTAAACAAGCGATTTGGAAAAATTTATTTCCAGGCCTAGACGAATACAGGACCACACTTTGTCAATAAACTCCAAACGACACCCCAAATGGACCTTCATATTTACCCTCTGATCGATTAGACGAAAAAGATTTAAGTACCACTTACAGTCATTGACTGTTTTAAAGTACAAAGATGGGGAAAACCTTTAACACAAAAGAGTGCTTTTGTTGCGTTCCATACAACAAATATATAAACGGGGCCCTTTAACTTATCCTCATGATTAAAGTCGATGGGGAAAAGAATTTAAAGGGCAGTAAATCAATTATTTTTTGAAAACAGGGGGGGGATTTTACCATTAAAAGGGGCTTTCCCGGGAGTTCACAGTCACGGTTTTAGTTAAAAACTTTAACAAACGTTATCCGAAAGATTTTTTTCCCTCCCGTATCACAGAGGCTTTTTGCAATTCCGCAACACAGGGGGGTTAAAAGGGACGCCCTCGTTTTGCGCGCAATGAAAAATAAAGAATTTAAAGGGCTAAAACCAGTACGCAATCAAAAGAAAAAAAATAAATGTTGTTGAAGGGACGTTTTTCATCCGAAAAACTTTCCCTTTTGGTTTGAAATAAGGTACCTTTTTTTCCCGGGGGAAGCAAAGGGGGACCTCGATCGGGGCAACAACCCAGTTTGGAGGGTTGATCCAATGAAAAAAAAGAATTGTAAAGATAAATCCCCCGTGATTATTTACGAGAAACTGACAACAAAAAAACAGCTCCCAAGATCTTTTGTAAGGGAAAGAACTGCAGATAATCCCCCGCACATTCCAGTTGCTATTTAAATTTTTACGAAATATTTTGGTTTTAAAAGGAAGCTCAAAAAGGAAGTGCAAAACGAAACAAAATGGAAAGGGGAAGAGACCTTGAAAATGTAGGGAATCTTTTTGATTTGATTCTGATTGGGGGACTTTTGCGAGGTTTAATCAGATGCTAAACCATCCAGATCCCTACAACAAAAACCCCCCAAATTGGGAAAAAAAATATCTTAAAATAAAAAAAAAAATTAAAAGCGTCAACAAACATGAGAAAGTTTTAAAATATTTGGGGAAGTATGATTGATTTTAAAAAAAATTTGAGAAAAATAAAACCCCCCCCCGTTTATGCGGCCTCCAGTGCCCGTTTGCTATAAATCTTTTTAAAATACCTTTTTTGTGTTGTTCTATCTAACGATTCTTTGTTCAATGTTTTTTGATCTCTTTAGTTAATCGCATTTTTACGGTCTGAAAAAAAGTCTTATTGCCAAACAATGCTTTTTGTTTGTCATGTGATAGTTTGTGCAAAAAGTCAGATTTTCCCCTTTTGTTTTCTTAATGTTTTCTCCGGGCTCAAAATATTACATTTTTTACCTTAAACCAACAAATCCTGACACCCTTCCAGATAATTCATCCTTCATCTTTCCTAAAAACCTTCTTGTTAGTAATTGAATGTAAAAGGCGAGTCTTTGGGGAAAGGGGACGTTCATACCCCCGCACCCTTTGCCACTTCGGTTTCCTGTCTTTATAATGTCTTCAGTAGGGATATCTTAACAAAAACTACTGACTGTGTAAAGTACTCGGATAGGTTACGGGGCTTAAAGTAGTCAAAAAAAACTCAAACTCAAAGCTTTGATAATTCTAAAACGAAACCCCCAAATAAATACGGTTTGTCAAATTGACTTTTTTTTTTTTCATCATTATCCAAAAAGGTTCATGAAATCTTTGAAGTCGATAATTTGGTTTTAAAGTCAGTTTAATTGCTTGTTTTTTTGGGTGACTAACGAAACTTTGGTTGTGGGGATTCTCCTGTTTTTCCAAAACAGCTTTTTGTTATCAACTTAAAAAAGTCTTTTTCTGAAGTTTCTGTGGTTTAGTTCTGAGATCAGTGTTCTTCATGATGTAGGGTTTCATGACTTTCTTGACAAAGAATTTAGCGATGAACTGTGTCAATTCCCCCCATGTCTTAAATAAAATTGCGAAGTCTGAAATGACAGACATTTTTTTTTTTCCCCCCAAAGGTTAGGCACAAGTTTAGGCGGCTCTTTTGGGACCCTCTTTAGCTTTCTGCTGTAATGGATAGTCATTATGCGGTCAGGGAGTTCATGAGGATATTCAAAACAAACTTCAAAATGAAACCAGCTGTTGATCAGGGCGTTAAAACTGCCCAAACACTTTAATGCCTTTTGAATTTTTTTGGGTCACCCCCGTTTTCTTTTTAAAAGTTGCTTTTGGAAGTGATTGCCCCATTCCCCACCCATACGTTTGTTTGATCTAAAACATAGATAGTTGCCCTTTTATTTGGATATAGTCGCCCAAAGTATTTTTTGTTTTTTTACAGTAATGATGCACGCCTACTAATTCTCCACGCAATCTTTTTTCAATCATCTGATCTTTGGGTAAATCAGACAATAATCATCTGTACTCCAAAAACTTTAAAAAAAGCCCCCAAACCCCGGGCGCAGAAATGTAATGCGCGGGATCCAAGCTTAAGTTTTTGCGGTCTTTCTTAAGTTTTCAAAGCTCTCCCCAAAAACTCCCGGGCCCTAAAGTTAAATCTGATGTCTCCCTTTGTTTTACACTCTAACTTCTCCCACGCCTTGAGCATGTGGAAATCAGAACATGATTTTTTCCTCTAAGACAGAAAAAACGGCCTTTAGGAGGAAGTGTGTTTTCCCCATCAAACCTTTCCCACTGTTCATGTACTCAAAAGGGTAAACGCCCTTTAACAAGGTTTCAAATTTTCTTCTGTTTTTGGGGGGCCTTTAAGGACATACCAGTGATCAAAGACCCCATCTGGTTGCACAGAGTCATAAAAAGACATTTATTTTTAAGCACATGTATTTTTTGATGACGGGCAAGCTGACACCCGAAGGGCATCGTCCATGCTTTCATTATAAGATGAGAGTCGTAACCTCGCAAGTTATGAAAAAATACAGGAGTTCCATGTTTAGGATCAAACTTTAGTTGAAGATTGCATTTACTGTGCCTGCTCCTCGAATTTTCCACAAATGTGACAGGGTCTCTTATTTTTTGGATTTGTTGTTCTTCCGAGTTTAAACCAAAAATCCAACAATGTGGCGATCATAATTTTGTTGGTTTAGGTTCATATAATGTTGAAGATTTTTATTAGAACACGTTACGCACTTGGCATGCATTCTAAGAATGTTTTGCGCATTAGGCCCTCTTAAAATTTTGGTTCTGAATGGACACCGTCTGACCAAAAACAATAAAGGAAAATGAAAAAATCTGTGATTTCTTAAGACGTTTTTCGAATTTTTTTGGCCGGGCCCCTTTCATAGGAAAACAATGAGTGATTCGAAGTCTGCGAAAAAACATATGGAAAATTTTTGCATCCTTTTCCCTTTTAAAACTAACTTTACTGCCTTCTGGGGGCGAAATTAGTTCTTATTACAGTCAAGGGGGCCATACAATTTTTCTTATGTTCGTTCCCCGGCTGAACGAGGCATTCTTTTAACATTTTCTACAGAATTCTTGTTTGGCCCATCTTTTAAAGTATGTGCATTATTTTACTCATTGTTCGTTTTAATGTGAAATGCGGAAAGCCCCGCGGGTAAAAAACATCAGTAGTAAGTAAAACATGATTTTTGTCTGGTCGCCAATGTTGGACTGTTCTTGGACATTTTTAATCGACTTGATTTTTTTCCCCTATCCCATGGTGGGGACATTAACTTTTTGGTTGTTTTTTTTTCTTCAAATGACTGGAATCCACGCTAACAGGAAAGGTATTCCCCAAAAGTTAAATCATGATGTGGGACGTTAGTTAACACTTTTTCCCGCGTTTTTGCGGAATAATAACCCTTGCAGAAACACCCATGAAACATTTGTTGTCTGTATTCTTTATGTTTAGATGCTTTTTTTGCAACTATGCGGAGGTAGTGGAATGTAACCTTACCAACATCGGCCATATTTGGGGACTTTTTTAATCTGTCTTAGGACTTCGCCCTCCGCCCAACCAGACCCTCTATTTGGTTCTTCAGGGGCAGGTCAAACGTGCAAGCAGTTCTTTGCCAAGGGTTTTAAGCGTTATGAGAAAGAATAGTTTTGTTTAGTTGGACCCAGCTTTTTAGATTTTCTTTTTTATTGTTTATATCGATTAAAACAGTAATTATTTTAAAATGGCGGGGATGTTTGTTTATTGGAACTGAGAAAAAAACGTAAACGCTTGCCGACGTTTGCTGGATCAATGACTTTAGATCAATATATTCAGTCTCTTTATAAACGCTCTCTCTCAAGCATTCCTTCAAACAAATTGTTGGGCCTTCATAGATCTTAGCCAGTTTGGGTTTTTTTTCTAAATCAAAATATTTATTTTAAATTTAAAAAAAAATAAAATTTTTCGAATCAAAATAACGGTTTTTGTGCTTGGCTCATAAAATAAGTATAAACACCCCTTCGATTTTTTTACTGTGGCTGTTTTTTAAACAGAGTTTAAAGTTTTGTTTACTTTTTTTTTGATTTTCCTTTTTTATTGCTCGGGGTCTGGCTTGAGAAAAAAATTGTCCTCCCCTTTTTTGAAGATCAAACTTTGTCTTTTGTAGTCATCAAAATCGGCCCGTAAAAGATTTTAAAATTTTTCACCGGATGTTTGGGCAAAAAGCGCTTTTTTTTTTGAATTTAAACAAAAGTTTTGCCGTTATTTTTGAACCATAGCTGTGGCTTTTGGAGTTTAGTTTTTAATTTTTTGCCGGCCTTACACTAATGAACACAGACCAGGCTAAAAACAAACCCCCTAAAGGGAAAACGCGGGGGCCCTATGCCCCTTGCTAAAAGGGCCCACCTTGTTCTGCCGTGCAGCACTTTTAGTTTAGCCCAATTACAATGTAACAGCATTACAGGCAGCAGAAAACCTTTGTTTGGTTTTGCTGTATTTTGAAAGGGCTTGCTCTAGTACTTGCGCATTTGCGTAAAATTTGGGTTATTAAAGGTTTTTTTTAGGGGTTTTACTATCCTTCTTTTGGGGCGCTGTAGGCCCATTTTTGGTAAACTTTAACAGACATGCTTTTTATAAAAAAAAAAATAATTTGTATTGTATACTTTTACTGTTATTTTCAAAAATTCAGCCGGCACATATATTAAAAACAAATGTACATTTTGCGGGTTTTTCGGGCTTCTTTTCTTTATCAATTTTAAGTTTATTAGTCCCCCCAGTTCCCCGTTTCCCTGCAATGATTTCCCCGGTGACCTTAGGTCAATCCATAAACCCCTATTTTGTTGTTAAATAATTATCAATCTAACATTGGGAGGTGCAATCTTTTTACACAAGGTTACTGGGATTTTTACCCCTCCCGCCCCCAAAAAGTTTTCTTATTTCTCAAAAGCGAAAGGTTAGCCCGCTCGTAGATTTGGTTAGGACTACCCCAATCGAAATTGTACTTTCGTTTTTGGTTAAAAACTTTTCCTTCCCCTTTTGAAAGGTTTTTCTCTTGCACCAAAAAAAATACCTTTAAGCGTCTTGCTGCGAATAAAAAAAATTCCAATGCGGGCTGCCCTGCTTTGGGTATGTTGTAGATGAATCACTCTTTGTAATTTGTAATTTTGATGTATTGTTCCATCAGCCCTTTCTAAATTAGGGTTGCTAACAACGTTTAAAAATCTAACGAGATGGAATGCTGTACTTTTGCTTCTGTGTTGAAATCTGATAAACGTTTGTATTTTTAAAAGTTAGTTCTTGACAATCGTCTTTTTAAACTCCCTTGAAAGTATGGGGGCTGCCTTTTTAAAAAACTCAAATTAAGGGGGAAGGGAAAAACGATTTCCCTACCAAAATTTACAGCTCCCTTTTTCTGCTTTTAGCATCTCGGCGAAAAATGCGGCGCCCATTTTAAAATTTTTGTGCTTCTTCTTTTTTGATTCCCTTTAAACGCAAGAATCCCTTTCAATTCCCCCGGGTTTGCCATGTCAGAAAAGGTTAAAAATATGTCTGCTTTTTGTAAAGAAAAAATTTCTTTCCCCTGTTTTAAGAAAATTTTTTAAGTTGCCCCCCCAGTTTCTGAAACGCCCGTTTTGGGTTTGGGAAAAGTTTTTGAAAGTAAGACCGGGAAGGGTGGCAAATTTACTTCATCGCTCCATTCCGGGAAATTTTTCAGTAAAGAATTTGATGCATAAAAAGTAATGGATTTTTTGGAACGAAAATTCCCCTTTTTTTTTCCCCCAAACCTTTTATTTCTTTTGGGGGGAAAATGAGCCTATTGTACAATTTTTTTTAAAAACAAAATTTAAAAAGTTAATTTTAAAAAACCCATTGAAGAGAAAATTTATATGTTTTTTCCGGGGGAACGACAAAAAATGATCTTGTAAACTGTGGGGCCCTTTCGGCTAATTTAAAGAAGTAAGGTCGTCATTTAAAATTTGGCAAACTCCCGAATTTAAGCCCTTGGGGTTTTGGTAAAGTACCATTTGGTGAGGAGCGACAAAACCCCCCCTTTGTTTCGTTAAATTTTCCGATCATCAAATTTTTAAAAAAAGTAAATTTTGCAAAGGCTCGTTAGCGTCAAAATCGCCTTGGATTATAAAAAAAATTTAAAAAGTTTTAATTCAAAAACATGCAGGAATGAGATAAAAAGAAAACAGGAACTTAAAGAAATTTAAATCTCGGCGGGGGAATTAAAAAGAAAGGAGAAAACCAAAATTTTTTGAAGAAACCATTTTAAAAAACTAAAGATTTCCCCTTAACAAAAAACGGCCCCCAAGAAATTGAGGCAAAACAACTTTTAGCAAAATTAAAAGAACATTTTAAAAGAGAAAAAAAAAAACCGTTGGGCGATACGCCCTTGGATATAAAAAAAGAATAACCCAAACAAAAATCGGGAACAAGAAAATGCAAAAAAATGAACTTTTAAAGAAAAACAATTTACGAATCATAGCAAAAAAGGGGAAACTTCCAAAAAATTTAATAAAAAACCCCGTACAGAAGAATACGCCATTTTTAAGAACAGGGGCCCACATTAGCACGTTATAAATTAGGGTTTGAAAAGAATGGGGGTTTGGGAATTAAAAGGGCTGGGGGTAAAGGGATGCCCCCCCCAAAACCCCCCACCGAAAATCAGGGGTAAAAAACAGTTGCTTTTTGCGAGTTTTTAAAAAAATTATGAAAAGTTTAGACTCACCTGGGTTTTGAAAGTTAGCTGGTTTTGTCTTTGCAAGCAAAGTGTTGGTTTAGGCGGCTTTGGGGGAAATATTTCCCAATGTTGGGAAATTTGTAAAAAAAGCGATACCCAGGGAGTTATAAAAAAAGCGGGGTTTTTCTTTTCTGGTATGGAAAGGGGCGGCTTTGCTATCCCAATGGTTTGGGGGTTTGGGGCCCACGGGGATGGTCTTATTTTTGGGGGGCCATTTTTTTTTTACTGCTTCAAAATTCTGGTCCGAATAGTCGTTTTGTCCAAAACCCCTTTTCTTTCCTGAAAAGAATTTCCCTTGTTTAGTTCATTATTGTTCAAATAGTCTGGGCCCAAGGGCATTTTAACATCCCCAAAGCAATGTCACTTTTGATCTTGGTATTTAAAAAAAATCTTTTACTTTTTTCTTGAAGGGAAAATCAACTGAGAATTAATGGGCATCCCCTTTAAATTTTTAAGTATTGTTTTTGGCATCAAAAACCAGAAAGGTCATTATGCCCTTTTGCCTGTGCTTGTGAACCCAGCAAAAACCAAACTAAGTCGAATAGAGCATTTTATTCTTTTTTCCTGCTTTAGTAGGCCTTGAAGTGTTAAAATAAATGTCCATGCTGGTTTTTTTTCTCTTGCTCTATGGACCCCCGGGGGACAGCGTGCCTGAAAAGGGAAAATGTGTAAGGAGGATTTTAATATACTTTACTTTTTGTGCACGCCCCCAAAAATAAGGGGTGCCTAAGCCATGATTTTGACCCACTTTTTCTAAAATCTGTCTTATGTTTTTAAATTTAATTTGTTTTAGATTCTTTCAAAAACCCTTTATGTCTATTCTGTTGTAAAGGGTTAAAAAGGTTTGTCATTTGGGAAAGGGGCTTGCAGTTAAAAATCGTCTAAGGTGTAATAAAAAAAATCTATACCCTGACCTAAACCCAAAAGGTTGGATGATTTTGTGATCGCATACGACATCCACCCCGTTGTTGCCAAAACACAGCAAAGTTTAAAATGGTTCTGATAAAAAATGCTGGATGACTAAAACCCACTTTCCCGAGTAGTCTTTTTTTTTAGGAGGGTTAAAATCGTTTAAAGGGACAATTTTTTTGAAAAAGGGTCAGTTGGGGGCCGAAAAAGTCGAGGGGGGCAGTTTTTATATTTTTAAGATTGTAGTGCGGCCAACGAATATTTTGCATCAGTTATTTGAATGCACTCATTTTTAATTTGTTTTAAAAAAAAATTTGTAAAAATAACAACTCAAGACCCCCTTCGTTTTTTAAAAAAGTATTATAACGAAAACGGAAACCGAACGGTTCCCCCCATGAAAATTCTCAAAGTCGTAGGTTTAATTGCAAGCCAAGGAGAAAATAAGATAAAAAAGTTAATAATAGGGCCAAATTGTTAGCCCTTAACCCTACCTGATGGTTATTCGGGTTTTGCTCGCTAAAAGAAACAATGAGTAAATTCGCATTGCTCCAAATTAACAAAGCGAATCTGAAACAAGTTTTACTTAACCGAAGAAAAAGAAGTAGGTACTATTTTTATAAGGCTAGTAAATGTTAGGGTTTCAATGCCATCGGGCCCTCATAGTTTTGAGTTCGCAAACAAAAAACTTTGGGGAGAAAATCCCCCCCCCGTTTGCATTAATTTATTACTTTTGTTCATTTTGGTGAGTGAGCACTGAAAAAAATTATATGATGGAAGGCCCCCAACTGTTTTAAGAGCTCTTCCGTCAGGAAAGTGATATTTCGATTTGAAATTATACAATTTCCCCAATTTACAGTTTTAAAAAAAATTAGTTTGGGGAGGGGCGGTATTTTAAAATAAAAATCAAAGACCAGGGGGGAAAGTTGTGAAATGTGTAACCCGACATTGTTTTGGGAAAAAAAAAAATACGTTTACTAAAAAAAAGTCGCGTGGGCCGAAAAATCGGAGTTTCTTAGGCCTGTAAGGGGTTTAACCTTGAATTAAAAGACCTTCGACGTTTCGGACTTTGAACAAATGGTTTAGATAGGGGCTTTGTATGGTTTTGAGTACACTAAAGATGGTGATTTAAAAGCAAAAAGGTTGGCGAAGCAAAAAGTTTTTAAACGAAACTGCGCAAACTAAGGGGAAATTTTGTTGGCCCGTAGAATATAAAATAGTTCGAAAACCTGACCCAAAGGCACTTAGGCCCCTTTTTAGATGGGACATAAAATTTTAATTCTAAGCCCTTTCATTTTTAGCCGTCAAAAAGTTTTTGAAAAAAAATTCACTTGGCCCCTTTTCATGTAAGTTTTTGCCGGGCGACATAGTCGGAAAGAAATTGAAATAACGCCCTATGGGAAAAAACAGTAATCCTCCCCGAAAAAAAACAGTGTAAAAAAAGCTTTTACAAAATTACAGTTCTTTCCAGCAGAAAATTGGAACACGTTCACAATGATTTTGAAATTTTTGTCTTTAAAAATGTGGGAGGGTGGGGGTTTGGGCGTTGTGACGTCCCTTTTAAAAGGAATTTAATATTTTGTGGCCCAAAATTTGGTTAAACGCCTTAAGTTACCATCGTCGTTTTCACAATGTGAGGTATTAAGATTAAAAAAAAAGCAAAAAAAATCAAAAGTTGACTTAAATAAAACTCTACAGAACGAATTGGATTAATCTTACAATTTTAGGCCTCATAGGGTTTTATTAACTGAAAAAAGTTTTAACGGAGAGTATGATAAAAATAATAACGGATTTGTTAAATTCTGTTAAAACTATGGAAGTTAAAATTTATGATAAATCCCCTCATTGTTCAAAATTTGTGGGAGATGGTTGTGGAAAAAAAATATTTGTCTGATTTTTACAAAAAGTTTATCGCTTAATTTTTTATCATTGTGATTTTCTGTCAACACTTAAAAGGAACAAAAATATCGATAGAAGGTTTAAGGACGAAAAGACGTAATTTTTGTTAAATCCTAGCACTAAACGAGTGAGTGTTTGAATACTTTTTTTAAAATGTTTGAAGGAAAAGCGACATCTTTTTTATGATGACTGTTCGGCAGAAAAGATATGTTAAAAAGGAAACACTTTGTCAAAACTGGCTTTCAGCGGAAGACATGATGGGATAAGTGTGTGGTTTTTTTGCCAGAAATATAACTCGTTTTAAAAACTTTTGAGAACAGTTAAAGACGAGTTTTTTTTCCATGAAAACAAGACTCATTTGAAAATGTTTGCGCAAAATGATGTTATGAAAACGTCAAGAAAAAATGGGTTAAACAAAAAATAAAATCTGAAAATTTTGTAAATTTGTAAAAAAACGGTAACCCACCGTATGTCTTTTGTAGAACGTTATTTTTTGTTTTGAAGCTTACTTGCAAGAACGGGAAAGGCGGGTTTTAGGCCCTTTCGCCCAAAAACTGGTTTATCGCGAAAGGAGCCAGGGGGTTGGTAAAACTGTTTCTCTCAGCCTTAACAAGGCGGTGGGTTGGTGTTTACATTAAACTGAAAAATTTTTATTATATGGAACCCAAGGTTTTTTTTTCTTTTAGAAAATTTATTTTTGGGTTTTGAACTTTTCTCGAGCACGCTTTTGCATTGCCTTTTAAAATACGAAATGACCAATGGAAACGTTTCTAATGGTTTGGGGATTTCTAAAAAATGGAATTTGCGATTAACGGGCAAAAACAAGGAAAAAAAAAGGTTTTTGCCAATTGGGTGGTCGGCGGTGAACACTCCGAGGGGCTTTCATTAGCCCCAAAACTTTCCACTTTTGTGTTAACATGAAAATTTTTCATGGGATTTTGAAGTGGCAAAATTGGGTGTTTAGGGAAAAAAGGGAAAAAAAAATAAAAAAGAAAAAAGAAAAAAACAGTTTTCATGTTGCCCCCCAAAAAATTTAAAAATAGGGAGTTTTCAGGGGGAAAAATCAACTTTTACAAGTTGCACCCCTTTTTTACCGGGGAAAAAAGTTGGAAAAAAAACTAAGAAAAAACAGTTTGTTTTGAAGAAAAATTTTAAATGATTTTTTCGCCAAAAACTTTGATCAAAACCATTTGGAAAGAGCATGGTTAAAATTTAAACGTTGAAAAGGAAATAAATGTGTTTGTTTTCATGAAACTTTAAAAATTTGAAGGCTTGTAAGCAAAGAATTTATAAAAAAATTACAAAAACCACACTAAAACAAAATTGACGCACGCATTTTACTTTATCAACCCCTTTCAGAAAGGAAGTGAGGAAACCATTTCAGAATTGACATCTCGTAAGTCCCTTGGACATGTTTAAAAAATTGAATGAGCTTTTGAAAGCCTCTCACGACAAAATGTTTTTCTTTTTTACAAATGTTCGTCTGTCCCCAATGTGGAAAGGCCCCTGAGCAAAGAGGCAACGACAATGAAACCCATAAACAAAAGGATTGGCGAGCCTCACTGACAACAGGTCAAAAGTATTTTGCTGGATTCAATTAAAGGCCGAGCAGGCGAGGACATTCCCCCGTTGAATGTAATTTCCTTTCTTTTTTATTGACCGTTTTCTATTAAGAAAAAAATTTTTTCTGCCTGTTCGTAATTTGGGGAAAGGATTTTTTTAGTAAAAAGAGATTTTCTTTTTGAAGGTTGCTAAACGCTGGTATACCAGTTCAGTTTTGAGGGTGATAACAGAATGTATGAAAAAAAAAACAACATTTTGTTCATTTGGGGACTGTGTTAGATATTTACATGCTTAAAAGGCGTCGCCTGGGGAGAAACCTACCTTTTTATTCGTGTGAAATTTAAAAAATCGCAGTCATGCAGTCCGAGGAAACGACTTACCCTGAAATAAGAAGCTACAGATCTTGCTGGGGGAAACATAAACTGGAAGTCGTGTTAAAATGTTTTTGTTGGCGTGCAGATAACACAGCTTTTTTTTAGAATCCGTTTTGCATCACAAAAAGGTTTTTTGCTATTGATTATTGTAAAAAACTGGATCTAAGAATCAAGGCAGCTAAAAAAAATTTTTTGTCTTTTCCCGAAGTAAGATACAAAATTTTCCCCAGCCTATCCCCAAGGAGAGATATTAAATTGCAATGGTTTTCAACACCAAGAATTTTTCTTCGTGAAACCAAAATAGTTCAGTCGAAATGTTTTTAACAAAGTAATCAAGAGTACGTTTAATCTTTTAAGAAACTTAAGGAAACGTTGTTCCATTAGACATTAAAGTAGAATTTTTTTGTAAATGATTGTTCCAGTTTTTTTGCTCCACATCCATTTTGCGCCCAGTTGAGGAGAAAGCGGTTGTTCGTTCATTTTTATTGTCTTGAGTGTTTGACTTGCTTGAACAAAACTAAACAGGTCGACGTGTGTCGTGTTTTCTCTTGTAACTTGTTTGTCTCTCTCGTCCGTGGAACCATGCATCTTGTTTAAAGTTTAGCTGTCTGCATATTTACAAGGTTCAGGATGCTGAATCATCTTCTTTGAACTTTATCTGTCTGCATATTTACAAGGTTCAGGATACTGAATCATCTTCTTTCAACTTTATCTGTCTGCATATTTACAAGGTTCAGGATGCTGAATCATCTTCTTTTAACTTTATCTGTCTGCATATTTACAAGGTTTAGGATGCTGAATCATACGCTCCCCATCCAAACAGGGAGAATTTTTTAATATCCCTCCCGAGCAAAGATTTTGTTTAAAATGTGATCGCCGAGATATACATGTGTTTCATTACGTCTTCGAAAGAGCTGCCTTTGAAAACTATACTGACCAAAGTTTTACTGTGCAAAACCGAATGTGTTCAAACGTAAGTTTTGTTCTCACTGAAAAAAATTAACGTCATGACATGCTTTTGAATTTGGAACGTAAATAACAGGAAGAATGTTCTCTTCTCGATTATGATGCTCGTTCTCATTAAGGTTGGAATAATCTGTTACGCGAGTACCTTGACTCTTGACTTTCGTTTTAAACCAGACTATATATATAATATATATATATATATATATATATATATATATATATATATATATATATATATATATATATATATATATATATAATTCTTTTTATCAACATGAAAAAGCCACTAGTTCAATGGGCTTTGTTGATTTATCAGTTTCATTTTTCGTTTGTAGTGTAAATTGATTTACTCTGCTGAAAGTATCACGCAGGTTACTGAGCCGACCAGTCCGAACTCTCTCTCTCTCTCTCTCTCTCTCTCTCTCTCTCCTCTCTCTCCTCTCTCTCTCACTCTCTCTCTCTCTCTCTCTCTCTCTCTCTCTCTCTCCTCTCTCTTTCTCTCTCTCTCACTTCTTCTTCTCTCT
>CM031595.1:39022740-39032740 GCA_018398815.1 Conus ventricosus | reverse complement strand
AAGGTCCAGACATTTTGTTTCGTTTTGTTCTTTTCAGGTGTCACAAAATAACACTCTCCAGAAGGCAATGTACTGCTGACAGCCATGTGGCTAACAGATCTTCTGCCTGCAAATGGCTTGTTGGTCTTTCGGACATTGCAAAACAAAAGGTTGTTTTGGTACTGACAGATTGTGGAGGCGAAAGGGGCTGGCGGTAAAGGAGAGGGATAGGGTGAAGTCGGGAAGAAGGTGGAGGAAGGGGGTTGAACAAAGAGAGACCATGATTGTTACTTTCATTGGCAGAAAGATGTAAAAGCCGTTGTGTGTCAGCCGTCGTTTAAACACTCCACAGTCCACGCTTGACCGGCTAGGAGCCCCACTCGAGTCAGGGTTGACCACCGGTTGTGCTGCATGAGCAGACAAGCCTTATTTGCCTGCACAATTTCTCTTTCATTTATTACGTTTACCTATGGGGCTCTGTGAGCCGCGGCACAGCGAGGTGAGACCTGCTTACACTACCGCACTG
This sequence comes from Conus ventricosus, assembly GCA_018398815.1. Taxonomy (NCBI): domain Eukaryota; kingdom Metazoa; phylum Mollusca; class Gastropoda; order Neogastropoda; family Conidae; genus Conus; species Conus ventricosus. The sequence goes on along the minus strand of CM031595.1, from coordinate 39,032,235 downwards.
TGGTCCACCATGGTCAAAGTACGACCCCAAGCTATTCCTTCATGTTAACGTTTGGCTGAGTCACCAATATCAAGATGCATGGGTACACACAAATAATGGTGCGTTTCTTGTTGTTCTAGGCACGCACAGGCCTTACCTCGGGGGAAAAAAGGATTTTCAGATTTATTTTCGATTCGGACTTTGCGATGTTTTAATCATCAAAAAAATATATATGATTTATATATAAAAGCACAGTGACTTTTCTTGTTTATTTTGACGCGTTTCTTAAACACAAGACATTGGGATAAAAGATCGTTAAACTGATATTACACATAAAAACTTGACGAGGTATAAAATCATATGAAAGACGGGCTGTTCTACTATTTGTAGAAGATCGCCATGTAGCTGGTTTGTACAGCTATGGCTGACCATTTGTTTACAGCCTGGTTTGAATGTCTCCAGAAACGAACAAACAACCGCGACGGATGCCTGTCGACCAGTTTCTGGCGCCAACATTTGGCATACTTTCCCGAATTTTAGCCATTTCATCCATGCAGTAATTTTAGCCATTTCATCCATGCAGTAATTTTAGCCATTTCATCCATGCAGTAATTTTAGCCATTTCATCCAAGCAGTAATTTTAGCCATTTCATCCATGCAGTAATTTTAGCCATTTCATCCATGCAGTAATTTTAGCCATTTCATCCATGCAGTAATTTTAGCCATTTCATCCATGCAGTAATTTTAGCCATTTCATCCATGCAGTAATTTTAGCCATTTCATCCATGCAGTCGTCACTGTTTCTTTCTTTTTTAATTCTAACAGAGATGTCCCGAAAAACAACACTCCTAAAAGTCAACAGAGATGTCCCGAAAAACAACACTCCTAAAAGTCAACAGAGATGTCACGAAAAACAACACTCCTAAAAGTCAAGGTTCTAAAAAGCAAAATTGGACGTCATCATTTTTTTTCTGCATTTTCTTCACCGTCGTTCACGCAGACTATATTTTCTGTTATAATCTGTCATAACGTATGAATGCCTGTGGAAGACCGGAATTCTGATCACCTTTAATTATCTGTTATAATCTGTCATAACGTATGAATGCCTGTGGAAGACTGGAATTCTGATAACCTTTAATTATCTGTTATAATCTGTCATAACGTATAAATGCCTGTGGAAGACTGGAATTCTGATAACCTTTAATTATCTGTTATAATCTGTCATAAAGTATGAATGCCTGTGGAAGACTGGAATTCTGATAACCTTTAATTTTCTGTTATAATCTGTCATAAAGTATGAATGCCTGTGGAAGACTGGAATTCTGATAACCTTTAATTTTCTGTTATAATCTGTCATAAAGTATGAATGCCTGTGGAAGACTGGAATTCTGATAACCTTTAATTTTCTGTTATAATCTGTCATAAAGTATGAATGCCTGTGGAAGACCGGAATTCTGATAACCTTTAATTATCTGTTATAATCTGTCATAAAGTATGAATGCCTGTGGAAGATTGGAATTCTGATCACCTTTAATTATCTGTTATAATCTGTCATAACGTATGAATGCCTGTGGAAGACTGGAATTCGGATCACCTTTAATTATCTGTTATAATCTGTCATAAAGTATGAATGCCTGTGGAAGACCGGAATTCTGATCACCTTTAATTATCTGTTATAATCTGTCATAAAGTATGAATGCCTGTGGAAGACCGGAATTCTGATAACCTTTAATTATCTGTTATAATCTGTCATAACGTATGAATGCCTGTGGAAGACTGGAATTCTGATAACCTTTAATTATCTGTTATAATCTGTCATAACGTATGAATGCCTGTGGAAGACTGGAATTCTGATCACCTTTAACTATCTGTTATAATCTGTCATAAAGTATGAATGCCTGTGGAAGACTGGAATTCTGATCACCTTTAATTATCTGTTATAATCTGTCATAAAGTATGAATGCCTGTGGAAGACTAGAATTCTGATCACCTTTAATTATCTGTTATAATCTGTCATAAAGTATGAATGCCTGTGGAAGACTGGAATTCTGATCACCTTTAATTATCTGTTATAATCTGTCATAAAGTATGAATGCCTGTGGAAGACCGGAATTCTGATCACCTTTAATTATCTGTTATAATCTGTCATAAAGTATGAATGCCTGTGGAAGACTGGAATTCTGATCACCTTTAATTATCTGTTATAATCTGTCATAAAGTATGAATGCCTGTGGAAGACTGGAATTCTGATCACCTTTAATTATCTGTTATAATCTGTCATAAAGTATGAATGCCTGTGGAAGACCGGAATTCTGATCACCTTTAATTATCTGTTATAATCTGTCATAAAGTATGAATGCCTGTGGAAGACTGGAATTCTGATAACCTTTAATTATCTGTTATAATCTGTCATAACGTATGAATGCCTGTGGAAGACTGGAATTCTGATAACCTTTAATTATCTGTTATAATCTGTCATAACGTATGAATGCCTGTGGAAGACTGGAATTCTGATCACCTTTAACTATCTGTTATAATCTGTCATAAAGTATGAATGCCTGTGGAAGACTGGAATTCTGATCACCTTTAATTATCTGTTATAATCTGTCATAAAGTATGAATGCCTGTGGAAGACCGAATTCTGATCACCTTTAATTATCTGTTATAATCTGTCATAAAGTATGAATGCCTGTGTAAGACTGGAATTCTCATCACCTTTAATTATCTGTTATAATCTGACATAAAGTATGAATGCCTGTGGAAGACCGGAATTCTGATCACCTTTAATTATCTGTTATAATCTGTCATAAAGTATGAATGCCTGTGGAAGACTGGAATTCTGATCACCTTTAATTATCTGTTATAATCTGTCATAAAGTATGAATGCCTGTGGAAGACCGGAATTCTGATCACCTTTAATTATCTGTTATAATCTGTCATAAAGTATGAATGCCTGTGGAAGACCGGAATTCTGATCACCTTTAATTATGTTATAATCTGTCATAAAGTATGAATGCCTGTGGAAGATTGGAATTCTGATCACCTTTAATTATCTGTTATAATCTGTCATAAAGTATGAATGCCTGTGGAAGACCGGAATTCTGATCACCTTTAATTATCGGTTATAATCTGTCATAAAGTATGAATGCCTGTGGAAGACCGGAATTCTGATCACCTTTAATTATCTGTTATAATCTGTCATAAAGTATGAATGCCTGTGGAAGACCGGAATTCTGATAACCTTTAATTATCTGTTATAATCTGTCATAAAGTATGAATGCCTGTGGAAGACTGGAATTCTGATAACCTTTAATTATCTGTTATAATCTGTCATAAAGTATGAATGCCTGTGGAAGACCGGAATTCTGATCACCTTTAATTATCTGTTATAATCTGTCATAAAGTATGAATGCCTGTGGAAGACCGGAATTCTGATCACCTTTAACTATCTGTTATATTCTGTCATAAAGTATGAATGCCTGTGGAAGACCGGAATTCTGATCACCTTTAATTATCTGTTATAATCTGTCATAAAGTATGAATGCCTGTGGAAGACTGGAATTCTGATCACCTTTAATTATCTGTTATAATCTGTCATAAAGTATGAATGCCTGTGGAAGACCGGAATTCTGATCACCTTTAATTATCTGTTATAATCTGTCATAACGTATGAATGCCTGTGGAAGACTGGAATTCTGATCACCTTTAATTATCTGTTTATAATCTGTCATAACGTATGAATGCCTGTGGAAGACTGGAATTCTGATCACCTTTAATTATCTGTTATAATCTGTCATAAAGTATGAATGCCTGTGGAAGACCGGAATTCTGATCACCTTTAATTATCTGTTATAATCTGTCATAAAGTATGAATGCCTGTGGAAGACCGGAATTCTGATCACCTTTAATTATCTGTTATAATCTGTCATAAAGTATGAATGCCTGTGGAAGACCGGAATTCTGATCACCTTTAATTATCTGTTATAATCTGTCATAAAGTATGAATGCCTGTGGAAGACCGGAATTCTGATCACCTTTAATTATCTGTTATAATCTGTCATAAAGTATGAATGCCTGTGGAAGACCGGAATTCTGATCACCTTTAATTATCTGTTATAATCTGTCATAAAGTATGAATGCCTGTGGAAGACCGGAATTCTGATCACCTTTAATTATCTGTTATAATCTGTCATAAAGTATGAATGCCTGTGGAAGACTGGAATTCTGATCACCTTTAATTATGCACAACTCCGCCGATGCCGGTCCTAAGCCCGCGATGAAAAAGGAGGAAGGTTGTGCGTGGGGCTAGCAACCCCACCACGTAAAAACCATGCTTGCTACAGAAACCAACACTGCAGAAATTTCAAAGGATCTACGGAAACGACCCGGAGGAGAGTATATGAAGCGGACCAGCCAAACCTGTCAAGAAGAAGCTGACCCGCTGATGAAACTTCTCTCCTCCAAGACAGCCTCACGGATTGGAGTATGGAATATGCGAGCTGAGTTCCATCAAGCTGTCCTGGGGTGAGGCAAAGCGGGCAGCCCAAGACCGCACACGCTGGAAATCTGCAGTGAAGGCCCTATGCTCCCGATGGAGCGAAGAGGATTAAGTGTGTGTGTGTGTTAATTATGCACTGTCTGTTACTCCAAAGACATTTCGTATGCAATATCAGATTTTCATTACTGTTGTTGTTTTGATTGAGGATTTGCCGACATAGTAGCTGGCACGCAAGTTGGATCGAATTGATGACTTAAGAATCCTTGTTCTTCCTTGAGAGGATAGGATTCTTTAATTTTTTTTTTAGATCTGCAAATGTAAAATGGAAATATTCCGTTTTGTTGCTTTATTTCATTTTGTTTTATTTCATTTCATTTTATTTCTTTTTTTTTCTATTCTATTTCTTGTAATCCTTTCTGTCTTGAGTAGTTGATTCTGTTTTTGTATTAACAATGTATTATTCAAACTTTCGTGACATTACAGGAATTTAATGACTGTCGGTATTTCAGTGTTCTGTCTGATAAAGGCCTTTTTGTTGGCGTAAAGTGAATTTTTTAGGAAGATTTTGATGTGATCACATACCGCAACATTTCAATCTTTTGAGTTCATTGTGACATTGGTAGAATGTGTCTGAAACTGAAACTGAACTTTCATAACGAGTGGAGGGATCAGGAACCTGAGGGAGGTGGGGGGGGGGGGGGGGGAGGAAAGATTGAAATTAAAACAAAATGTGGATATTTTAAGGTATATCAGGTCCCCACAATTCTGAATGTCTGTAGAAAGTCCTCATCTTTTCTTCATTTTAGCTCGTGATAATTTCCTTGGAGTTGAATGACTATTGTAAGGTCAGCTGAATGACTATTGTAAGGTCAGCTGAAAATCCTTTCTGTTTGTTTGCTTTTTTTTGTTGCTTTTTTTTGTCGTGTTCCAGACAGGAACACATAAAGTCGTTTGTCGGTTAGGGTTATTTATGTATACATTGTTACCTTCAATGGAATCTGATTGTCTTTTGGTTTGCCCGTTTTGTCATACTATGTTCCTGTCACACAGATTTCTGTTATGCTTCACTCCGCTATTTGTCATGCTATGTTCCTGTCACACAGATTTCTGTTATGCTTCACTCCGCTATTTGTCATGCTATGTTCCTGTCACACAGATTTCTGTTATGCTTCACTCCGCTATTTGTCATGCTATGTTCCTGTCACACAGATTTCTGTTATGCTTCACTCCGCTATTTGTCATGCTATGTTCCTGTCACACAGATTTCTGTTATGCTTCACTCCGCTAATTCAAGTTACATTCTGGCTTAATGTCGACACCCACCTGAACGTATACAGCAGACAGGTAATGTCGACACCCACCTGAACGTATACAGCAGACAGGTAATAACCATTACAGAGAGTGGAATAAGGGGGCGTGTATAACACTGGCTGGTACCACCGGAACGACAAGTAATTACATTGGACAACAGAAATGTTAAAGTGTGTGTTGGGTGCCACAAGAATTCGATTTGGCAATGTCTGATCATGACATTTCTGCTTCATCAACGTGAAGACTTTGAACAGGGACACTGTGGTTATGATTGAATAGTTTGCTATGAAATAATTAATCCGTTAATTAACTGAGTAATGACTCAATTCATTAACCAATTAATTAATTCCATCCTTGTTCGTTGGTGCGTGGGTGGCTGGTTAATTACTTAGTTAAAAACATATTTTTCTAAGAGTGTTACGACGGCACTCCGCCAGTTCTGATGCAACACTATGTAACAAATAGGGACAGTAATCATGAAAAGCATGTAACTCGAAGCTCACACTGACAGCGGCATCTTTTCATCTAGCATACAAGCATATACACAAAAGACAGTCTTGAATACCTCAGAAATCGTGTACATTTCATATGGACAACTTACTTCAAACGGTCAGAGAGAGTTCAAATCGAGAGAGTTCAAATAACTCGGGGGTGATGGGGTTTTGACAGTTTGAAACCCGTCTCTGTCCACCCAGCCACAAACGGGTACCTGATTCGGTTTCTGGAGGTTAAGGTGGTGAAAGGAGAGGGTTGGGTTCGACGTCCTTAATGCAGTGCCTAACGCAGACCTAAACCTCGGACAGTACTGGGTCCCTCCGGTCCTCGGGCTTTAGGACTGTAGCCTTTGTGTGCCGCCTTTGCGTTGTTTCCCTGTCAGGTAGGGTTACACGGGCAAGCGTAGAACTTCCCTTCGCTTTCTTCTTTCTTTGCGGAGAAAGTGGGGTATGTGACCTGGTCTTAGTTTGTTGTGCGCGCGTCTTGTTTACAGCCATGCTACAGACATATGTGACCTGGTCTTAGTTTGTTGTGCGCGCGTCTTGTTTACAGCCATGCTACAGACATATGTGACCTGGTCTTAGTTTGTTGTGTGCGCGTCTTGTTTACAGCCATGCTACAGACATATGTGACCTGGTCTTAGTTTGTTGTGCGCGCGTCTTGTTTACAGCCATGCTACAGAGATGGGTACCCACACAGCACTGGCTTTGAGTTAAGGACGTGTAACTGTTTCTCTAAAGGAGCAAAATTATCTTCGGTTTTTTTTTTGTTTTGTTTGTTTTTTTGTTTTTTGTTTTTTTTAACTAATGACCCATTACATATCCCCGATGTCATTGAACATTCTCTCTAATGTGACAGAGCGTACCGTGGACAAGTGGCGAAGTGGGTAAGGGTAAGACGGTCGTGTAGAAAACGCGAGAATTCGAGGTCCCAGGGTTGAAAGCCGGAAGAGAAGAGCTCTTCCATTTTCTTCTGGACCTCACTTTTTGTGGGGAAGGTAGGAGTGGGGGGGGGGGGGGGGGGGGGGGAGGGAGAGAGGGGGAGGCGTGAGATGAGAATGGACAGATGGGGAGAAGGAAAGGGAAGACGAGGTAGGGGGGGGGGGGGGTAAACTGTCACTGGAAAAGAAACAGCAGGGAAACTTGACATAAGAGGAATAGACATGAGAGCAAAGCAATATTAGCAACTCTTACTTTGCTGTTAGATCAGGTCTCCCCGTCATGTCGGTTTCTTTTCAGAAATGACATTCCTGTCCCTCCCAACCGACTCCCCTCCAAGTTGCCCCCTTCCTCCCCTTCTCATCCCGCTCCCCGCCTCCCTCCCCCCATGTCCCTTCTCCCTCCAAACCGGTTTCCCTCCGTCCACACGGCGACAGGAGCGAAGGAGTCGTGCTTTGTCATGATCAGCAATCGCCCTTGACTGCAGCATCGCTACCTGCACCAGTGAGACTGGCGTGTGCGTGCGCGCGCATACATGCGCCCGTTTGCGTAATGCGTGCGCGCGCTCTCACACACACACACACACACACACACACACACGCACGCACGCACACACACACACACACACACACACACACACACACACACACACACACACACACACACACACACACACACGCGCGCGCGCGCGCGCGCGCGCGCTCGCACGCACGCAGGCACGCACGCACGCACGCACGCGCGCACGCTCACTAACAAACACACACACACACACACACACACACACACACACACACTGCACTCACGCTGGCACGTACGTTCTACGAGCCTGTTAAAATGTATGTTTCAGTCACGGAAAGAGAGGTAGGGGACAAACAAGAATTGGATGTGAAACTATTTCTCTACAGAAATTAATGTGCATTTCACGTACATTTCACATGCACCATATCACACTGCACACATACTTCACAACGCCATCACATTACATCCTAACACATTCCTCTCTAAGGAATATACTTAGAGCCAGCACGAGAGAGAGAGAGAGAGAGAGAGAGAGAGAGAGAGAGAGAGAGAGACAGACAGACAGACAACACACACACACACACACACACACACAACAAAACACAGAGGGTTGGGGGTGAGACAGGGGACCCGAAAGATTTGTTCAAACAAGGACTGAGGTTTTTTTTTAATTAGTTAAAAATCCCGTTGTCTAATGGCCGGGGGAAGGGGAGGGGGGGGGGGGGGGAGAGGGGGGAAGGGGAGGGGGGGCAGTAAACTGTTCGAAGTTAACGCTGTGAAGGGCACGGCTGAAGCTAGGCGGCGTCCTTCCCTCTCCTTTCGCCGGCTTCAGCGTCCCCTGAACTGAATCAGGTAGCCATTTACTACTGGGTGGACAGAGAAGGTTTTCGAGCCGAAAAAATTCCACCCAATTGTGGTTCGAACACCCGACCGACGCTCTGCAAGCAAAGGCTGTACCCAATTGGTTACGGTCCCATACGTCCCCATTGAGATTTTAGACATAACCTATTTTCTATTATGGCTTTGACCCAAGAATGTTAGATAAACGGACTGATAGAGAAAACTGAAGCACTAAATAGCAAAGAAGGGGGTGGGGGGAAGGTGGGAGGAGAGAGAGAGAGAGAGAGAGAGAGAGAGAGAGAGAGAGAGAGAGAGAGAGAGAGAGGTGAAATTGAAGCGAAGAGGTGGGGGGAAGTGGAAGGGCGGTGATGAACGTTAGAATTGGGGTGTGGATGGGAGTGGGATCATGTAGTCCTGAAGAATCAACATTTGAGATTCATGGATGGTGGAGGAAAACTGATGTTAGGGGTCGTCTCCTCAGTCACTGATTACGTGGATTAACTTACAAGAATGAACACACCGACACACACACACAGACAGAAAGTCTTCTCATTTTCTTCGCCAATGTTTCTTGTTCCTGTGGTCCTTGACTATTCCAGACTAATACCCGAAGTGGAAGGAGGGATGGGGGAGGGGTCTATGACCCGAAAAGACAACGAGCTTCGGAGCGTCATCTGGTCTTCCTTTCACCAACAAACCTTGGTACCAAGCCCTTTGTTGTTCTTTGTCCGTCCCCTTGCCCATGTGTTTTTTTGCTGATGGTCATCCAACAGAGGCCGTGCAGTGCAGCAGGGCAGACTGTTGTGCGTTGGATCCACTCATCGGTCGGGTTTTTTACGGCTTGAAAAGCCTCTCTCACCTCTCCGGTATGAATGGGTACCTGACTGGACTTCGCCTTCCACAATGCCCGTACCC
>CM031595.1:39017740-39020240 GCA_018398815.1 Conus ventricosus | reverse complement strand
CCATCTCTCTTCCTATCAATCTCGTGCCCCCACCTCCCCCCTCCCCATTTTTTTTTTTACTTCGTAACACCCCTCTCCTCTTCCACACCAGTCGCATGTCTACAGACACCAGTCAGTGCAATTCGCGTACAAAGAAAGAGATCAATGCAGAATTGATGACCGTGATATGAATGGTAGCCAGGCTAGTCAACATGGTTTATGTGACAACCCTTTTGTGTTTCGACACCGAGACGTGTGTGTGTGTGTGTGTGTGTGTGTGTGTGTGCTCGCGTGCGTCTGTGCTTGCGTCTTTGCCTCTGTGTGTGTGTGTGTGTGTGTGTGTGTGTGTGTGTGTGTGTGTGTGTGTGTGCGTGTGTTCGTGTGCTCCCCCCTCCCCCTCTATTTCTCCTCAATTTCCAGAACTAATAGTGTTAACGTTCTTTCCAATACAACTGATATTAGAACATTTCTCTAGAAGGATTTCCAACACATCAAACGATCTCATTGAATAGTGAAATGCAGGACGGAGAAGCGAGTGGGAGTACCAAAACACTCAAGACTTTCATGCAGCTCAAGGCTGAAGCACTTTTCTGACAGGTAATGCACCGAACCACGAACCAGACCAAACCAAAGAATCTAGTCGCATATGCTGATGAAGTCAATCAAACTTGATATCATGCTGCATCATAGGAACAGAAGGTTCATGCGTCATCAGGATGCGCCGCCTTCAATGCTTGTGCTCAATATGTCCTGCGACATTTCTCTAAATGAACAAATTCCATCTAAAATTGCATGGATCCTCGCAGATTGTAGTGCTTCGTGTCTTCAGGAATGGAGAGAGAGAGAGAACAGAGAGAGAGAGAGAGAGAGAGAGAGACAGACAGACAGACAGACAGACAGACACACAGACACACAGACAAACAGAGACTCTGTGTGTTGTGTGTGTGTGTGTGTGTGTGTGTGTTGTGTGTGTGTGTGTGTGTGTGTGTGTGTGTGTGTGTGTGTGTGTGACACATAGAGAGAGAGAGAGGGGGGGGGGTGGGGGATTCAGACTCAAATCAACATCTTTACGAATGAGAAATGAGCGTCCTCGAATGATTAATGTGGACCAGTGATCCGCAGCGGCTGTGAATCCATCCATCTCGAAATGGTAATATAAATAATCACAACATTTAACTTCTGGTCTTCGGAGAAATGGTTGCCACAGACAGCATGTTTTTTTTGTTCCTCTCGAGTTAATCATATCTCCATGGACCGAAACATAATGCTGCCAATTCACACCAGCCCTCATAGAGCCAAGACTCACAGAGAACGAGCAAAGCACTTCTATAAACAAAATAAGTTCCAAGCTTGCCCTCAGATGTTACCCCGCACTGACACATGCTGACAGCAACAGCGGCGAAAGGAAACGCTACTAACACCGATCTCCATTCATTGAAGACTGGCGCAACCGTTGGGTCTTGAACGGGTGACCTAAGTATGGCTGATCTGACAGGAAAGCTAACGTGGGGGGAAAAAAAAAGAAGAGGAGGAAGAGGAGTACGTCGCCTTTGTTGGGGATATACGCTGGTAGATTATTGGTAACGATTTACTGTTGACATGAAAGCGCGACAAAGAGTGGAAGGCGTGTTTTGATTTCGATTTTCGACATTGCAGACAGCCCCTTTCTCCCTCCTCTTTCCCGCTCCACATCTCTCTCTCTCTCTCTCTCTCTCTCTCTCTTCTCTCTCTCTCTCCTCTCTCTCTCTCTCTCTGTGTGTGTGTCTCTGTCTCTGCTGTCTGTCTGTCTGTCTGCTCTCTCTCTCTCTCTCCTCTCTCTCATCTCTCCTCTCTCTCTCTCTCTCTCTCTCTCTCCTCTCTCCTCTCTCTCTCTCTCTCCTGGATGAAGATTACGAGAGACAATGAGAAGATTCGTACTGACTGTGAGTATGTGCAGGCACGTAAGCCCCTGAAGGTCTGTCAGTCCGCCAACTGGATTTCTTTTCTTTTTTCTGATTGTTTTCCTCAGTAAAACCTGTTGTGTGATTCATTACATATAACTTCATAATCGACGGCTTGGGGGAGGGGGGGGGGACAAAACGTAGACACGTTTCTCTGGGCGGTTAGCCAACATTTATTTCAGATTTCATATTGAATGAATATATGTAACGGCAGGACGAAGGACATAGGGTTGGAGAGAAACGAAAGGGACGTGTACATCGAATTCCAGTAACACCAGCTTCTTCTGAAAGATCAAGCTGCAGTTGAAAATGTCCCATTCGTTCAGGTGTGATCCCAAAACAAGAAAAGAAAGGGCGATGAAAAGAGAGAAGGTAAGCGTCCCACCGACACCTTCACATCACTGCTTAGACTAGTCTTGGGATCAAAGTGGTTCGTGTTCAAGCGCCAGACAACCAACACAGAACGTGTGCCTAGCCGTTAGCACACGCAATAGCAGAGGACTGCGAGTGCTAACTTCTGAGAGGATGTTAGTGGCTGGATTGTTTTCCAGAGTGCTTTTCAACCATCTATGGCGCCCTCA
>CM031595.1:38982740-39012740 GCA_018398815.1 Conus ventricosus | reverse complement strand
CCCCCCCCCCCGCTCCACCCCACCCTGACCCCCATACCCATCTATCAATCCTCTCCCCCCGCTCCACCCCACCCCTGACCCCCATACCCATCTATCAATCCTCTCCCCCCCCCCCCCCCGCTCCACCCCACCCCACCCTGACCCCCATACCCATCTATCAATCCTCCCCGCCCCCGCTCCACCCCACCCCACCCTGACCCCCATACCCCCTCTACAATCCCTTCCCCCCCCCCCCGCTCCACCCCACCCTGACCCCATACCCACTATCAATCCTCTTCCCCCCCCCCCCCCCCCGCCCACCCCACCCCGACCCCCATACCCATCTATCAATCCTCTTCCCCCCCCCCCCCCCCCCGCTCCACCCTGACCCCCATACCCATCTATCAATCCTCCCCCCCCCGCTCCACCCCACCCCACCCTGACCCCCATACCCATCTATCAATCCTCTTCCCCCCCCCCCCCGCTCCACCCCACCCCACCCTGACCCCCATACCCATCTATCAATCCTCTTCCCCCCCCCCCCCGCTCCACCCCCCCCCACCCCTGACCCCCATACCCATCATCATCCTCTCCCCCCCCCCCCGCTCCACCCCACCCCACCCTGACCCCCATACCCATCTATCAATCCTCTTCCCCCGCTCCACCCCACCCCACCCTGACCCCCATACCCATCTATCAATCCTCTTCCCCCCCCCCCCCCCCGCTCCACCCCACCCCCCCACCCTGACCCCCATACCCAATCTATCAATCCTCTTCCCCCCCCCCCCCCCCCGCTCCACCCCACCCTGACCCCCATACCCATCTATCAATCCTCTTCCCCCCCCCCCCCCCCCGCTCCACCCCACCCCACCCTGACCCCCATACCCATCTATCAATCCTCTTCCCCCCCCCCCCCCCCCCCCGCTCCACCCCACCCCACCCTGACCCCCATACCCATCTATCAATCCACTCCCCCCCCCCCCCCCCCGCCCTCCACCCCCCCCACCCACCCCCCAACCCCCATACCCATCTATCAATCCTCTTCCCCCGCTCCACCCCCCCCCCACCCTGACCCCCATACCCATCTATCAATCCTCCCCCTTCCCCCCCCCCCCGCTCCACCCCACCCCACACCTGACCCCCCATACCCATCTATCAATCCTCTTCCTCCCCCCCCGCTCCACCCCACCCTGACCCCCCATACCCACTATCAATCCTCTTCCCCCCCCCCCCCCGCTCCACCCCACCCCACCCATGACCCCCATACCCACTATCAATCCTCTTCCCCCCCCCCCCCCGCTCCACCCCACCCTGACCCCCATACCCATCTATCAATCCTCTTCCCCCCCCCCCGCTCCACCCCACCCCACCCTGACCCCCATACCCATCTATCAATCCTCTCCCCCGCTCCACCCCACCCCACCCTGACCCCCATACCCATCTATCAATCCTCTTCCCCCGCTCCACCCCCACCCCACCCTGACCCCCATACCCATCTATCAATCCTCTCCCCCCGCTCCCACCCCACCCCACCCTGACCCCCATACCCATCTACAATCCTCTTCCCCCCCCCCCCCCCACCCCACCCCACCCTGACCCCCATACCCATCTATCAATCCTCTCCCCCCGCTCCCACCCCACCCCACCCTGACCCCCATACCCATCTATCAACTCCTCTCCCCCGCTCCACCCCCACCCCACCCTGCCCCCCCCCATACCCACAATCAATCCTCTCCCCCCCCCCCCCCCGCTCCACCCCACCCCACCCTGACCCCCATACCCCACTCATCATCCCCCCCCCCGCTCCACCCCACCCCACCCTGACCCCCCCATACCCATCTATCAATCCTCTTCCCCCCGCTCCACCCCACCCCACCCTGACCCCCATCACCCATCTATCAATCCTCTTCCCCCGCTCCACCCCACCCCACCCTGACCCCCATACCCATCTATCATCCTCTCCCCCCGCTCCACCCCACCCACCCTACCCCCATACCCATCTATCAATCCTCTCCCCCCGCTCACACCCCACCCCAAACCCTGACCCCCATACCCATCTATCAATCCTCTTCCCCCCCCCCCCCCCCCCCCGCTCCACCCCACCCCACCCTGACCCCCATACCCATCTATCAATCCTCTCCCCCCCGCCCACCCCACCCCACCCTGACCCCCATACCCATCTATCAATCCTCTTCCCCCGCTCCCCCCACCCCACCCTGACCCCCATACCCATCTATCAATCCTCTTCCCCCGCTCCACCCCACCCCACCCTGACCCCCATACCCATCTATCAATCCTCTTCCCCCCCCCCCCCCCCCCGCTCCACCCCACCCCACCCTGACCCCCATACCCATCTATCAATCCTCTCCCCCCGCTCCACCCCACCCCACCCCCTGACCCCCATACCCATCTATCAATCCTCTTCCCCCCCCCCCCCCCGCTCCACCCCACCCCACCCCCTGACCCCCCCATACCCATCTATCAATCCTCTCCCCCCCGCTCCACCCCACCCCACCCTGACCCCCTACCCATCTATCAATCCTCTCCCCCCGCTCCCACCCCACCCCACCCTGACCCCCATACCCATCTATCAATCCTCTCCCCCCGCTCCACCCCACCCACCCTGACCCCCATACCCATCTATCAATCCTCTTCCCCCGCTCCACCCCACCCCACCCCTGACCCCCATACCATCTATCAATCCTCTTCCCCCGCTCCACCCCACCCCACCCTGACCCCCATAACCCATCTATCAATCCTCTCCCCCCCCCCCCCGCTCCCACCCCACCCCACCCTGACCCCCATACCCATCTATCAATCCTCTCCCCCCCCCCCCCCCCGCTCCCGCCCACCCACCCCACCCTTGACCCCCATACCCATCTATCAATCCTCTTCCCCCCCCCCCCCGCTCCACCCCACCCCACACCCTCACCCCCATACCCATCTATCAATCCTCTTCCCCCCCCCCCCCGCTCCACCCCACCCCACCCTGACCCCCATACCCATCTATCAATCCTCTCCCCCCGCTCCCCCCACCCACCCCACCCTGACCCCCCATACCCATCTATCAATCCTCTCCCCCCCCCGCTCCACCCCACCCCACCCCATGACCCCCATACCCATCTATCAATCCTCTTTCCCCCCCCCCCCCCCCCCGCTCCACCCCACCCCACCCTGACCCCCATACCCATCTATCAATCCTCTTCCCCCCCCCCCGCTCCACCCCACCCCACCCTGACCCCCATACCCATCTAACAATCCTCTCCCCCCCCCCCCCCCCCCACCCCCCTCCCACCCCACCCCACCCTGACCCCCATACCCATCTATCAATCCTCTTCCTCCTGCGCACCCCAACAGTAAAGTCTTCAGATCAGTTTACATTGTGTGCGCCATGACAACAGTAAAGTCTTCAGATCAGTTACATTGTGTGCGCCATGACAACATAAAGTCTTCAGATCAGTTTTACAGTCTTCAGATCAGTTTACATTGTGTGCGCCATGACAACAGTAAAGTCTTCAGATCAGTTTACAGTCTTCAGATCAGTTACATTGTGTGCGCCATGACAACAGTAAAGTCTTCAGATCAGTTTACAGTCTTCAGATCAGTTTACATTGTGTGCGCCATGACAACAGTAAAGTCCTTCAGATCATTTACAGTCTTCAGATCAGTTTACATTGTGTGCGCCATGACAACAGTAAAGTCTTCAGATCAGTTTACATTGTGTGCGCCATGACAACAGTAAAGTCTTCAGATCAGTTTACATTGTGTGCGCCATGACAACAGTAAAGTCTTCAGATCATTTACAGTCTTCAGATCAGTTTACATTGTGTGCGCCATGACAGCAGTAAAGTCTTCAGAATCAGTTTACAGTCTTCAGATCAGTTTACATTGTGTGCGCCATGACAACAGTAAAGTCTTCAGATCATTTACATTGTGTGCGCCATGACAACAGTAAAGTCTTCAGATCAGTTTACATTGTGTGCGCCATGACAACAGTAAAGTCTTCAGATCATTTACATTGTGTGCGCCATGACAACAGTAAAGTCTTCAGATCAGTTTACAGTCTTCAGATCATTTACATTGTGTGCGCCATGACAACAGTAAAGTCTTCAGATCAGTTTACAGTCTTCAGATCAGTTTACATTGTGTGCGCCATGACAACAGTAAAGTCTTCAGATCAGTTTACAGTCTTCAGATCAGTTTACATTGTGTGCGCCATGACAACAGTAAAGTCTTCAGATCAGTTTACATTGTGTGCGCCATGACAACAGTAAAGTCTTCAGATCAGTTTACATTGTGTGCGCCATGACAACAGTAAAGTCTTCAGATCAGTTTACATTGTGTGCGCCATTAAAACAGTCAAAGATTTAAGGGGGCCTTGGGGTGGAGGTGGGGTGTGTGTGTGTGTGATGGGGGGGGGGGGGGCTGGCTGTTCGCCACACCACACAATAAAAGAGTCAAAGCATCAAGATTGAAGCGCACATTTGGTGGTTTACTTGAGGACAAATCCTACGTGCAGGCAGTGTAGGCCAACCTCATTGAAAAGCGGAAAGCAAAAATCTGGCAGACGTGGTTGGTTACTGTCGAGGGCAGCCCAGGCAGCTGAACGAGTCTCTGGCCTGGAGGGGATTAGTAGCCTGCCTGAGTGAACACGATTCCAACAAAGGCGGATAGCTAGACAGCGAGGCCAGATACCGATCTTCTCTCCTCTGTATCTTTGATTACGCGTGCCATTACCGTGCTCCTAATAAGCAGAAGGTGCAGAAACAGTATCTTCATGTTTGGAAAGGTCAAGTTTCCATTGCACGCTTCTAGGCCTACACCTCTTCCTGTAGATCCGACAGGGCGTGTGACTGCCTCCTGTTTACAGACTGCTGAGTGTCCACCACAGTTCACAGCTGACAGGGCGTGTGTCTGCCTCCTGTTTACAGACTGCTGACTGTCCACCACAGTTCACAGCTGACTGGGCGTGTGTCTGCCTCCTGTTTACAGACTGCTGAGTGTCCACCACAGTTCACAGCTGACAGGGCGTGTGACTGCCTCCTGTTTACAGACTGCTGACTGTCCACCACAGTTCACAGCTGACAGGGCGTGTGTCTGCCTCCTGTTTACAGACTGCTGACTGTCCACCACAGTTCACAGCTGACAGGGCGTGTGTCTGCCTCCTGTTTACAGACTGCTGACTGTCCACCACAGTTCACAGCTGACAGTGTCAGAGTGTCCAGTTTGAAGTGCACACCCGGTGGTTCACTTGCGGGCAAAGCCTACGTGCAGGCGGGAGCGTATCGTTGTGTCGCCGTCCCGCTGTGCCGCCGTCCCGCTGTGCCGCCGACCCGCTATGCCGCCGATGAAACGAATAACCCTAACCCTAACCCTAACCCTAACCCTACCCTAACTCTAACCCTAACCCTACCCTAACCCTAACCCTACCCTAACCCTAACCCTAACCTAACCCTACCCTAACCCTAACCCTAACC
This sequence comes from Conus ventricosus, assembly GCA_018398815.1. Classification (NCBI taxonomy): domain Eukaryota; kingdom Metazoa; phylum Mollusca; class Gastropoda; order Neogastropoda; family Conidae; genus Conus; species Conus ventricosus. The sequence goes on along the minus strand of CM031595.1, from coordinate 39,007,284 downwards.
CTAACCCTACCGTAACCCTAACCCTAACCCTAACCTAACCCTAAGCCCGCCTCTAAAGCGGCATAGCGGGTCGGCGGCACAGCGGGACGGCGGCATAGCGGGTCGGCGGCACAGCGGGTCGGCGGCATAACGGGTACCTCCCCGTGCAGGCAGCAGGCCGCCCTCACTGACCAGCAGACATCAAAGCCTACGTGCAGGCAGCAGGCCGCCCTCACTGACCAGCAGACATCAAAGCCTACGTGCAGGCAGCAGGCCGCCCTCACTGACCAGTAGACATCAAGGGGGCATGCGTAGTGAACTGAGACTGAGGGCAAAACAATCTGCTCGCCCGGAAGAGGTTCGTTACCTGCGCGTGCGGACGGGCCTGCGACGAAGGCTAACAGTGGCAAAATAGAGTACTTTTTGCCACACTCCATGGGCAAGATGGCCGCCCCCGGGCAAGATAGGGGGTGGGGGAGGGGGGGGGCGGGGAGGGAGGGGGGGGGGGGGGGGGCTTTGGACTGCGCATTTCTCCGAGTCCTTGCTGACAGAGAGATGAACCCTTGGTGATGAGAACACCACAGAATTATGGACTTTGGTGTGTCTCTATTTGACACCAAGAGCACAGACACAATCAGCCGTGTCTCCCTGATGAGTCCGATCCAGCGGACGAAAGGCCTAGGAGCAGGCAATACAAATAGATCTGCCTTCAGAGGGGAGTACGATGGTTCCCTCAGGCAGCTAGTGAAGGGTTTCTCATATTTATAATATTCCCCCATTTTCTTCATCTTCATTTTTTTTTTCATTTTTAAATTCAAATCTTTGCCAAGCCATTACTATAATGACTGAAGAATTGTTAACTTGCACTTGTTTTCTCCCACTGTTTAATTGTTCAGCAGTATAATGTTTGGTCAATCAGTGGGAGATTGCATCTCTTAGGAGATCCAAGTAAAGGTTGTTCTGTACAATTCTTAGCCACTCACAATGCTTGGGTTATTGAACAGCAGAGCTGACCACTCAGACTGTTCCGTATCTTTTGATCTCCCTTGCATCCTTGAATGGATCCTCAAGCATAGGCTCAAAGATTGTCCCCTAAATTTTATACTGTTTGCACAGTGCTTTTAGTTTTTCAGCAACTTTTTTCCCTCTTCATGCTTTCCTTTTGTTCCATTTACTACCCTTCGCTGGCTGCTTTGGGGGTGCTGTTGGATTCTTTTTTGAACCCTTGGTGATGAGAACACCACAGAATTATGGACTTTGGTGTGTCTCTATTTAACACCAAGAGCACAAACACAATCAGCCGTGTCTCCATGATGAGGCCGATCCAGCGGACGAAAGGCCTAGGAGCAGGCAATACAAATAGATCTGCCTTCAGAGGGGAGTACGATGGTTCCCTCAGGCAGCTAGTGAAGGGTTTCTCATATTTAAAATATTCCCCCCATTTTCTTCATCTTCATTTTTTTTTTAATAAATTTTTAAATTCAAATCTTTGCCAAGCCATTACTATGATGACAGAAGAATTTGTTAACCTGACACTTGTTTTCTCCCACTATTTACTTGTTCAGCAGTGAGATGAATTGGGACAGGGTACACCTGGCCTGCTATCCCTAGGCACGGCACAGCGCGGCATGCTCGCTGCTTTGTGACTGCTATGGTACAAGTTGAACTGCGGTGTCGGAATGGGATGCGGAAGTGGCATCATAGGGGGGGGGGGGGGGGGGGGGGGCGTTGCTGTATCTGACGCCACTTTTTATTACCCGGGCTATCGCGTTGACGCTTGCATGTTCCCGGCCATATGGAGCCAGCCTGGGCCCTCTTGTGTCCCTGCTTCTGAACCCAGTCACTCCGGGCCACTACCGGGCCGCTTGCCATTCCCACTCAGCAGCTTTTTGTCAGGCGGTGCGCGTTCGAATCTAGCTGGGGAGCAACATAAACCACTGGGCATGTTCGCTGGTCGTGCGTCTGGATAGGTTGTTGGTCTGTCTCTGTCCCATCCCTGCCGCCATTTTCCTGAGATGGTTATCCGCGTCTGCTGTGTACCTGAGGTGGATGTGGACATGTGACCTCATGACTCGACTGTCACAGCAGCACGTGTAGGTCACGGCCCGAGTCTCACTGGACCAACAATGCCGTTCGACACGGACTTGAACATTGAAGATCGACGTGCTGTTTGATAATGGCGCCTTCATTATGATAAGTTTGTAGTTTGGTTTGGGACGGCAGATTTGATTTACGTTTTTTGTCTACAACATAGTTTTTATTTTTTCATGCAGTTAGTGTGACAACTGATATTACGTCTTTACTTTCAGTTCCTCCATTCGTTATGATGTTTAAAACATTTGATTCTCCATTCTTCATTAGTGTTGCATATCTTTTACCCCTGCCCCCTCCCCCCTTCCCTGCATAAACCGCACACATACAAATGCAGTCCTCTCTTTCTCTCTCTCTCTCTCTCTCTCTCTCTCTCTCTCTCTCTTCGCCCCGGTCCCCTGCCTATTCATTCCCTCCTCGTCAACCTACACATATACACTGGGTGCGGACAGCACTACATATCGGTGAACGTAGTTTCAGTCTTTCTGTCTTTTTTCCCTACACAAAAGAGCTTGGTACGGGGTTGGGGGAGAGAACGGGCGAGGAGGGGGTTGGAGGGGAGAGGGGAGGGACAAGACCTATTAACTGTGAAGCCACGAGTGAATTCTGTCAGACACAGTGAGAAACTGTCTCTGCAGGAGATATCAAGAGCCTCTTCAACTAGGAGGCCCTGGGAGCCGTCAGCACGGTAGTCTCAGCACGCCAGCCCCGTGACAACTCCAAGCACTGTTGTCAGTCGGTCGTTACACGCAGCCCCCACGCCCATGCTACCACACCCCACCCGCTTCAAAGGCTGAAAGTTGATTCCACAAAGGCATGGGAGAAAACTACATCCAAAAACAAAAGCGCAGTGTAAAACTGCATCATGACTCAGCGTTCAGAATGACATGTTGGGTCATCGGTCACATTGCACGCAGGTCAAGCGAGTCCAGCCGACAACGGAGTCCGCATCAGGGCCACGAAGAAGCGACGATCGGTACACCTCGATAGAGTGTGTGCATCAGACTTGCCCAGTGCTTGGCTACGCAAACTGATGGATATTGAATGATTTATTTTGAACTCAGAGGTACATAGGTATGAATGACACGTTTTGATTTAACTGTATGATATGGAGCATGTTGGGAAAAGAGATTGTGAACTAAACAAAAAATACAGCCAGTAAATAGAAAATAATTATGTATACATTAAAACACATATACACCCAAACCTACGACTGTGAACATTAAAGCCCCCCCCCCCTCCCCCGCCCCTCACGCACACACACACACACACACACACACACACACACACACACACACACACACACACACACATATTGACGTTAAGTTGAAAACAACAACATACACACACACGCGCGCGCACGCGCGATGGCAGGCGCATGAACTAAGAAAGCTGGGCAAATCATGAATATTTCATCTATTCCTTATACGGTTATTTTATGAAGCATACAATAATTTTGGTTCAAAGTTGCTGTTTTGTGTTAAATAAATAGTAAAATCAGAACATACTTACTAGAGCAGATTTGACAATCTCTGTCCGTTTGCGTTTCTGTTCCTTTCCTTAGATAGATAGATACATAATATTGTATGTATCTATCTATCTAAGGAAAGGAACAGAAACGCAAACGGACAGAGATTGTCAAATCTGCTCTAGTAAGTATGTTCTGATTTTACTATTTATTTAACACATACATACATACATACATACATACATACATTGATAGACCGACTGGTAGATGGATGGATGGATGGATGGATAGATGGATGTTTATCCGGTGGCATTGGAGTTTCAGCTTCCATGGATGCCATTTGATGAAAATGATTATTGAACAGAGTGTATAGTCAGAGCCAATGGTCAGAGCTTTCGGCTCCAAAACTGACGATCTGTGTAGTAGGGGTCATAACACCATCAGGCACTTTGTGATTCACGGCCCCTTCCCCACACCCACACCTCCCCCTCCAAACTAGTACAAAAGGGGAGATTATACCCCGCTTTCCTTCATCCCTTCCAGTTCGATTTCACATCGAGGATAGTTTCAGTTATGACGAAGTCGAAAGTTCTCATATTAGAAGCAGATACAGATAACAACGAAAGTTTTAAAATGCAACCACGAAATTGACTCTATTACTCCGTGCTGCCTCCAGCCCCCTCCCATCCCCATCCCCACTCCATCTTCCCCTCTGTATGGGATACAAGGTTTAAGTGACAGTTAAGTTCTTGTCCACGATGAACACTCGACTCGAACTGCCAGCTTTTGTAGCGCGTGTTGCATCGTAACCCATCGTAAACACGAGTTTAACGCAGACTAGACTGCCACTGTGAAGCCGCCAGCCAGCGCTGTGCCATCGCCCAACCCTCGTGCTGGTTGACAAGCCCCTCCCCTCCCCTTTGCTTCTCTGGAGTTGATAAACCCCTCGTCTCGTGTTACTCTCCTGTCTGAATCACTGGCCTGTGTCAGGTCTATGCAGGCAGGTTGAACAAAAATATAAAGTGGGGTCGGTAACACAGATTTATATTTTGTTGGGAAAGAAGAGTCGACGGGGTCGGACATCCATTTCGGCTCGCGCTGCTGAGCGGTGTGTTTTGAAGTGGAAGAAAGCGTTTCCTTGAAGACGACAGAACAGTCTAGGCCTACAGCGACCAAGCCCTGTTCTGCTAAGAACAAAACAAACCACCACCACAACAATTAAACATTGAAGGAGGAAGAAGGTTCTTCAGACTCACTGGTAACATTCTCTTCAAGATCTTCAATCGGAGGAGACGGTGGGGTTGTTTCTTTACATAACGTTGTCGATGTGCACTTCTGAGCTGCACACGCTTTGAAGTGTGACTTCATACGATCGCGTGGCAATTTTTTTTTCTTTATTCATGGCGGTATGAGCGAAGTGGGCGTGTCCACAAGCCTGTCTATTCAAGCGTGTTTTTTTTTTTTTTGAAAATCGGTGAAATAGATAGACAGATAATCTGGTAAGCGGCCTCTGGAATCTAGAACTGTAGACAATAAGATTGTGATTGCGAAGACGGGGCATGTAGTGCGTTGTTTCAGAGCTTTACCGTTCAGTAAAATCTGAGAGGCGAAAAACATCAGCGGACCATGTAAACGAAGGGCGGTGGTTTGAGGGGTTACATTGTTTTGAGCACTCGGCGTGTCAAAAGCTCGGGGCCCGTAGAACGCTTCAAGTACTGTTGATCAACAAACGGCTTTCTCTCAGCTGTGAACGACACTTGGCCCAGCTTAGCCCAACACCAAGCACCTGCAGTGACTCTCCAGCAGGTGAGTGAACCCCCAACACATAACCTACGGTCGGATGACATTCTCTCTCTCTCCCTCTTTTGTGTGTGTGTGTGTGTGTGTGCGTGCGTGCGTGTGTGTGTGTGTGGTGCGTTAGTGCGCGCGCGTACGCGCGTGTGTGTGTGTGTGTACATGATTGTTCAATAAAGTTAAATCAGATTTCAAATGTAGACACAATCATCTCTCTCTCTCTCTCTCTCTCTCTCTCTCTCTCTCTCTCTCTCTGTGTGTGTGTGTGTGTGTGTGTGTGTGTGTGTGTGTGTGTCTCTCTCTCTCTCTCTCTCTCTCTCTCTCTCTCTCTCTCTGCCCGTCTGTCTGTCTGTCCCCCTCCCTTCTGTGTGTGTGTGTGTGTGTTTAGTTCAGTGCCCTTGGCGCGTTTTAATGTCTTCACTTCCATGATGTTTTTGAACGGATTTTATTATTTGCACGCGTGTTTGTGTGTTTGATGGCGCAAATGTGCGTGTGTTCCCCGTGTTTATCCTGCTATAGAGAGTGGGAGAATTTTTTTTTTCGCATTGTATTCCCGTAAACCACGACACAGTTTGGAGAGATAGGTTCGCGCGTTTATGTGTGTTGCTTGTAGCACTTGAATTCTCCATCTCACGATTATTGTTGTGGCTTGTGTGCGTAGCCTCTGTGTGTGTGTGTGTGTGTGTGGGGTGTGTGTGTGTGTGTGTGCGTGCGTGCGTGCGTGCGTACGTACATACGTGTATGTGTGACACAGTTTGGGGAGATAGGTTCGTGCCTTTATGTGTGTTGCTTGTAACATTTGAATTCTCCATCTCACGATTATTGTTGTGGCTTGTTTACGTGAGCTCTGTGTGTGTGTGTGTGTGTGTGTGTGTGTGTGTGTAAGTACGTGCGTGTGTGTGTATGTGTGCGTGCGTGCGTGCGTGCGTGCGTGCGTGCGTGCGCGCGCGCGCGCGTGTGTGTGTGTGTGTGTGTGTGTGTGTGTGTGTGTGTATGTGTGTGTGTGTGTGTTTCTTCTCTGTTTGCCTTCACTGGGTAAAGTAACCAAAGCTTCCACAAGACAAAGTGTATCATTCAACTCATGTGTTCATCTGATTAAACAGACGGTCGGCTTGTTTTGTTTAATAAACGCCCCAAACCTCTCCATGCCTCCTCCTTTTTGTTTATTTATCTATTTCATCATCATCATCGTTATTTTTATGATTATTACTGTTATTGCTGCTGTTGTTGTCATTTTTAGATTTTCCCCACTCCCGGGGAATCCGAATCACTCTGCTCAGGGTCACAACACTTAACCCTCCGATGTGTATGGAAGGCGCAGACAGATGAGGAAAGCCGGGGGTGGGCGGGTAAGGACGGCGACTAAAGGGGGGGAGGGAGGGGGGAATGGGATGGTGTTAAAGAAACCCGCCTCAATCTCCCCACTTCCTTTTGCTCAGCACCCCTAAACAATCGTTACAAGAAATAATTAAAAGATAACAAGAAAGAGAGATTGAAAAAAAAAAAAAAAGAGAGAAAGGAAAAGAAACAAAAATGGGATACTATAGCGCTTGCGACCGATTTCATGGAGAAGCGACGTGGTGGGTAGCCCACCTCTTGCCCCCTGAGGGGTTTATCAGGTGGTGTGCATGGCAGGAACCCCCCCCCCCCCCCCCCCCCCCCCCCCCCCCCCCTCCTCTTGCCTCTCCCGCGGTTTTCGTGTGGTGAGGTGAGGTGCGAGGACACTGGGTTGGTGCGCTTGATATCCGTCGCCCCCAGTCTCTGCCGCTGCTGAGTTGCGTGTGTTTCTGTGTCACTGTTTTGTACATGTCTGTTCTGTCTTACGTGTTTCTCTTTGTCAGTACAGCCTTGAGTTAATCTGACAATAAATTGGTTTCAGTCAGTCACTTTTCTCTTTCAATAATTTTTTTTTTTGAAAAATAAATTCTCTCACTCTCTCTCTCTCTCTCTCTCTCTCTCTCTCTCTCTCAAAATATTTGCACGAGTGAGACGATTGTTTGAATGTTTCTCTCGAACGAAATCTCTTCAGCTTGGCTTTAAAGTTGATTCAACCTACAAATCGATTTTGTTTGTTCTTCAATAAACAAACACGCTCATAACACCGATCACTTTTTTTTCTTGCTTTATTCAGCTTTTGACTAAAGCACGTGACTACAGACGATTGATAAGAGAGACTGAGACTGAAACGTTGCATAAAATGAACCAAAGTACTCAAACAAAACGATCTAGCCGAGGTGCAAAGTAATGCTTACCTAACAACACAGTACAAAAACAGGTAAGTAAGGTTTCGACAGTTAGGTCTTCGTCGGACGTCACAAATAACAGACATGAAAAATGCTCAGAACAGATGCCCCCATGGCAGTCAGCAATAGAGCAGAGTAATGTTTTCAATGAAAAAGGAAAAAACGAAAACCAGCCTGTTCGGCATAAACAGCTCCCGTTTTTACTTCATTTGTCGGAATTATTTGCACCATTCCGTTTAACACTGTATTGTCACTTTTTCCTTCTAAATTTCTTCTTTTTTTTAAAACTTGAAACCTGTCTGAGTCTAGCCCAGTGTTCTAACCAGCATACAAATAATTTTACATAAGATATTAATGCTTCACCTAGTCTTACATTCAAGACATGCCCCGTTTTTTCTTTTTTTTTTTCTTTTCTTTTTCTTTTTTTTCTTTTTTAATGGATGCCTGGAGTTGTCTTATACTATGCTGAATGTCTCATAGAAACTTTCAACGCCTACATTGTGGGTGCAAACTCCAGCCATCAAAGCAGGTTTTCTTCCCCGTACATCGCGTATTGTTTGCAAAGTGCTTTGTGATGGGTCTGCCGATGTTCCCTCTCCTTATCAATAATGAACGATGATCATATACAGATGCGCATGGGGGTATAGACGGAAGTCTTCATAATCTACTCCCACATATTCTGCTCTCGCATGGCACACACGCCCTGACACAATCTACTCACACATATTCTGCTCTCGCATGGCACACACGCCCTGACACAATCTACTCCCACATATTCTGCTCTGGCATGGCACACACGCCCTGACACAATCTACTCCCACATATTGTGCTCTGGCATGGCACACACGCCCTGACACAATCTACTCCCACATATTCTGCTCTGGCATGGCACACACGCCCTGACACAATCTACTCCCACATATTCTGCTCTCGCATGGCACACACGCCCTGACACAATCTACTCCCACATATTCTGCTCTGGCATGGCACACACGCCCTGACACAATCTACTCCCACATATTGTGCTCTGGCATGGCACACACGCCCTGACACAATCTACTCCCACATATTGTGCTCTGGCATGGCACACACGCCCTGACACAATCTACTCACACATATTCTGCTCTGGCATGGCACACATGCCCTGACACAATCTACTCACACATATTCTGCTCTGGCATGGCACACACGCCCTGACACAATCTACTCACACATATTCTGCTCTGGCATGGCACACACGCTGACACTGAAATCGAACCTTATGAAGATGGCGGGACACCAACAATATTAAAAAAATGAAATTTTGCTTCAGATTTGACTGCGAATCCCAGTCCATCACCGCAATATAGATTCATTTATATCATACGAATTATAAACTGCATAGAAATGATCCATTGATTGCATCTTGTTTTTCTCAAATGTTCCTAATTATCCATGAAAGACAACATTCCAGTATCATATTTAGTTGTGCACGTTTTGTCTAGCTTTGCACATATGAACACGAACGAAAAATATCGCATCTTGCCAGTTGTTTTCTCTTGGCTGAACTGTTCGGTTCTTCCATCAGTCTGTTTAATTCCATTACAAAACTATGTTCCTCAGTCCTCCCGATCTGACCGAACCCCAGTTGGGGAATACTGCCAGAGTTGCTGTCTCTCTGGAATCGAGTCCTCAAGACTCACCCGCGGTAATGCGCCTTCTCCATTGAAAGAGTTCCTGTCTGACCTTTCTCACAGGTCTTCCGTCGCCGCAGACCCTCTCGTTGGCTGAAGCTCCCTGTCTAGGCCCCACCAGGTTTGACACGCCTTGCTGTCTTCCGTCTCCCACATGGGCAGACAATTCTTTTGTCGAGTCGCCAGGACTTCAGTTTGTCGTCAGCTGACGAGTTACAGCACACCCTCTAGTTATGAAAGTGTTGTAGTCTTGACTCTACTCCACTGTATTCTTCTGAGCCTTCAGCGAGACGGGATGATTTCACTCTACAGAAGTGAGTCACACCTAACTGGTGTTCCGAGCGTTTTACAACCCTTTCTCGAACAATGACGCTCCGAATGATACCAGTTCAGCCAATGGAATCACTGGTCATGCAAATACACATACACCCATATCACCATGACTACCCAGTCATTCCGGTTCAGCCAAGGGAATAAACTGGTCATACAACCCCTTATACATCACAACGACTTACACTAATAGTTGTGAACATCTTACCAATGAGTCTCCGAGTTAGTTCGTTTCAGCCAGTGAAATCACTGGTACCCATGCACACGCACAACAAAGAGTTGGATACTGTGTGATTAATGCATTACGCTTCTTTCTAAGTCGTGTTCGATTCGTTAATGCATAGCACTTCATTCTAAGTCGTGTTCGATTCTTCTAAACTATCCATTGTGCCATTAGCAAGGCCTCTCCACAAACCAGGACCTACTGACTCAAGTATTCACCTTGACTCACTACCCGTAAGCTGCAAGCCATCTAATAAGTTAAAGCCTTCCCGAATGTGATCACCTTCGAGTCGTGAGCGGGAACGGTCTTCGAGAGCCGCTTACAGGCTGACTGTCACTGGACGAAGACGCCGACGTCCAGCCTCAGTTGTCTTCCTAGGATTCCACGTCTCTCTTGTCCATGCTTTTAAGTTCCACAGGAGAACTCTATGAACCACCGTTGGTGGAGATGAGACGTTGCTCTTCCAGGAATGCCAGTTTGATACCTGCTTGTCAGTGCCCCTCCCCCCCCCCTCCACCCCTCCCCACCATCACCTCCTGGACCTGCGAATTGCGCTCCACTTTGTCCTCATACTTTGACGTCGAACTCGGGGTACCCACACCAGTAGCATCGGAGTTCCAAATCCTAACATTTTTAAGAGTACCCTGAATTTATCAAAGGGACTGGAGAACGTTCGGCTGACTCGTCACAGACTTAGAGCAATATTTTTGCTATGTGCATCGTGCAGACTCAGTCATGGTTTTCAGAGGACTTTTAACGGTTCTTCCCAGTGCATCGTTGGTGCAAACTGAACGGTTCTTCATTGGGAAACCCAGTGTTCGTTTGCCCACAGTCATGCAGTCCTTTTTTAACCAAAAGGTAAGCAACATGCATGCAAAAGAATCACTCGCATTATCGTCCTTAACCATGTGTGTGTGTGTGTGTGTGTGTGTGTGTGTGTGTGTGTGTGTGTGTGTGTGTGTGTGTGTGTGTGTGTGTGAGAGAGAGAGAGAGAGAGAGAGAGAGAGAGAGAGAGAGAGAGAGAGAGAGAGAGAGAGAGGGTGTATCTACCGATTCTTGATTATTTTAAAACATTTTTGACCACCACCACCAGCACCCCCACGGAGAAGAGAATCTACTTCGAATATTGTGGGGTGGATAAATGGAAATCTTGTCCCTTCTAATTATAGTTTGGACAATATGATAAGAAATGATCAGACATTTCCGAATCGGTACACAAGAACAAATCGGATCTGCTTTTAAGTCACAGTTGACAAGATCTTGATAAAAGTTATTCATTCCAAGGCGGATTCTACAATGGTTAATCTGTTCGCTTCTGTTTTCATAGTAGTAATAATAGAGTACAACCTAGTCGTCCCATGAAATAGAGTAGAATTTTTTAATTCGCTGAGAGACGTTGCGGACTGTGCATTGTCGTTTCAGAGTTTTATTGTGTATGGAATAAAAGAATGTTTACACAGTTCTCTGCAAAGAGATACAGTCTTCGCCGTGAACAGGGATTTCTTGTCGACTAGGTCTGGAACACTGTACAGGACACAAACTATTAACTCTTCGTTTTTTAACTGGTTGATTTATTCCTTCTCCTTCCCTTTCAATAGCAGAATCCGGATTTTTCATACATTTTGTTGCGACGTTTGTCTTTTACTGGGTGCAAGTTACTCATAAGTGTAGATTTTCTACTATGTTTGCCTGTACACCTGTGTATGTCTCACTGCATTAGCCTCAAATAATTTTACATTGTTAATTAAACTGAGACAAGATCAATGGGTTTTGCATAGTATCTAAGTTAATTCTGCATAGTTTGCATCTGTCGCATCTTAAGCAAGCAATCAAAATGCTGATTTTCTTAAAAAATGTAAATGTTATTTGTTTTGTCGCATCTGTACTTTTCTCAATGATTAGACCAAGATCTAAACTGTCAGAAGACATGTTACCGAATATAAATAGGTAAATTTGTTGACGAACACAGACAATCTTCACAAGTTCTGTCATGCTTTCAATTTAAACTTCCAGACTGTCCCTGCTGCTATCTTCTTCTTTCTTTCTTTCTTTCTTTTTTTGTTTGTTTGTTTGTTTGTTGTTGCTAGGTCAGAGTCTACCATCTCAATACGAATTACAGGGTTATACAGAGAAAGTGCAAGGCTTAGTGATTGTTTGATTTCAGACTCGATGATATATTGTATGAATGTTATTAATGTAAACTAAAAAATATTTAAAAAAATTAAAAAAAATTAGAAATAGAGTTTGTTACTTACCGCCAATGACATTGACAAACAAAGCACATGACAAGACACTATGCATTTCGACCACTTGGGTCTTCTTCAGGCGAAACAATAAATCTCATTTACATTTGGGACACAGTACAAACACAGAACGAAAAAAAAATGACTCATCTGTTGTTGTCCATGTGGTGGGGGAGGTGAACAGCGGTAGGCCGGAAATGACATTGGGGATTATGGGAGAGGGAAAGGAGAGGGGGGGGGGGGGGTTGCGTTAGGGGGTGGGGGTGTGTGTGGCACGATAGGGTTGTGTGTTCTAGTTTATTGGGTGGTTGTGATATCTCTGAGACGGTTTGGTAATGGTGGATGATAATATGGTAAGGGGGAAAGGGGGGGGGGAGAAGAAAAGAAACTGGGGGGGGGGGGGGGGAATTATATTAATAATATAATAATATAATAAAAAATAAAAATCAATTAAAAAAATTAAAAAATAAAAAAAATAAAAGGTTTAGGTGAATAAAATAAAGATTTCGCTGGGTTATGAAAGAGTTGGTTGGTAGATATGCATGGGTTTAGTTGTGAAAGGTGTGTGGGTATGTTACATAAGGAGGGACGGGGATGGAAGATAAATGGGAGATAAGTAAGATGGGGGGGGGGGGGGGGATATTGAGGTGGGGAAAAAAGGGGCCGGGGGGGGGATGGGTGGGGAGGAGGGTTAATGTGTTTGGGGGGGGGGGGGGGGGGGGTGAGGGAAGGGGGGCAAGAGAGGAGAGCTCATATTCTTCATTCACTATGGGGTGGGGGGAGGTGGGGGGGTGGGGGTTTCCATATAAATGGTGTTGTTTTATAAAGTCAACAATTGCTGTGGGATGATGTTCTTGTAACAGGTGAAGTAATGTGTTGGCATCAAATGTGTGTTGTTGAGTGAAGATAGCAGTGATCAATGAAAAAAAACAGGGGTATCATGTGTTTGCACCACACACACCACACAACACACACATACACACACACACACACACACACACACACACACAACACAAAAGTGGGGCGGGGGGGGGACCAATATTAAAATTGTTCTGGAGTGAGTTAAGATCCTGTGATTCATAATGAGACTATAACTGTGGAAGGTTTTACACACTATTCACAAACACACAACACCACACACACACACACACACACACACACACCCACAACACACACACACACACATTCATTGACACAACACACACACACACACACCACACTCACACATTAAAAAAATTATTATCATCAATCAGTCACTGATAGGTGATGAATCATTATTGTTTACTTTTTTTTAAAACAACACCATTTATTTGAACTCCCTCCCCAACCCCACCCCAGGTGGATGAAGAAGATATGAGACTCTCCTTCTCTTGCCCCTTCCCTTCCCTCCCCCACAAAACATTACCTCTCCCCATCCATCCCGGCCCTTTTTTCCCCAACTCAACCCCCCAATCATACCTTTATCACCATCTATCTCCATCCCTTCCCTCCTTTATTTCACTATCCACACACCTTTCACAATACCCACGATATAACTACCAACCCCTCTTTCATCACCCACGAATTCATTTATTTTATTCACCTAAACTTTTTTTTTATCTTTTATTTTGTATTGCATTTTTTTTTTAAATTTTCAATTTTTTTTTAATTTATTAATTTTTTCCCCCAGGTTTTCCGCCCCCCCCCTTTCCCCTTACCATTATTATCAATCCACCATTCCACAACCGTCCAGAAGATGTCACACCACCCAATAAAACTAGACACACAACCCTATGTATCACATACAACACCCTCCCCCCTACGCCAACCGCCCCCCCTCCTTTTCCTCTCCCATAATCCCATGTATTTCCGCCTACCCGGCTATTCTCCCCACCAATGGAAACAACAGATGAGCATTTTTCGTTCTTTGTTGTACTGTCCCAAATGTTAAATGAGTGTGATTTATTTTTTTCGCACTGAAGAAGACCCAAGTGGTTTATGAATGCCATAGTGTCTTGTCATGTGCTTTGTTTGTCATGTCATTGGCCGGTAAGTAACAAACTTATTCTAAAATTTTGCTTCGTTCGCCGCCGTCAGATCACTCCATTTTAAAAAAGAAAAACATATAAATAAAGCACGGGGCCTAACACGTATCCCTGTGGCATTCCTGCAGGCAAGGTATGGAGGTCGAATTTTTCACTTAATCACTGTCTGAGAACGGTTAAGGAGACTTTCTCTTAAAGAAGAAAAAAAAAGAACGGAACAAGTCAAGCAGTTTTCTTCTGAATGGCGATAATTTCTTTTCGAATCTTTCTACGAAAATAAAATTTAGTATAGGCTTACTTTGATTATTAAATCTACATTTGCTAGATGAACTATTTTGCCATAGTTAACTAATATGAATATTTCGTCCCGTTTGAGTTATTTCATCAGTGCCAAACAATATTAATTCAACGTTAATGGTGTGCGGTTTTTCTGTTTAAGTAACATTCCAGATTTTGCCCAAAACGTTTTAGAGTAAGTACATAAGCATAAGTAGTGGAGATAGAAATCTCGTTCGCTCGATTGCAAAAAGTACATCTATCATATTAGTACCCCCATTTGTTTCAAAACAACATTTTTAAACAAGGATTCTGTGAAAATTCTTAACTGAAACCATTTCGGTTTTATTTCTTTTATTTTATTAGCCACTTTAAAGCCACGTTCAGTCAACAAAAGTATCATTTTTTTCTCCCAGTTTCTTAAAACGGTTTTATATTTAAAAAAAAAATTTTTAAATCTGCATTTTTAGAAGTGATTATAGTATAATCTTGAACCTTTTTTTTACACTGCATATTATTTGAAGTGTTTTTGGATGTTGATATCCAAGTTGCTGCTCTATTTTGATATCTCTTATTCTCATGTATTCTTTTATTGACTTGTAATAAACTGATAGTAGTTCTATTTATTTTATATTTTTTGCAGAAATTCCTCCCAACTTAAAAAAATCACCACTTTCGTTTAGAACATCTTTTACAAGGAACGCATTGTTAATTGACCAGTTTCTCCAGAAAAAAATGTTTGGTCGATTTTAAATTCTCTTGTAAAAAAAAAGGTTCTGAGAAATTTCTTTTGCTTTCATTTAAATCAAATTAGTATTTAGATCTGCGATTGCTTAAATACACATCTCTCCAGAAAAAATTTACATCGGCTATTGTGTAAGTTTTTTGCTTTCATTTAATAGATATTAGTATCTAGCTCTGCGATGCTAAAAAACAATCTCTCTGTGTAGCGTTTTTTTTGCTCCATACACTACTGAGATTGTTTACTTCTGAACATAGCGTCAGAATTACTATTTTCATTTTTGGAGACCCATATACAGCTTCTTATCCATGCTAGTTTTAATGACTTTATAACAGTTTTATGGTCTGGGATTCCTAGTCCTCCATGTTCAATGTCGTATGTGGAATACTTTTTTTTTTTTTATTTTTTTTTTTGACTTTTGTTGGTTTGTTGGGTTTTCCCCCATATGAAAATCAAAGCACATCTTTTGTACTGATTTAATTCAACATCGGGTGGGTTAGGTCATAAATCCATAAATAAAACTAACTTTGAAAATAAAAGCGACTTCAGTATTGCAACTCTGCCTAGTGGGTAAACATTCTTTTTGCCCAATATTTGAATAGAATTTTTACTTCTAAAAGTTTGTCCGCTACATTAATTTCCGTTAGATTTGTTAAATCGTTTGGATCGAAGAACTAGATTTTGAATTTTCTGGGTTTCCATTCCTTATGCTTATGTGGTAAGTATTTTTCAGGTGAGTTTTTCTTTTTCTCCTAACCAAACAATTATTTGTTATTTCAAAATTAAGTTTTTAATCCGAAATTTGTTCAAACTCGTTTAATATTTTCATACGACTTCTTGTTCCCTGTAGACTAAACCTGTGTCATCAGCAAAAACTGACTAATTTTATACTCAGTGTACGAAATAACTTACCTTTTATTTCTTGATCTTCTCTTATTTTGCATGCTAGAATATTTCAGCAACAAAACAAATAGATTGTGGGAGCCTGGGTCGCCTTGATGACATCCTTTTTTACATAAAGTTGCGAAACTTTTCCATTAACTGTTAAATAAGATTTATTTTGCAATAGAGATAGAATCAGTTACATATCTTTACCCAAACAATGCTTTAAGAGTTTTTCTATGACTTCCAGCTCACCGAATCGAACGCTTTCGAATCAATTGATAAAAGCAGTCAGGCAACTTCTTCTGTTCTATATAGTGCTTCATGTCGTAGATTATTCAAAATTATCTCCAATGTATCTGTCTTTTATAAACCAGTTGATCTTCATTTATTAACTTTGGAGCACAGTCTTTATTCTGTTTGCTATAACGTTGACCCGATCTTATATGTACATTTAAACGTGTAATTCGGTCGCGTTTTTCAACAAATTCTTTTGGCTTATCGCTTTTGGCAGACCATTATGATCCCTTCCCTTTTGTGTTGGACATTTGTACCTTTACTGAAACCTTCGTTAATGCACTACTTCAAAATCGCCCAGTTGCTTCCAGAAAAATTGCAAAAATTACGTCATCCCGTCAGTTCCCGGATTTAATTTTCTTCTGAATATAATCCTCTGTGCCAGAACCACGGTCGAAGGCTCTGATCTGTCTAGTATGCAGTTATGAGGTCACTGGTGGAAAGTAACGGTACTGTAGCACTAGGAGATCAGTCCGAGACTGCAAAACTCCGTGAGTGAGAGGAGATTTCCTCTCAGAGTTCACATCAGCCAGACTCCACCTCCTTAAATCCTTCAGGTGAACTTGAAAATAGCTGTTCATGTGTGATGCATGCTTTATTTTCTATTTTTATTTAATGCATTCAGGTTAAATCCATACAATCATTAGTAAGAGAGCCGTCAAGTATATGCCGATGGGACGGATGAAAAAAAAGGACACGCGCACCTGTGTTCAGACATAATCCTGAAGACGGCTGCAGTACCTAAGATTGAAAAAAAAGTCAAATACACAGAAATCTCTTTATCAGTGATGCATCGCAGCGTTTTAGCCGAGGAAAAGGGAAGAAAGAGAGGAGAGAGAGAGCAGAGAGAGAGAGAGTGTGTGTGTGTGTGTCACGAGTTTGTTCACAGAGGCCTACGACGTTTGACCCAATTGGGGGTGTCGGAGGAATTTTCATTTGTTTATTGTCGTCGTTGTTGTCGTATATCTGGTCCTTAATGTGGCTTGTGGCTGTGGTTGCACCTTTGGTGGGTTAGTTCAGGTTAGGTTTACTTTCTCTCTCTTCTCTCTCTAATTCACTGCCCGTGCTTCATCTGCAGGTTCAAGGGTGGTGGGTATCTTTTTCTTGTATGGCTGTCTATTCGGCTCTCGCCTGTCTTTTTTTCCTGACGCACGGGCTTCATTTCTTTTAGTTTGAAGTATGCTCACTCTGTGACGTTGCGTGGCATGTTGGCCGCCATCGCTGAGGGGGTTAGCTCTTCACTCGAGCGGAAGATGTCTCTGGGAGCGCTGCTCGGTCTTGGTTCTTCACGTTATCGTCGAAGGTACAGTCGGTTTATTCTCAATTCTCCAGTCGGCTGTAGGAGAGGGAATCACTTTTCTTTTTCCGATCTGTGCTTCTGTCGTCTCGACTGGACAGTGGGCAGAGAGGTCGTTTTGACCAGCCTCTTCGGGGTCACCCAAGGTAGCTGGTAAGCATATGTTTCGGGGGTTGTTTGTTTTGGTTTTTTTGTTGTTAGCCGGCTTATTTCTCTTTGCGCAATTTTCTTTTGTTTTCCAAAAATTGGTAAGAGAATTATTGTTTGAGACCTTTTCTCTGGTAATTCAATCTTTAACTGGCCATTCTAAAGTATATCAAATTCTTTCTCCTGTTTATGCATCTCGTGTTGCGGTAGTCGGTGGGGATGGGATGTGGGAGAGAGAACCTGTTTCAGGGTTGGTACTTCGTTGGTCTCGCTCGTCGCGCCCTGTCACATTCACCGGATCTTATTCCTTCGGCCACCGTCTGTTTGTGTGTGCAAGGAGAACGAGTTTTATGTTGCGAGCGTGCGTACGCATGATTTGTCGTTCGGATGCGTGGTTGGAGATTTGTGTTATTTTGAAATGTGGCTATAAATGTGCACTTATGCATTGAATTATTATTTGCAAATGGTGGTGGCGTTATTAAAGCGATGGGTGTCCTCCACTGTGTTGTTTTATTTCCTAAGAAAGGGAAAATTGTTTAAACGTGATTGAGAGAAGGGTGAAGAAAATCATATTGGTTTTATTAGCCTGTTGATTAATTGCCAGTCTTTTATGATTCGTGTGAAAAGACTTTACGAACTTTCCTGATTTGATTGGTGTACTGTGTTATGACTCCAGGTCTGGTGTGAGCTGTGTTGTTGGTTTATTAGTAGACCTCCCCTCGCCCATATGCGCAGTGGCTGTTAGGATTTAACAGCATGGGGTCAGATTGTACTGACGGCGAGGGTTCCAGTACCCTTCCTTCTTCCCTCCCTTTCTTCCTTCTCTCCCAGCTTACCTCCCCCCCCTCCCGGGGGCTTCACCGAAGCCTGGCTGGTTGGTGGCCACGCGCTGGTTGGGGCCACGCTCTGGTTGGGCCACGCTCTGGTTTGGGACGCAGCAGACTGGTTGGTGCCACATGCTGGCTGGGGCCCGCTCTGGTCGGGGGACCGCGGCGTGGTTGGTGCACGCGCTGGTTGTGGCCACCTCTGGTTGGTAACGCGCGCTGGTTGGGATCACGCATGGTCGAGACCACGTTCTGGTTAGAAAAGCCCGTGGGTTTGGACTGGCCGCCTGATCCCCGACCAGGATCCAGTAACAAACGCCACGTTTCCCCCCCCCCCCCAAGGCGCGCTCTTCACTGTCTGCTTGTGCGTGTCAAGGGTGTCGGCCTTGAACGGCCACCTCTTTTCACGAACCGATCCGGTTTGGAGCACCTAGTGCGGACAGGGTGCTCCCAGTAACTTTGGAGAGGCAGGGGTGTGGAGGACACTCCAATGGTGTGGGGAAGGGAGGATGTGGAAATGTTTATTTATAATTGTGTATATGTAATGTGTTGAAATGCTGTGATTGTGATTGTGGACGGGTGTATGGTGAAATGTTTATTTATAATTGTGCATGTTGTGTGTGTTGGAATGCTTGATTGTGATTGTGCAGTTGTGCTGTGTTGGAATGCTTATTAATGGACTGTGTATGTTGGTGTGAATAAATGGGTGTGTTGTATCGTAATCTTTATGTGTGGTCCTCTTGCGGGCGGTGTGAGGTCAGTCACTCCTTCACTCCCACTAGACCGATACTGTCAGGGAGACCTCAAGGGGTCGGTCGTGACAATTGTGGGGGCTCGTCCGGATGTGATGGCTCTGAATGTCTCTCTCGTTTCGGGAGTACTGTTTAGTTTGTCTGTTTTTGTATATGTTTAGTCAGTTTGTAGTGTATGTGTGGGTGTTGGTGGGTGACTCTTAGTGTGAAGGGAGCTTCTGTGAGGTGGCCTGAAGGAAACCTCCGGTGTGACTGGGAGTCGAGGTGCGACCAGGGGGAGGGAGTCGCCGCCGACCAGACCTCCTCCTTCCGCGGGGGTGCCTTAGTCAGGTACGCACGTATGTCTTGCCTTCGGTTGCCGTCAGTCTGCCATTCTGTTTTGTAGTTAGCCAGTTTTTTTTGTTTTTTTTTTTTACCGGGTTATTGGTACAGGGGGTTGTATCGGACGTTAGTGTCTTTTTTTTTTTTTCCCTCTCTCCGGATTAGTTCGGCAGTTTGTTTGTTTTTTCCGGCCAGCCCCACCGCACTGTTGGCTTCGTGCTGTGGATCGCGGTTGTTGCCAGAGTGGGGTCCGCCGGAATGTTTTTTTTTTTTTTTTTTTTTTTACGGTGAGCCCACCGCATGTTGCTCGTGGCTGTGGGAGGCGGTGTTGCAGAGTGGGAGCAGACGGCTCTTGTCCGCACACACGCACACACACACATACACACATATACACCACCCCTAAATTATTTGTTTTTTCAAGTGGAATCGTATTTTCCCCTGTATTTGAGGAACGTAGGATATTGTTGTCATGGCAACGTTCCGGTGCTGGTGGTATGGCGACGCGTGAGTCGAAGTCGAAGGGTATTCAAAATGTAGTCCCTACTATTGTACAGACTTCGACTACGTGACTTCTAATTATTCCGTGACTGTGTTGCCGATAGTCCAGTGAGTACTTTCACTACTTCTTTCGATAGGGGATCTTCCTGGTGAGACCCGAAGGCGCTGGAAGGGCGTCAGTGTATAGTGAAGCAACTATGGGCTTCTGTTGAGTCGCAGAAACCAAAAAGCCCTCTCTTCTCCATTTGCTTCCTCGTAAGGAGTATGCAGAAGACTTTCCTTTATGGGAAAGTCGAGACCCCAGGACGGGTCTAACGGGGTCATCCTCCCGTGTTCGGGGGTGGTGAATCACGCCCAGGACATCGCCTCCGTCCTTATGTTTTGAGCGGCAGCGTAGTGTAGAGGCTGCTAGGCACGGAGGATGCCCCCCGTCAGGAAGGTTGGATCAGCGCGGGTGGAGGCTGCTGACAGGAGGGTCCAGCGTAGGAAGGGCCTGCTCAGGTAGGAGAGGAGGCTGCCAGGCAGGAGGATCGCGTAGGGAAGAGGCTGCTCAGTGTAGGTGTAGAGGAGCTCAGCGTAGGGGAAGAGGCTGCTCTGGCAGAGAGGGAGGTGCAGACAGGAGGATCGGCCGTAGGAAGAGGCTGCAGGCAGGAAGCCCTCCGTAGGGAAGAACTAGACAGGATGGAAGGTCTGCGTAGGAAGAGTGGAACCAAATTCTTTCGCGGACTCCCGCGTCTGTAAATAGGGGGGGGTGATCGGAGGCAAGTGATAGGAGTTAGTGGCCCAAAGTTAAAGCTTCCAGAGTTCAGACTAGTGAAGCATTGATATGTTCTTAGAGCATTTGGACAAGGTTGCTAGTTCATACAATTGTCTGAGGAACAAAGGATATGCACTTTTTTCTGGATTATCTGGTGCTTGCAAGGGAGTGTTGTGCTCACTCTAATGAAGGCGCGTCTTATGCAGACATGCAGTTGGCTCTGAGTAAGCGGTTTCCACCTTACCCAGGAGATGTAACAGGAGGAGTTCAGGTCAATGAAGAAGAATAACGACGAGACCTTAGTGCAGTTTGGTGTAGGCTTGCGCAAAACGCTAGGGGTACTGGCGTCAGTTGGCTAAGTTGGAGAGGAGGGGAGGAGGATCTGATCCTCATGAACAGCTCACCAAACATGTGTCCCAGAGTTGAGGAACCGGATAGGCGAGACAGCACCTCAGGATTTCGCGGCTGCGATTCATACCGCTGAGGTGTTTGTGAAGTCGCAGGGGCTTATGGGCATCGCCAGTAGGAGAGGAAGCCCTCCACAGGATTTATGGCAATAAGGCGCCGAAACTGCTAGCGGGGGAACAAGACAGCATTTCATCGGGGATTCAGCGCCGACTGTGTTTTCTATGTGGTCGCCCGGCCACATTAGGAAACGATTGCCCTAACGCGCCGGTAGTCATGGGGCTAGTCCTTTCCAGCATCCTCGCGCCTCAGCTAATGTGGGGTCCATCCCGGTTCTGGTGATTCAGGAGTGCCCAGGAGTTTATCTCTGTTGTTGGTACCTCTTGGTCGACCCATCGGATTCGGGAGCATCAACGCTCTTTTGTTAGATAAGGATTTGGTTTCCTGAGCCCGGCGGGGGAGCTAGTTATGATGGGTGCGGTTTGGAGGCTGGTTTTTCCTCACCTCCTTCGGTAACATTCCCTATTCTCACCCCCTTAATTCTCGTGGCGAAGTTATGGGCCCATCGCGTGGACGCGCCCCACTATGGATTCCTTCTCATAGGGAGAATACCGTCACTTTGCGGTCGGAAGCAGTCAGTCCGGGTCTACGATATGCCGTACAGGCTGAATGTGGGAGTTACAACGCGCCAAAGCTAGAGAGGAAAGGAATTGCGACCGGTCTCCAGCCGATTCTTGCGAGGGGTTTGGCAGGGCCGATCTGCTACCATGGTCCGTCTACAGGCCAGGGACTTGTATGTCCAACGCCTGCGACAACTGGTAGATCGTCCCGCTCAGTCTGCACGACACGCCAAGGTGAGCTTCAAGTCACAAGGGGATCCTTTGGGGTTTTCATCAGGCAGCATCGTGTGGCGCCTAAGCAGCTTGTTGTTCCCAAGCTTAAGAGAATCTGTTCTCCGGCCAGGCCCACGATTCCCCCATGGCAGGTAATATGGGCTCCAAGCGGAGACTCTCCGTGGATTGGTTAGGACAAGATTTCTTCTGGCCAGGGATGAACTAGCAGGTTAGGCCAGTACTGCCGCAGTTGCGGATGTCTGCAACGGACAACGCCTAAGGGTGGCTTGAAGCGTGTTCCCCAAGGGTCCGTGCCACGGGTTGGGGAGCCATTTGCCAGGTTGAGGGTCGAACATGGTGTGTTCCATTAATCCACCATCCAATCGCGGTCACGCTTACATTTTCGGTAGCGGGCGTTAGGTATAGACTATGCGACTCGATGCCAGAGGCTGCCCCGCTTAGGACTATCGATACCCCTACTATTGTGAATCCCTCGGCAGGATTCTGGACGCGCACAGGCGTGCCAGGAAGAGCATAAACGGCGGAATTTGGTACTGGAGAGCGTTCATTCATCCTATCCAGTGCTGACCGGATCCGGCCCAGTCAGTCGTCGACTCATGAGTTAGGCAGTGGGAACAGCAGAGTATGCGTTCACTTTCCGTCATATCACGGTTCCTGTAATACGGATGCTGATATCTTAACGCGAGAGCTCCGTTAGTCAGCACATTGGAAAATCAGTCAGAGGGACACTTCCCCTCAACCAGGGTTATATCCTTATGGTCTTTGTATCGGTGTAGTGACAGTTTGCACTTCAGTGATGATAACGGTAGTGAATCACAATGGTTCGGATTGTTACTTTCATGGTTGGAAGGTTCCGCTTAGTTGTTTTAATAAATGTAGTTTTTGTAATTCTCGGTGATGATTCTATCGTCGATGTTTGTATTGGATTTATAGTACTCTGTCGATCACAGAGGTTTGGGTTCGGTTTTTCCCATTGTGTGAATGTTGCCATGCGTCACGGTTCAAGGAAGAAGCACTGTATTCAGAGAAACAGATTGCTTTTCGAAGGGGGGTTTGTTTTTGTTCACGAGTTTGTCACGAGGCCTACGGACGTTTGGACCAATGGGGTGGCGGAAATTATTCATTTGTTTATTGTCGTCGTTGGTAGTCGTATACTCTGCCCTTAATGTGGCTTGTGGTCGTGTTGCACTTTGTGTGGTTTAGTTCTAGGTTAGGTTTACTTTCTCTCTCTCTCTCTCTATAATTCCACTGCCCGTGCATTTTCATCTGCAGGTTCACGGAGGTGGTGGGGTAATCTTTTTTCGTGTATGGCTGTCTATCGGCCTCTCGTGTCTTTTTACTGTCGCACCACGTGCTTCATTTCTTTAGTTTGAAGTATTGCTCACTCTGTGACGTAGAGTGGCATGTTGGCCGCCATCGCTGAGGGGGTTAGCTCTTCACTCGAGCGGAAGATGTCTCTGGGAGCGCCTGCTCCGTCTTTGTTTTCTTCACCGTATCGTCGAAGGTACAGTCGGTATCTCAATCTTACCTACAGTCGGCTGTAGGAGAGGGGACATCACTTCTTCTTTTTCCGCATCTAGTGCTTCTGTCTCTCGACTGGACAGAGGCAGAGAGAGTGTTTGACCGCTCTTGGGGTCACCCACGGGTAGCTGGTAGGCATCAGTTTCTGGTTTGTTTGTTTGGGTTTGGTTGTTGTTTCGCCGGCTTATTCTTCTCTTTTGCGCAATTTCTTTGTTTTCAAAATTGCAGGAAATTTGTTTGAGCCCTTTTCTCTGGTTAATTCATCTTTCACCTGGCCATTCTAAATTATATCCAAAATTCTTTTCTGTTTATGCATCTGTGATTGCGGTAGTCGGTGGGATGGAGAGTACTGGTGTTTCTGGGTTGGTACTGCTGGTCTCGCTCGGTCGCACCTGTACATTCACCGCACTCTTATCCTTCGGCCACGTTCTGTTTGTGTGAGCCGTGAGAACGAGTTTTATGTTGCGAGCGTGCGAGCATGATTTGCGTTTCGGATGCGTGGTTGGAGAATTGTGTTATTTCTGAAATGAGGCTATAAAATGTGACACTAATATGCCATTGAATCTAATTATTTGCAAATGTGGTGGCAGTTATAAAGCGATGTGTCGCTGTGTTGGTTTATTTCTAAGATAGGAAATTGTTAAACGTGAAGTGAGAGATGGCGTGATGATAATTATATTGGTAGTTTTATAGCTGGTTGATTTAATGCAGTCTTTTTTTACCTGCTTCGTGTGAAAAGACTTTAACGAACATTCTGATTTGATTGGTTTACTGTGTATGTCAGGTTCTGTGTTGAGCTGGTGTTGTTGGTGTATTTAGTAGACCTCCCCTCGGCCCATCATGCGAGTGGCTGTTAGGATTTACAGCATGGGTTCAGAGTGTACTGACGGCGGGGTTCAGCTA
>CM031595.1:38960240-38975240 GCA_018398815.1 Conus ventricosus | reverse complement strand
TCGACACTGCTTCCTGGAAGCTGTCGCCCTTGACAGAACATTGGAAGCAACGTTGTACCCAGGGCACAAAGACATTCGAGCGCAACAGAGCAGCCGCCATCTTGGAAAAGAGGAATCGGAGAAAACGGGCCCCATCCTTGCAGGACTCCATTCCTTCATGCAGCGTCTGTGGACGACTTTGTGCCTCAGGAACTGGTCTTCATTCCCACATGAGGATCCACATCAGCAGATGACCTGCCTGCCAAACTCATCTGTCGGACACGAAGGAAGAATACATCACTTAGAATGGGAAATTGCACAGTCTGAAAGGAGCAGTATATCAAGAGTAGTTATCGGACATTAATTCAATGCCACCTTTTACTGTTAAAGAATTAGGAGGGAAAAAAAGGGTTGCTACAAAAATATTGATATCTGTTTATTGCGCGGAAAATCGGCACAGATTTTGTTTAAAAGCTTCAAACATTGAATCATAATCTTCCAACACACACTGCACATCACACGATGAGCAAAGGCGCTTTAAATGGTCAGTAGATGAAAGTGGGGGAGGGGGTGGGCATTATGTCTTGGATTGCTTATCTGAAGATGGAGACAGAATAAAACTATTGCCTAAATTCTGATGAAAATGTAAACACACTGATGTCTCACACCGTTTATTCTGATGAAAATGTAAACACATTGATGTCTCACACCGTTTATTCTGATGAAAATGTAAACACATTGATGTCTCACACCGTTTATTCTGATGAAAATGTAAACACATTGATGTCTCACACCGTTTATTCTGATGAAAATGTAAACACATTGATGTCTCACACCGTTTAGTCTGACGAAAATGTAAACACATTGATGTCTCACACCGTTTAGTCTGACGAAAATGTAAACATATTGATGTCTCACACCGTTTATTCTGACGAAAATGTAAACACGTTGATGTCTCACACCGTTTATTCTGATGAAAATGTAAACACATTGATGTTTCACACCATTTAATATTAGAAACGAATTACTGTAAGATTTGTTCGGATTTCGAAAAGAAAAAGTATGTTGAGGAAAAAAAATTAAAATTTGGTAATTATGTGAACAGGCCTTTTTTCTCCCTTTTTACATTCCCTCCACCCCACACCTCCTCAAGCCTGCTTCTGTCTGTCTGTCTGTCTGTCTGTCTGTCTGTCTGTCTCTCTCTCTCTCTCTCCTCTCTCTCTCTCTCTCTCTCTCTCTCTCTCTCTCTCTCTCGTTTGAAATTAAAGTTATTGAAAGGAACTCTCTTCTCTCTCTCTCTCTCTCTCTCTCTCTCTCTCTCTCTCTCTCTCTCTCTCTCTCTCTCTCTCTCTCTGTTCCCCACTCGCCTTGGCAGAATTATTTCTGTGTCCTGACAGGCGTTTTAAGAAGACACTGAACAGCTGCCGAGCTTCTTCGGTAGTGTTCATGGGTGCCTGTTTCGATCCAGCATACAGCATAACTCCACCAGAGTACTAGCCGATTGCCGGTGACAATCCAGCATACAGCATAACTCCACCAGAGTACTAGCCGATTGCCGGTGACAATCCAGCATACAGCATAACTCCACCAGAGTACTAGCCGATTGCCGGTGACAATCCAGCATACAGCATAACTCCACCAGAGTACTGGCCGATTGCCGGTGACAATCCAGCATACAGCATAACTCCACCAGAGTACTAGCCGATTGCCGGTGACAATAATCGCTTCGTCGCAGAACCAGGGTGATCGAGCGCCCCCTTTCGGAAGGCGCCACCACGTCCCTCCAGCGACGGTGCCCGTAAGCTTGCCAATATCGAAATCGGAACAGAAATCACGACAGCGAGGCATGAAGGACGACATGGTAGGCGACTGTTTCTGTTCTTAATGATGATCAATGGGAATGATGATGGTGTTATAATGATATTGCGGAGACTGCGTGATGGGACTGTGTTCTACATAACCAGGTCCAAGACGTGCAGACTTCAGGAGTTCTGGTCAGGAAGTTTGCACAGTACTGTCGGAGACGCATCCATTAAGAGGATGGAACTGAACTGCATGGTGCCAGTCTTGTCAATCGGGCCCACAGCAAACCCAGGTGTGGGTAAGAGTAGGCTGGGGCTGAAAAAACAAACAAAAATAAAATGCACGTCATTGGAGTCGAACCCACGACTTTCTATCACACAAGTCCGTGACACCATCCGCTGTACCACAGGGGCTGGTGAACTGTTACATTCTTGATTTCCAATTACCAGATTAACACAGAGATTCCAAGACCGCTGTGAACAGTCAGAGGTGACGGCAAACAAACTATGCAGCAAAACTAAACTCCAAACTCTCCCATCAGTCCGGATTGTAGATGTGTGTCGGCGAAAGGACGTGATCAAAGTCCAAGGAAAGGGTATGTGTTGAGAAATATCCGCAGTTTGATCCGGATCTGCTGTACGGATCCGCACCGACATTTCATGGATTTGTTGTGGGGCCGCATATTCGCTGTGAGTGTCTGTGCGTGTACGCGCGCGAGCGCGCGCGCGCGCGTGTGTGTGTGTGTGTGTGTGTGTGTGTGTGTGTGTGTGTGTGTGTGTGTGAGTGTGTGAGAGTGTGTGTGTGTGTGTGTGTGTGTGTGTGTGTGTGTGTGTGTGTGTGTGTGTGTGTGTGTGTGTGTGACGACTGTACGCACCTGTTCGGTCCTGGCATTTCATTCCGACATCGATCACCCGTGGTTTAGCTGTGGGACAAGAAAAACATACACCCCAGAAGTGGCAGTGGGACTCGGGAGACATGTTATAAAGAAGGAAGAAAAGAAACCAGAAAAGATCCACTTTGTGGTGGCTCCAGTCAAGCCTCCTAATCAGGCCAGGATCGACGAGCGGATCAGCAGGCGTGATCAGCTCATCTGTCTGATGGCCGATACGAAGCGTTAGGCTTTACAATAGCCACTGTCTGGCTGGGGTCACCTTTCCAACTAAGCCCCCAGTGCCGCTGTCGTCTGTTATCCTACCTTCTAGTTGCCGCATAGAATCATCAAAGGCAAGCAAAGCACTTACCGCCACCTGCTGCGGTTCGATGCAAACTTGAGCTGACAGTGCCCAAACAAAGCGACGAAACACCGCTGCGATCGATTGAGCGGGCGACAAGCCAGGACTTTGTGGTGGCGAGCTTGATAGAAATAAGTGATTGTGGAGATCAGTTTGGGCAATAGGAAAACAAACAAACAAGTTTAACGGGCGGACTTGATAGGAATAAAAGATTGTGGATATCAGTTTGGGCGATCGGAAAACAAACAAACAAGCTTAATGGGGTTGAATCCTAAAGATCACATGTATGCACAAAACGGAAATCTCTGTCAGTCAGTCAGTCAGTCAGTCTGTCTGTCTGTCTGTCTGTCTGTCTGTCTGTCTGTCTGTCTGTCTGTCTCTCTCTCTCTCTCTCTCTCTCTCTCTCTCCTCTCTCTCTCTCTCTCTCTCTCTCTCTCAGCACAAAAGTGATATTAAACGATATGTTTGTGTATATGTATGATTGTGTGTATTGTGTGTGTGTGTGTGTGTGTGTGTGTGTGTGTGTGTGTGTGTGTGTGTGTGTGTGTGTGTGAAGAAGGGGATGGAATGTATTTGTCTATCGGTGTCATCTGACCCCGGAGTATCTGATTGATTTAAATGAACTGTACGGCTAAAACGAGTATGTGGAGATGAGATAAGATGTGATTGCAGGATATGTGGAGATGAGATAAGATGTGATTGCAGGATATGTGGAGATGAGATAAGATGTGATTGCAGGATTAACAAAAATCATGTAAATATTCAAGGACATTCAGAACTCATCTGTGTTATCGGAAGGAATAACTGAGGTGGCTGTTTTACACAAAGGGGTATTGGGCTTTTCTTGAGACAGATCTGAAATCGGCATTCTGTTTAAAATTAATGGATTTATAGCTGTCTGAATCGATTTCCTCCAGATGTAGAGAAGACAGGCTATTGAACATGTCTTTTTAGATATCTTCAGATAGTCACACAAGATTTCTTTGTATGTAATCGACGCCTGTGGTCCCCGTAGCAAAACGTGAATTTCTTAAGTCCATTTTGGCTGAAACCTTTCCAGTTAGCCAGATAAGTTTGACGACAATGCATTTCTAATGCAATGCGCGCTTGTTGTAAACGGTTAGGGAGTTAAAATCTCACATTACAAAAACTTCACTGGGTTTAGTAAAATGGCGTTCAGAAGAAAGATTAATTACCTAGATCAAATGTGAATATGTTCGGGTCAAAGAAGTTTATATGTTTAGTAAACGTGTAGTTCTGACGATGATTCCAGGCTCCTTCTGTCAACAAAGTAAAACGCACCGAAAAATTATCACCGCAACCTGAAATTTGTCAGCATATCATTGCCGTGTTATTTGTCTCCGATGTTGAGATATGGTCAACACGGGTTCGGAGAGCTGTTACTATTGCTATGAAACAGCATATCATTGCCGTGTTATTTGTCTCCGATGTAGCGATATGGTTAACACGGGTTCGGAAAGCTATTACTATTGCTATGAATCAACATATCATTGCCGTGTTATTTGTCTCCGATGTAGCGATATGGTTAACACGGGTTCGGAGAGCTGTTACTATTGCTATGAAACACAGCACTCTGTAGTAAGTGGCGAGGGGCTGGGAAAGGTAGGAGTACGACCTGTAGGCAGATACTGATCCTGAAAGACCTTCAGTGAGAGGGGCTGGGAAAGGTAGGAGTACGACCTGTGGGCAGATACTGATCCTGAAAGACCTTCAGTGAGAGGGGCTGGGAAAGGTAGGAGTACGACATGTGGGCAGATACTGATCCTGAAAGACCTTCAGTGAGAGCCGTTCTGGAGGGCAAACTGGAATAATGATCAGAAGACAAAACGGGAGGGACAGCTTCTGATGTCACGTGACTACAAGAACAGTCACGTTATGTTTTAAACAATTTCACTGCATGCTGCCTGCAGAAAGGAAGGGAGAGGGGGGGGGGGGGGGGGGGGGGGGCACGGGGAAAGTGATTTTCGGAACAAAGACGATTGTGCCAAAGCGTTTTCAGATTTTCTTAGAGTTTGACAGTGCTTTTCAGATTTCAATGAATTGAGCACTGTACATGCATGGGTCTGGAGCAAAACAAAAATCATTGCGAGTGAATATGACTCTGTAACGACGGCAAACTTCTCTCTAGTTATTTACAGGAATTATAGCATTATCGAGAAGACGTTTTCCTCCATGTCGGGAAGATTGAACCGAAAGCAAAGCTGACGTTGTTGCAAGTTTTACAAGAGGATAGAATGAATTCTGATCGATTATCAAAAGAAATGGGAATTCTGATCGATTATCAAAGGAAATGGCACCTAACAGACCAGAATCCACACCAACATGGATCATACTGATATCTGAAGTGATGGTTCATGGATGTAAATGGAAGAGCCGCGTGCTAAAGTCGTTAACTGACGTCCCAGAGAGAGAGAGGAGGGAGGGAGGGAGGGAGGGAGGGGGGGGGGGGGAGAGAGAGAGAGAGAGAGAGAGAGAGAGAGAGAGAGAGAGAGAGAGAGAGAGGAGAGAGAGAGAGAGAGAGAGAACACGCGCTGGTGAATATTAAGCACAAAAAAAACAAATAATATTTGAACAGTATACTCGCTGTCCTACACCCGCGCCGTCGTAGGGACGATATACCCTATGCATGTTCATACATGCATGCATTAGCATAGATTTGCCTACCACAGAGAACACCGGCAAATTATTAATGGAACAATGACATATGTAAAAGGCAACAACATTTACGTGAGTAAATGAATATTACTAAAAATATGGCATGATATACTCGGGGAGCTAGACAGCCACTTTGTGAAGTATATGTACAACATTGACGAAGTTAAGTAATACTTACGGTGTCTTGAACTAATGAGTGAGTGTGAAGTAAGTAACCGATTTCCTTCGGAGAGATTATGTTCTTCGATGGCATGTAAGGTCTGATGGGAGCTAGGTCCTGGGTAGAATACCCGCTGACAAAGGTTTGCTTTGAACAGAAGAATGGGAACATGGAATGATGTAATATATGTAGAATTTATGCAGAATTTAGATTGAATATTGAGTTTTATGGCACCAATCCAGCTACTTTTGTTTTCCCTTAAACCTTCCTCCCTTACTTGATAGAAAATATCCATGAAACAGAAGAACTCCCGCTCCTGTATAATTTGATTTTGGCAAACTTAAAGATTTCAGCAGAGCTTCTTCAATTGGACATTATACTCATCAAGCATTTCTTCGAATTTCCCCAATAAGTGAATAAAAAAGTATACATGCGTGCGGCACAATTTCCTAGCATGAAAGGTCTAAAAGTGTTGTATCCTGCATAATTGATATACTTGCCTGTGTAATCGATGTGAGCAGTCCACTTAACTCTATGTCAATGAAAATATCTAGAACACGATAACTCTAAACTTCTTTTTGTTTTGTTTCAGTTAGTAAAAAGAATAGAGAAAATTGTTTTGCATTCTGCCATTTTTGTCATGTTATGTGGATGATTTTAATGTTGTGAAGATTTATAAACATGTGATTTGCATTCCATTATCTGTCTAAAATGTCAACAATTTTAGTTACGACCTAAACACAGAAGTAAAGTTGAAACTGCGTCTATGCATCGAATCACTCTCCATCTCCCTCCCCACCCCTCCCCACCCCCAGCCCCACCCCCAAAAAACAAAATGCGGGATTCTTCAGCATGAGGAGGGAAGGGGGAGATTGGTCACATACACCGAGAAGAACAGAGAATCTAACACTGAGCCCTGGATTATAAGCCATCTGGCCATATTTGTTGTTGAAATGATCGACAATTTGTAAACGACCGTCAAGAAATGAGAAGTCAGTCTGCTTGATACTGAGCCATATATTTTTTTTCAATAAGGACTTGTGGCATGCGATATCAAAAACTTTTGCGAAATAAACAAGGTATGTGTGTGTGTGTGTGTGTGTGTGTGTGTGTGTGTGTGTGTGTGTGTGTGTGTGTGTGTGTGTGTGTGGTGTGTGTGTGTGTGTGTGTGTAAAGGAAAACGAGAAGAAGAAGAAGAGAGCTAGAAAGAGTTACGTAAATCCCCCACAAAGCACAGAACAGGTCAATCAATATGTCAGTTTGGCAGCAGGGACAGGCACAGTGGCGGCCGTATAGAGGCAATGGAGCATGTGAATCGAGTTCTCTGACACTTCTGAATGAGACCACGTGCTGCTGCATACACGGACAAGGAATTACCACCGTAGACACTGGGGATGACATTCGGCTCTGTCGGGTAATTCAGTCTGAACCACCTTTTCACAACCTGAAGATTGTATCCTAATCCCCAAGACTTCGCCACTCTCTCTCTCTCTCTCTCTCAGAGGCTTGCTTTTCATTCAGGTGGTGACATTGTCACGTATTCGAATGCGCATGCGTCGTTCATTGAAGACTTATGTATCCAAGTGCATACATTCCTTTTAACCCCTTTAATATTTATGCCCTGTGTTCTTTGCTCTTCGTCGTCTTCATGACGGGTATGTTACTTACCCCCCCCCCCCCCACACACACACACACACGCACAATATCACACACACACACACACACACACACACACACACACAACACACACACACACACACACACACACACACACACACACGTATCTAGCTAGCAATTTAGACTCTCTCTCCGTAGTAGTAGTAGTAGTAGTAGTAGTAGTAGTAATTAAACAACACACATCTTATGGCATTTAGAGCTTTACTGTACCGAGAGCGCTGAGCGCTACCTTTCATTTCTCACTCCCATATTGAGAGAAATCGGGAGGTAACAAGGAAAACATTTCAACGCCAGAACAACAACAACAAACTACCAATGAATGACTGTGCGATGAATATTCACAAATCAGATTTTCAAGACTCTTTCAGGGCAATGAACAGTAGCTTATTAAACATGTGCAAAGGATTTTGGTTGTCTGTCTGAAATGGTAGATGTGGGAGAGATGCTGGTGTAATTTATGCCTAAGCAGTGTTGTTGTTATCAGTCCATCTGGAATCAACAATAATCCGATTTTTGACTGGTCTTACATCTGATGATTCAGAATTCTGACGGAGAAGAGTTTCATTTTGTTACAGACTGTCCCAAATCTTTTGATATCCGAAAACAGTATCCCCATAAATATGTATATCTAAGGTCTGTGCTCTCGTCTTGTAACTCCTTTTCTGCAAACAGAAAGTCGCTATAAAGATTACGTATCTCATCAAGTGTTGCAATGCTGTGTAAAATGTTTTTACATGGCCACAGAACCGTTTTACGTCCATGATGCACACGTTAACTTGAATCAGTTTACTTTATGGTTTAGCCTGAAATCCTCACTGTCCTAGCAAATTAACTTAATCTGGAAACCTTGAACCTCTAAACCTTGTGTATGTGTGTGTGTGCACGCGCGCGGTGTGTGTGTGTGTGTGTGTGTGTGTGTGTGTGTGTGTGTGTGTGTGTGTGTGTGTGCATTTCACACAAACACACGTCAACTCCCAAGGGCTCGCTCACCACTACATATACATATGCAGTAAGTGAAGTTGGCTCGCCATATTCGGGGTCTTATTAAGTCAGTGGACATGTATTCAATCCTTTACATTTTCCTTTGATAAGGCTCAGTTTGGTTCCGCCGTCTTTTCCACAGGTCATTGTGCTGTTGGTCCTGAGAATATGCCGGTGTTTGGTTGGTTGTTTATGTCATAGTCCTTGCTCTTCTTTTAAGCTTGGATATATGGCCAGTTCCTCTCATTATATTCAGTTATGCGATGTAATTTGTGTTGTGGTGGCCTTGATCTTGTTTGTTGATGAAATCCTTAGGGTTTCTTATCACGACTAGTCGGTCCTGGTCATAATGTGTTTGGTTACCGTTGCCAGTCAGACAGCAGCCACTGTGTCCGCTCGCTCATCTCCTTAACGCCAACGTGTCCAGGGCAATACATCCCTGTGTCCGCTCGCTCATCTCCTTAACGCCAACGTGTCCAGGGCAATACATCCCTGTGTCCGCTTGCTCATCTCCTTAACGCCAACGTGTCCAGGGCAATGCATCCCTGTGTCCGCTCGCTCATCTCCTTAACGCCAACGTGTCCAGGGCAATACATCCCTGTGTCCACTCGCTCATCTCCTTAACGCCAACTTGTCCAGGGCAATACATCCCTGTGTCCGCTCGCTCATCTCCTTAACGCCAACTTGTCCAGGGCAATACATCCTAGGCCCTGTGTCCGCTCGCTCATCTCCTTAACGCCAACGTGTCCAGGACAATACATCCCTGTGTCCCTCGCTCATCTCCTTAACGCCAACGTGTCCAGGGCAATACATCACTGTGTCCGCTCGCTCATCTCCTTAACGCCAACTTGTCCAGGGCAATACATCCCTTTCAGCTTTTCCAGCCAGAGGCCGTACATTATGCCAGTCACATCCCACTTCAACTTTTTGAAGAAGGTTCGTCGAGTCAGCTTGGCCCACGTCATTCCGGCGGCCTTCACTTCCGCGTCGGTACTCCTTCGCCATGTCTGTCTTGGTCTTCCCACTCTTCTTTTGCCCTGAGGGTTCCATTCCAGGGCTTGTCTTGTGATGTTGGATGGAGACTTTCTGAGGGTGTGGCCAATCCATCCCCACTTCCGTTTTCTGATTTCTATTTCTATTGGAACTTGCTTGGTCTCGTTCCACAGTTCTGCGTTGGCAATAACATCTGGCCATCTGATGTTCACAATGTTTCGCAGACATCTGTTGATAAATGTTTGGAGTTTGTGGGTGTTTGTCTTTGTTGTTCGCCACGTTTCAGAACCATACAGAAATTTGTCTATGGATGAAAGCCAGAAAAACGCCTGTCTTACAGCTTCTGTCTCCATTGTTACACTCAAGACTGCACTTGCGTGCAGAACTGTCTTCTTGAATTGTTTGGCTATTAAAAAAAAAATTGGTTCACTGTGTACCCCCAACCAGAGTTACTTTTGGTGACTGAACCGTCACCATATCACAGCGTCTTCTGTAGCACATGCATCGCCTGCCTTTGAATTTTCTTGTTGTAGTTTGCCCTCAGTCCATTCTCGACAAGGGTTTCCAGCTTCTGGTGCTGTGGCAGAGAGATGTACGAAATGGTCGGAATATTTTCCCTATTCTTGGGATTGTTTGAGTTCTTGAGTTTTAGTTCTGATGAATGACAAACAAGCTGTATGTTGTCTTCAGTATGCCCGTCTGTGATTACCCGCGTCCTGGATGATGCCTCGTGTTTCATGGACTGCCTCACGCAGAGAGTTGCTAGGGCTTTCCATGCTCTGAAGCATGGTGTCACCTACTCTGGCATGTGTCTGACGTGTCTTGAAGGGAGTCGAGCAGGGAAGGCATAGTTTCAATAGGAGTGTTCTTGGTGGTTCCCGAGATTAGTCACATTGCCTCATTGGGAATCCTTTCTAACTTCAGAAGCTTGCTCTGGGACTGGTGCGAGTCCAACTGCATGATCATAACGATGGGAACGCCTGCCTGATACAGCCGCTAACGATGGCGTTGTTCAGCGCCTTCAGCTGCCATTGTGTGTATGACCCAGGCCCTTTGTGCATTTAACTACACCACTCAAAACATTCTTTCTGAAGGTCAGCATTCTGTTTAAGTTTATACCCAAGTAGCGTAGGGCGTCAGTTTCCTCGATTTGTGTTTCGTTGAAAGAAACTGCTGAGGATGTTGTGTGTCTTTGTGATGAGAGTGCAGGCCAGTGTCTGGTCGTTTGTATGGCTGGTGGTAGATCCAGCTTCATGACACTACTGATCAATGTTCAACTGTTTATTAGTTGATTGAAAGACACCAAATGGTACACGTAAAACGTTTATTGATTTGCATTTAATCCTTCACTCATTGCTCGGCAATTTGTACGAGAAAGTTTTTTTTTTCTAGCAGTAAATTCCAATGGTGTAGCCTTTTTTTGCCTTTGCCATGTCTTTTTCAGTAGTTTTCTAGGCTCGTGATATTAGGGAGAGAGGAAGGCTCGTGATATTAGGGAGAGAGGAAGGCTCGTGATATTAGGGAGAGAGGAAGGTCGTGATATTAGGGAGAGAGGGGAAAGCGAGTAGAGGCAGGTGAAAGAGAGGTGGGGTGGAGGGTATGTGGGGTGGGGGGATAGGTTTTCTATACAGGCCACATATTGACAACTGGTTCTGACAGAGCTGGTCTCTGTATTTAGGCAGAATAAAAGAACTTTGGATTTAATACCCACTGAAAAGACACCCGGGCGGAGCACACAGCAGGTCTTGTGGGAGAAAATTCCTTTCCTTAAAGGACTGTATAGTTGCCTGAAGTTTTTCAGTCATGCCATTCAATTATTTCATTTATTACTCCGCCTCAATGCGTGTATAATACTCCGTTGTAGACTCTCTCTCCCTGCTCTCTCTCTCTCTCTCACCCTCTCTCTCACCCTCTCTCTCTCTCTTTCTCTCTCCCTCTCTCTCTCTCCCCCTCTCTCTCTCTCTCTCTCTCTCTCTCTCTCTCTCGCTGTCTCTCCTCTCCGTCTCTGTCTGTCTGTCTGTCTGTCTGTCTGTCTGTCTCTCTCTCTCTCTCTCTCTCTCTCTCTCTCTCTCTCTCTCTCTCTCTCTCTCTCTCTCTCTCGTTGTGTTTGCCTGTGCATCCATCTTTCTGTGTCTATAAGTTCATGCGTTTATCCCTGGGCTCTCCATTTCCTTATCAATCTCCCTGTCTGTCTGTCTGTCTGCCTTTCTGTCTGTGTATCTGTCTTGTTCTTTCTTTGTTTCTGTCTGTGTCTCAGTGTGTCTTTATCTGTCTGTCTGCCCCTCCTCTCTCTCTCTCACAGACTTACACGCGCGCGCTCGCGCACACACACACACACACACACACACACACACACACACACACACACACACACACATACACACACACACACACCCTGCTACGGACTCACACTTATATGCACGTATGCACGCACATTTATATGCACAGAGAGAGAGAGAGAGAGAGAGAGAGAGAGAGAGAGAGAGAGAGAGAGAGAGAGAAGCAAAACTATGCAAATGAAAACTGGAACATGTGCATCAGCACAGGAAGTGCGGGAGAAGCATACCTTTCAGAGAACTGATGAGACAGGCTGATCTTCATTCCACAATAAACTAGTAGGGCTCTCGGGAGAAGCATGCCTTTCAGAGAACTGATGAGACAGGCTGATCTTCATTCCACAATAAACTAGTAGGGCTCTCGGGAGAGCGCA
The DNA here is from genome assembly GCA_018398815.1 of Conus ventricosus. NCBI lineage: Eukaryota > Metazoa > Mollusca > Gastropoda > Neogastropoda > Conidae > Conus > Conus ventricosus. The sequence goes on along the minus strand of CM031595.1, from coordinate 38,963,029 downwards.
CACTTCCACGAAGGTCCAACGTCTTCTGACCTTCATTCGAACCCAACCCGCACTCATGGCATATCTTCTGATGAATCTCCAAACTGTCCTCTTACACATCAGACGTCCTCCAGTTGATACGCCAATCACCTCATATTATTCATTCACTTCATGCAGTGACGTTCACTGTATGCAAGCTGCACAGTTTCTGTGACTAGGAATGGGCCAAGGCACAAGAGGGTAAACAAAATTGAAAGAAAAAACCTCTTCTATTTCAATAGCTTGCTTACTTTTTAGACTTAGTCCTCTGAATTCCCTGGGGAACATAGGGCCGCAACCACACTCTTCCAGCGGACACGGTTTTGGGAGATCTTCTTCAGCTTGGCCCACGTCATTCCGGCGGCCTTCACTTCCGCGTCGGTACTCCTTCGCCATGTCTGTCTTGGTCTTCCCACTCTTCTTTTGCCCTGAGGGTTCCATTCCAGGGCTTGTCTTGTGATGTTGGATGGAGACTTTCTGAGGGTGTGGCCAATCCATCCCCACTTCCGTTTTCTGATTTCTATTTCTATTGGAACTTGCTTGGTCTCGTTCCACAGTTCTGCGTTGGCAATAACATCTGGCCATCTGATGTTCACAATGTTTCGCAGACATCTGTTGATAAATGTTTGGAGTTTGTGGGTGTTTGTCTTTGTTGTTCGCCACGTTTCAGAACCATACAGAAGGACAGGTTTCACATTTGAGTTGAAGATTCTGATCTTGTTATGGAGTGAGAGGGCAGAGGAATTCCAGATAGGCCGTAGCGTAGTAAAGGTGTGCCTGGCTTTATTGATGCGACTCTTGATATCCTCATCTGTACCTCCATCTTTGCTGACCACACTGCCGAGGTAGACAAACTTGTCAACTTCAATGATGTCTTCCTGTTGTAGTCGTAGTGGGTCTCGTTGCTGGTTGTTGACTCTCATGGCTTCTGTTTTCTTTATGTTGATTTGGAGGCCTGTCTTTCCTGCTTCTTCTGCTACCCGGCACAGCTTCTCTTGTGCGTCTTGCTGTTTGTGGGACAGAAGGCTGATGTCGTCGGCGAAGTCCAGGTCTTCCAGTTGCTTGGTGAAAGTCCACTGGATTCCTGTCCTCTTGCCGTCTGTAGACTGCCGTATTATCCAGTCAGCGACCATCAGGAAAATTGTTGGCGATAGTAGACACCCCTGACGGACACCGGTTTGTACAGTGAAGGGCTTCGTTAGCTTCCCATCGTGGACGACCTGGCATGTGGCATCCTCGTAGAGTTGCTGGATGATGGCAACAAACTTGGGTGGGAAGCCATAGTGGTGCATGAGTTTCCAGATGGTATCTCTGTCGATGCTGTCAAATGCCTTCTGGAAATCTACAAATACTGCGTACAAGGGGGTCTGCCACTCCAGAGACTGCTCGATGATAATTCTCATGGTGGCAATTTGGTCTGTGCATGATCTGTCTTGGCGAAATCCAGCTTGTTCTTGGCGGAGGGTCTTGTCTAGGGCGGTCTTTAGTCTCTCTAGCATGATTTTGGTCAGCACCTTCCCCGGGATGGACAGCAACATAATCCCTCTCCAGTTTTTACAGGATGACAGGTCCCCTTTCTTCGGCAGCTTCACCAGGTGGCCTCTTTTCCAGTCTTCTGGCACTCGTTCCTGCTCCCAGATCTTGCTTAGGAGTGGATGCAGCATCTCTGTTGACGTCTGGATGTCTGCTTTCAGTACTTCAGGTGGAATTCCGTCTGGACCCGTTGCTTTACCTGACTTCAGTGACTTGATGGCTTTTGTAATTTCCGTCTTGGTTGGTGGGCCTGTGTTGATGTCCAGAAGCTGGGTTGGTGGTGGAATGTCTGGGGGGACAGGTGGTGCAGATCTATTCAGTGTCTCTTTAAAGTGCTCTGCCCACCTTGCTCTCTGCTCAGCTTCTCCTGCGATGGTGTTTCCCTCCTTGTCTTTGACCGGACGATTGGGGTTGCTGGTCTTTCCAGAAAGTGTTCGGGTAATCTCATACAGCCTTTTCATGTTTCTCTGTCCTGCCGCTGTTTCTGCCTCTTCTGTGAGCTCATGGATGAATTGTTTCTTGTCTTGTCTAGCACTTTTCTTAACTTGGCGGTTGACGTCCCAGTAGTGTGCCTGTAACTCTTGCTTGTGGTCTTGGTCTTGGTCTTGGGTCTGGTTGGTCTGGTCTTTTAGGTGCTTCCGCTCTGTGATGAGGGTCCATGTTCCAGCTGTCAGCCATTCTTTGTGTTTTCTTCGCTTCTTTCCAAGCACTTGTGTACATGTCGTCTGCCAGACCTCCCTCAGGTCACACCAGTGGTCTTCGATTGTTTCTTCAGCAAGTTGGTCAAGTACGCTGAATCTGTTTCTCAGTTCCAGTTTGAACCCCTCTGTTGTTGCTCTCTCCTTCAGACTGTGTACATTGTACTTATGTGATAGTCGGCCTGCTTGGTCTTTGTAGGCTTTCAATTTGGTCTTTAGCACAGCTATCACAAGGTTGTGGTCTCATGCTGCGTCTGCTCCTCGTTTCACTCTCACGTCATGTAAACTTCTGCGCCATTTTCTGCCGATGGTAATGTGGTCGATTTGGTTCTGGGTCTTCCCATCAGGTGAATTCCAAGTCATCTTGTGAATGTTTTTGTGTGGGAAAACAGTGCCTCCGATGACCATGTCGTTGAAAGCACAGAATTCCACAAACAGTTCTCCATTTTCATTTTGTATTCCTGTTCCGTGTATGCCCATAATCTGCTCTCTGCCCTTGTTGTCCGTTCCCCTTTGGCATTGAAATCTCCCATGAGGATC
>CM031595.1:38950240-38955240 GCA_018398815.1 Conus ventricosus | reverse complement strand
GACAGAGAGAGTGACGTCATACAGAGGAAGATTGTCGATAATGTTGCAGTCACCATTCACGTCCGGAAGAAGCAGAAAGATGAAGCTGGTTGGTGGATCTGGGACAGCCTTCTGTTACTGGGCGCTGTGTGGTCTGTCCTTCCTGGTCGTCGGCGTGAGTGCCGGTAAGCTGACATCCATCACCCAACGCATCCCACCCTTCCCCCCCCCTTTCCCTCCCTATCCTACCCACCCTCCCATTGTCAGCCACCTCTCCTGCTCCCCTCCCTCAACCCCGCATCTGTGTGTGTGTGTGTGTGTGTGTGTGTGTGTGTGTGTGTGTGTGTGTGTGTGTGTGTGTTGTGTGCGTGCGTGCGTGTGTGTGTGTGTCCTCTCTCTCTGTCTTCGTCTGTCTGTCCGTCTCTCTCTCTCGCTCTCTGTCTCTCTCTCTCTCTCTCTCTCTCTCTCTCTGTCTCTCTCTCTCTCTCTCTCTCTCTCTCTCTCTCTCTCTCTCTCTCTCTCTCTCTCTCACACACACACACACACACACACACACACACACACACACACCACACACACACACACACGATGGGATGGTCAGAAACCTACAAGAGAGAAAGAAAGGTGTGATACATATTCTAAGATCAATAAGAGCATTACATTCGATCGAACCATCTATATTCTGGAAATGTCCTGATTCACAGATCGAACCTTTGCTAACATATGCATCTGACTGGGACCTTTTTGCAGGAATGTTCGAAAAGAACTGATCAAAGAGGAAGGTCTTCGAAGTCCAGACGCTGCAAAAAGCCTGACGGGTGTACTTATAAAATGTCCAAAAGACAGTATTCCAACTTCTTGCAAGAAACTTCAAAGGCCTAAAACACCATGGTTTAACGCTGTCCGTCAACGCATTACACATGAACGCAAACGGGCTCAACCTAGCGTGTAGTACCGATCATCAGCGCTCACCGTTCAAGCCTGTCAAAAATTGCGAATCATGTCTATACATACTTTACAAATAAGTAAAAGTTATTCATGGAGAGACTTCTGTTCCAAGCTGACTTACAAAAATATCAGAGAAGAAATTGAGAAAAAAGTGAGGCAGGGAACGGTAAACAAGAAACAGTAAACAAGTAGGGTAACTTTTGCTCCCATAAGAAAACCTAACTTTTATTCAAGACTGGCACAGCCTTTTAAACTTGAATAAAGTCAGACAAATACGAAGACGAACAATCTAATAGTGGGGGAAAAACAAGCGCAGGCCAACAACTCAACTGTCCTCATAGTAATAATTGTTGAAGATAGAGAAACTGGGAACATGAAATTAAGAAAATGTATTATAGATATGAAAACTCTTCACTAGCTGTATGAGGGAACCATAGGACTGTGGTGTGTCTTTATTTGACGCCAGGAGCACAGACACAACCAGCCGTGTCTCCCTGATGAGTTCCGATCCAGCGGACGAAAGGCCTCGGAGCAGGCAATACAAATAGATCTGTCTTCGAAAGGGATTACGATGGTTCCCTCATGCGGACCCAGCCAGTGGAGGCGCCGTCTGCAAACGATGGTTGACACGGGGAGCTGTTTGGACCTCTCCCTGACCTCTTCATTTGGTACAAAGTCTGACCATTCGATGCCTAAGATCTTATGTAGGCACTTAGTGTCAAAAACGTCGAGTTTCTTCTCCTGGGCGGTCTTCAGTTGCCAGGTTTCACAGCCATATAACAGCGTTCAAACCACACTGGAGGAAAAGTGGAAATTTGTCGAGATGGGCATGAAGCCTCCACTTCTCCCGTTGTGTCACGGCCAGATAGTCCGTCAACTAATGGACCTGGAGACGGGACTAAAAGAACACCCTGATTTTAGAAAAACGAACTGGGATATTTCTGCAGGAAACATCCAAACATAGCTCATAGAAGAAGAAGTTCTGAAAAGTTTGGACCCTGCTGAAACCGTGACGGATATTCTTATGAAAAGTACCAAAGCCACTACTCAAACACCTTATAACAAACTTGAAAACCCTTAAACACCCCAGCTAGAATCCAGCTTCCAACAAATGCAAAATCGCCGCAAACGGGCTCAATGTTTTGTGTACTGCAGACTATCAGCGCCCAACGTTCGAGCCATGAAAACTGCAAGCCAGACCAAGATAGATTGAACAAAATGAGCTAACGTCTATGTCGGAGAGATTTATACTCCAGGCAGACAGCTAAAATAAAATAAGTCTGAAAGTAACAAAGAAGAGCAATGAAAAAACACCTATACTTCTGTCTGCCATTTCAAACTTGCAAACGCTCTGATTGCAATGCACCAAGCGATTTCCAATCTGTTGACCTCTAACCCTGAAAAAAAGAATCTTCATGTACTAGACAATCTGGTGCTAAAAAGTAAAAGAGAAAAAAGTCGTTGAAAAAAAGCCCTCTGCTGCTTTTCATCTTACAATACCGAAGACTATTATTTACCCTTTTTCTACGATGAATTGAATCAGATTTTCAAACCTGTAGCGATTCTGCTCCTGACTTTGGAGATAATATACAATGCTAACTTCTAAAACATCTCTGGGAAAGCCGTCTCCATATTCTTTTAAAAGTGTACATCTTTACCTTGTGTCACACTGTTACTTTTGCACACACGCATTCATGACAGCATTTACTCCATACGCACACGCAATCTTTCCAATCAACCAAAAGGCGCACTACCGAATGTTTCTTATTCTCCCCCTCTCCTTCGGGGAAAAAAACACTTTACTAAATCACATCAGAACAATTAATGAATAGATTATATACATGTATCTCTCTTTCTTTTCACACTGAGAGATAACTCAATACATTCAAGATTCTATAAAGTCATGGCCTTCACATCACATTAGCCCAAGATCCAGACCAGGAGAATAAATAATTCTTGCAATCATTGATGCCATGCCTGCATCAGATATATGACTCGCCCCATACTGTCATGATTCCCTGTCTCTCTCAGAAATCGTGTCGCCCCCTTGAATTCTCCCGTCACTGGAGATATGATGAGTTCCAACTCCTCTCCCTGGAGTCTTTAATTGCTGGGGCTGAACTACCGGTGTGTTCCCCACACCATGGCCATCTTTAACCACCTCACGGGGTGAAGAGTGAAGGGTGAAGGGCTGAAACACGAATAAGGTTCGTGTAAGTAACCTGCTTCCCAAGTCAATATATTCTTTCTTTCTCTTTTCTTTAGGTTTTCCCCTGTAGCTTTCCCCAACTATCTATGGCTCACCTGGTAATGACTGGTCAGCAGTGAGGACCAGCGTCCTGACAGGTTCGAGTCTCTTGGCCATCTGCTGGGCTAAACTGATTCTTTCTTCCCTCCTCCAAGTGAGTGCATACTCAGTGTTCAAAACACATGACCAGCACCTTACCAGCCCTTATTAAACTATCTCTCAGTGGTCACTTTCACCCAATGACCACCGTTGTTTAATCAATGAGTAAATCTCACAATTATTTGGGCCGCCCGCTACGCTAGTCAAGCCACATGAATATTCTTCCTTTTTAGTTGTGGCATGGGGAAATGATTCATATCACTAAACTACATGTGAAGGAGCGTCACATGCCTTGATGTGAGGCTACGTCACATGACACCTTGACGATAATGTACTTCCCACTTCCGGGCAGAAACCCCTACTATTTCGGTTCCGAAACCGAAAAAGATTTGATAAATTGTATTAATTATTGCCCAAGAACTCTGACCAGTTACCTATTTCAATAAATGGAAAAGATGATCAACTTTCAGTTGATTTAGAAGCTGGAAACCGAAAGCCTTTCAGCCATAGAACAATGTAATGCCGCAAATATCACTCCACAGTTGATCATTGAGTCCGTCTTGAAACCGGAACGCTTTTATTGACAGACGACATGTTGTAGTTATTTTTTATCTAACCAAGAAAAAGGTTTGGCAGCACTTTGAAATCGAATATTCTCATGGATCTCCATTATCTAATTTATCAGGTCCTTCTACCTCTTTTTATTTAAAACTTTTAGACTGACTGGCAGTTTCAAGTTTGTGTTGGCACCACGCTGTTCGATATCCACGAGCAGGAGTTGGGTGTACTAAACCGAGGTTCCGATGCCGCTCTGTGTGTTGACAACTCTGCAGCCCACAATATGGAGCCACCTGTACTGGCATTCAGCGTCAACTGCAACTTTGTGTGGGTAAGATCCGACCGTGGGCTGTGGAAAATGGTTTTTCTCTTTTAGCTTCCAAAACTCAACATATCCACTTTCACAAATTCGACAGTACATTAGCGATCCTGAAATCCGTGTGGATATGGCCATCATTAAAGCTGTAATAGACGCAATTTTTTTTCAAGATTTTCAAGATTTGTTTTTACCATAAACTTTAAAACTCATATTCAGCATCTTAAAACCTGTGAACGCAGTGAATATTCTCTTAGTCGTGACACACACGGATTGGAGTGCGGATAAGAAAAATTCTCTGCATATTTACAGGGCCCTGATCCGTTCTGAATTGGACTGTGACTGTGTTGTCTATGTTTCTGCAGAGCTTTTGTACCTCAAATTTCTAGATTCTATTCAGCATCAGGGACTTGGACTCTACCTGAGAGTGTTTTAGACCACCCCAATGTGCCATCTGTACAAGGAGGCTGGGCACTATCCCACTCCAACCGTCGACTAAAGCTTGTTGAGAGCTATTGTTCGAACGTCTTCTCTCAACGTAAATGCCCTGCTTTTAATTGTGTTTTGACCCTCAAAGACCAAACGAGATTTGAGGAAAACCTCTGTTCAGTTCCACCCCTAGGAATTCGTAATTCCCCCCCCCCCCCCATCCCCTTTGAAAAATGTGGACATTGACCTTGGAGTCGCTTGTGATTTGCCCGAATTTCCTGATGATTACCATGGACTTTCCACTCGTCGGATGTCCACTTTTGTCGCCATTTACAACAAAGACTCTACCGGCTCTTTGAAGTACAAAACATTTTGCCGAATTTTGTTCTCAATTTTCATGCATTCAAAAGTACCAACTAACGG
>CM031595.1:38942740-38945240 GCA_018398815.1 Conus ventricosus | reverse complement strand
CTTTTGGGAATGATGTTGTCAAGATTTTAAAGAATTCTTTTTCTACGTTTGTTTTTACTTTTCCATCGTATGGGGGTTGTACCATATGATCTTCCTTTTCCTGTTTTTCTTATTTCTGTTCGTGTTGTTGTCTGGGCTGTATTGTTGTTTGTAATTATAACCACTTTTTTGTAATGCTTCTTGGTATTCTGTTGCTGCATTATTGAATACTTTTTCATTGCATGACAGGTTGGATAGTCTCTTGTTTATACCATTGGGTATTGTTTTTAGTATAGATGGCGGGTGGTTACTTTTGATATTTACGTAGATTGGTTTGTCATTGGGTTTTTTTTGTATGGTTTGTACACATGGTCATTGAGGTCTAATGTTATGTCTAGGTAATTCACTACTTTTTTGTTTGCTTCTATTGTGATTTTTAAGTTGTGGTTTTTGAAGATTACACATTCTTTTTTCTTGTTTTCAATAGTTCTTGGATTATTGTTTAATGCAGCGAGGCCGTCATCTCTGTACAAACCGACCTGTTCTCCAAGTTGTTTTTGGATGTTGGATTGCATGAATAGTCCGACTAGTTCACATGTTTCGGCACCATCATACGATCCCATGGTCACATCAAATGGGACCAGCCGTCGTGGCGAAGTGGTTAGCGTCGCGGACTCCCGGCTGGGAGGTCGTGGGTTCGAATCCCATCAGAGTCATGTGGGTTTTTCTGCCCCGACCGGCTCCTACCCAGAGTTGAGTTTGCTGCGGACTCAGTTGGGAAGACTGGGACCACACAGTCGAGTTTCATCCACGTAATGGATGCGTTTATGAGAGTGTTGCTCAAATTTCCTGACCAACATTGCAGGTGCCTGTATCTCTCGGGCCTGGTTGACGCCGGGATATATTATGAAAGGAAGCGTAGAGTACAGCCCTGTCATGTAGTCTCAGACCGAAATGGAAATTCGTAGCATCATCTTAATCATCCTCATTCTCATCGATCAGCATTAAAAAAAAAAAGTCTCAAGTTCTGTGGCCCTTCATGCCCTGCTCTCGTGGTGACCTCAATATCGATGTCCTCTCCACGTCTGTGGTCTTGGTTTGGTTCCGTTAGGGTCACCGGTATCGGCGAGTCCATGGGGGCTGTCGTTGGACGGACGTGGTGGCGCCCTCCGGAGGGAGAGCTCACTCACGCCGGCTCCGCGACTAAGCAATTATTGTCGTCAGTAGGGGGATTAGTAGGTGGTGTCCTGCACATGTTAGATCAGAACAGGCACCACTGAACACCATCGAAGTGACTCGGCAGCAGTGCAGTGTCTCCTCTGGTGGGTTGCCTTTTGACGACTTGACATTGACAGCTCCCTGTGGATTGCTGGTGCCGGGGCTGCGGCGGGGCCGACTGTGCTGTGGCTGTGGACGGGGTGTCGGAATGAGCGGCGTGGGTGCACTGCCTCTGAAGTCGCGCAGAGGTTGGGACAGAAAAAAAAAAAAAAACACAGACCACACGTGCAGCGAATGAGATTGACCCACACATGCAGAAACGAAATCAGGTCCCGCACGCTATAAAAGACCGACAGCGTGCCCCAAAAGGATATCCTGATGAGAGCAAGAGGCAAGAGGCTCAAACAAGCTTGTTGATTTTAATATTCCAATTTAATAATATTTCTTAACAGATGTTGCTCCCTAGACCGTTGAGCTTTTTTAGATTTTCAAAGGACATCTTCATATTGTTCGTGATATTGATATATATATATATATATATATATATAGAGAGAGAGAGAGAGAGAGAGAGAGAGAGAGAGAGAGAGAGAGAGAGAGAAGAAAGAGAGTCTCGCGGGTTTAGAGTTTCCCAAGACTGTCCCTTGCACTTTTGGACGCGCCAAATATTAGACATCACAAAAGTTTACCTTCCGCTCTTCTTTAATCACATGCATGGAAAAAAAAAGGAAAACCGCAGAACTAGCTATCTTAACAAACAATATCCGAACTATATCCACGCCCTTACTGAGCAAACGCCCACTAAACTAAAAGGAAGGTGGAGAGGGATAATAGAGGGGACACACACACGCACGCGCGCGCGCGCGCGCAGGCAGGCAGGCAGGCAGGCAGGCAGGCAGGCAGGCAGGCACGCACGCACGCACGCACGCGCACACACACACACACACACACACACACACACACACACACACAGAAAGAGAGAGAGAGAGAGGGAGAAAGACAGAGACAGGCAGACAGACAGACAGAGGTTGAACGAGGGATGATGAGGTAATAGGGAATCAAAGAGACAGCTAGAAGAACGCAAAAGAAGCAGCAGTGAAAGAACACGCACACGCCTCTAAATCAGTCATCTTCGATCAAAGTCCATAACCGAGGTCAGTGCTCATGAAGTTGGTGCTTGGTGCTAGCAAGTTTACGGCGGTCGTCAACGTCTCGGCCCCACCGTAGCACTGGGCCTGCAGACGAGGGAACCTGTCGGAGAAGCTGAACAAGATGGTTATTAGGTTCACACAAGGTTTGAACAGGG
>CM031595.1:38892740-38937740 GCA_018398815.1 Conus ventricosus | reverse complement strand
CTACCATCCCACTGAGTTTGGTGACAACTGGGCCCCATCCTACCATCCCACTGAGTTTGGTGACAACTGGGCCCCATCCTACCATCCCACTGAGTTTGGTGACAACTGGGCCCCATCCTACCATCCCACTGAGTTTGGTGACAACTGGGCCCCATCCTACCATCCCACTGAGTTTGGTGACAACTGGGCCCCATCCTACCATCCCACTGAGTTTGGTGACAACTGGGCCCCATCCTACCATCCCACTGAGTTTGGTGACAACTGGGCCCCATCCTACCATCCCACTGAGTTTGGTGACAACTGGGCCCCATCCTACCATCCCACTGAGTTTGGTGACGGTAGCACCACGTTACCGCAAAAAAAGCCACATTATAGCTTAAGTGGGTATATCATTTCCGCAAAACCGATGCTACAAATCCGCAATCTGCAGGAATACGTTACCGCAAATCTGTTCAACAGGTACTTTTGACAGTACCACAGTATTTTGTCTCTGAATTTGACATTAAAAAGGTACCTTAAAAAACCCTTGCATTCAAAATCACGTTCAGCATCTACTACTTTGTCTCTGAATTTAATTAAACATTAACAGCCACGATTCGTCGTGTACTTCTCCACATTGTAGGTAGCCATTTTCTCTCTGCAAACACTGCACTTAGAACGCTTTGACCACAAGAGTGAAGGGTGATGAAGGCAGATAAACTGTGAACTGTGGTAGTGAATAAACATCACAGCGACGATGTAGTTCCATGAACAGTATTCATATATCACTCGTTATTACAACTCAGAGTGTCTCGCTGCCATGCAGTTCTAATTGTACTTGAATCAAGTAGTTGGTGAATCACAGGACAGTGGTACCTGTGCTAAAAGGCTAGCGAAATCAACAAAATCTATTTGCGGTAAAGTAGCAAGTCTTTTTGCGGTATCGTAATATACGACTTTGCGGTAATGTATTCTCGCGGTAGAGAGCATTTGCGGTAACGTATTGTAACCTTGGTGACAACTGGTTCATGACTTCTCTTGTGACATCAGTTTGCTAATGTCTTGCTGAACGGGTCTGGGATCGGCCGTTTGACTCTGATTTGCACCACTGATCAGGGTCAGAATTGAATGGCGTGGTCCTGGGCCCACATTCCGTCTTTACGCCACATCTGGTTGAATTGTATAAGGAGATTGCGTAATCTTGCTGATAGGCAGACAAAAAATACCCAGTGAAGCAACAGACGGTAGCAGACAGCAAATTCAGAGGCAGAGATAATGATTTTGACAGTAAGGCGCAGAGCGGATGCCTCCATCATGCGTAAATCAAACGCTCGGGCTGCTCTCTCTCTCTCTCTCTCTCTCTCTCTCTCTGTCTCTGTCTCTGTCTCTCTCTGTCTCTCTCTCTCTCTCTCTGTCTCTCTCTCTCTCTGTCTCTCTCTCTCTCTCTGTCTCTCTGTCTCTCTTCTCTCTCTCTCTCTCTCTCTGTCTCTCTCTCTCTCTCTCTCTCTCTCACGCTCACACACACACACACACACACACACACACACACACACACACACACACACACACACACACACACACACACACATTCGCGTGCGCCCACCCACGCATGCGCGCAAGCATCCACGCGCGCGCACACACAGGTGCACGTGCGTGAGCAAACACACACACACACACACACACACACACACACACACACACACACGACAGGACGAGAAAGAGGGGTGGGGGTCTCACTGAAATGCTTCATTCTGAAGACTGAGATGTAATTCAAATGCTGAGATGGCCCTATAATGCGTAACCAACTATGTCACATGCCTTTATTATTGATCTGTTGTATACTCTGTATCTGATTCATTTTTTATATAGAGATAGTACATAACATAGTCTACCTAGTATCTAAATACCATACCATGCCGAATTTTTGTGATGCGTGTTTTAAATGAAGGCTGATTGAAAATACATGTCAACAAGCTGTCACAAAAATGCGACAGAGACCTACTTGATGTGACATAATATTCCTTCAGTTAACTTGGTAAGCTTTCCTTGTCAGACCCCACAACCACGACGGAACCACCTACCAGCACGGCCACTTCGGCTACTTCTGCGATATCAGGTTGGAAGCCTTGGGATCTTCCCGTCCGATATGCTCCCTGTTTGCCTGGATATCTATCTCATCTGCATTTATTATGGATAATCAGTTGCATATTGGCCTTTTCCCCCCCTTTCTTCAAATGTAATGCCTGTGACTATCTATGTACTCTTTGGAGACGATATCATTTTTCCTTCTTCAAATGTAATGCCGGTGATTATCTGTATACTGTTTGGAGACGTTTCAGTTTATGATATCATTTTCAACATACTAACAGTCTTTGTACACCCCCCCCCCCCACCCCCACCCCCACCCCCTCTGTGTGTGTGTGTGTGTGTGTGTGTGTGTGTGTGTGTGTGTGTGTGTGTGTGTGTGTGTGAGCGCTTGTGTATGTATTTATGTACTTATGTACGCTAATACAGCACTAACCCAACAAAGGAATCTCTCTCGCTCTCTCTCTGTCTGTCTGTCTGTCTGTCTGTCTCTGTCTCTCTCTCTCTCTCTCTCTCTCTCTCTCTCTCTCTCTCTCTCTCTCTCTCTCTCTCTCTCTCTCTCTCTCTTTGTCCAATAATGAAAAAGAACTGTCTCCAGAACCTCTTCATATTGTCTAATTGTTCCAGTCTGACGAGTTTCACACTTACCATGCTGATTTACTCTTTTGTACGCTGGCACGCGCACATACACTGATAACACATGCTTCTAGTACGTGTCATCGTCTTCCCTTCCCCACCCCATTTCTCTGTCTGTTTGTCTGTCTGTCTGTCTCCTCCCCCCCCCCTTCCCTCTCTCTGTCTCTGTCTCTCTCCCTCTCTCTCTCTCTCTCTCTCTCTTGTCTCTCTCTCACACACACACACACACAAACTCTCTCTCTCTCTCTCTCTCTCTCTCTCTCTCTCTCTCTCTCTCTCTCTCTCTCTCTCTCTCTCTCTCCCAAAAAAAACATATGCTTTGCACGTTTTTGCGTACATACTAAGCTTCCTTTTTGTGAGGGTTTTATATGCAGGTTATTATCATCACTATAACGATGCTTATGCTGATGACAGTGATCAAAAATTAGAAAAGTTTTTTTCCTCCCCATTCACGTTTTTTTAACCTTCAACTTTAGTAGTAGGGATCCTTTTTTTTTGTAACTCTTTCAGTGCATTTTATCCTCTTGCGCTGCTTTATTATTACTAAACGATCGTTCACCTGCAGGGGAAAAATTGGCGAATGTTTGCGCAAGGTTTCTGGTTAAAAGAAATGATGTGACATTTGAGCGTGTTTCCCCAAAATTTTTTGCACCCCTGTTGAGTTTAACAGAAAACGGATGCAATAAACCCAGAGCTTCCCCCGGGGTTTTTGGGGGTAAAAAAAAAATTAAAGGGGAAAACCACTTGATGAAAAGCACAGGCTAAAGCGTATACCAACCATGTAGGGCTTGGGTATTTACGAGTCATTTTTAACCTCTCTCTCCTCTTCCTCTCTCTCTCCTCTCTCTCTCTCTCTCTCTCTCTCTCCTCTCTCTGCACACACACACACACAAAAAAACAAACACCACACACAACACACACACACACAACACACAACACACAACACACACACCGCGCGCGCGCACAACACACCACCACAACCACAACCACACCACACCCCCACAACCAAAAACAAACATCTGTTTAAATACGCCAACCCAAGTCTTGTTACACAAAGATGTAAAAAATTCCAAAAATCATAAATGAATCTTAACTATGCTATCCCGCAAACATGTATATAAAACAACTTTGATGGCACCATCATACACGCTGTTGCGTGTATAAAATAGACGGCATTTCCTGGGTTCAAATTGGTTTCCCAAAATTTTAAACGACTTGTACTCGGGCTTTGGGCCAAATTTTGAGGATCATTTGACTTTGAACAAGAAACTTTACCATCAAAAAATTATATGAAAAACAAAAAAAAAAAGGAAAAATTTAGACGTCTGTTGATCCCTTTCAAAAACAACTGAATATAGAAGTCAGCAAACTATGTATGTCTCTTCGCGCAGTCTGTTCCATTTTCACTAGAAAAAGTAAACAAATATAATGTGTATTAACAACGTGTTGATTTTCCGTAGTAAACCCGCAAACTATCAGTGATGTATTTCGTGCAGTGCTGTTCTATTTTCACTTAGTAAGTAAACAAACATAAATGTGCTCTTCGCGCGCAAGTTGCATTTTCATATAGTAAGTCCTGACCCCCAGTGACCCCCGCGCTGTTACATTTTCACATGATAAGCAAAAACTGTCAATTTCATGCAGTGCTGTTGCATTTCATATAGTAAGTAAACAAACTATCGATATGTCATGGTCGCGCAGCGTGTTACTTTTTCATTTTAAAAAAGTCACAAAATGTCAAGGTGTAATTTCATGCGTGCGTTCATTACACTAAGTAATCAACAAACTATAAAAGAGTCATCTTCGCGCAGTAATGTTGCATTTTCATTATGAAAGTAACAAAGTCAAAGATGTACCCCCGCACTGTTTGTTTTTTATATTCTTTTAGTAAGCCCCAAAAAACTTCAGTAACGTCTCTTTTCGCAAAACTGTTGCAGTTTCACTATCGGAATGATCCTAAAAATCCCACGCTTTGGGGGAAGTTGAAATAAGATAACATCTTTGTCCAAACAAACATGTATATGGAAAACAATTTTTTTTGTCCAAAAGAGGAAACATTTTCACCACACAAAACCCTATCCGGGAAACAACACACACACACACACACACAAACAAACCACCCAACACACACACAACCACACACATCTCCTTCACATTGCTGAGCTTTTTTTGGGGTGTGCATTGAAATTGAAGGACACCCGGGGGTTGCAGAGCTTTTCAAGGGGAAGGAAAGGAGCCACTCCTGAGCAGTTCTGAATGGAAAAAAAAAAACGCAGGGGAGGAAATAGTGCAAGCTGAAGAGTTGTAGCTCTTGTAGCGTTTTGTTGTCTGTTTGTTTGGTTTTTTTCTCCTTCTTCTTCTTTTCTTTTGTTGTTTTTGTTTTTTTTTAAAAGAAAGAAAATGAAAAATACGAACTGCGTGCGCTACATCACAGAAAAGTCGTAAATTCTGCCAAAGTATGACTTCATAATTAGAAGTTAAATATTATCTGCCATCTTACTTCATCAAAAACCAAACATTTTTTTACAAAATGGGATGTTTTATGAAAAAAGGTAAAAATCTTGCTGAAGAAACTTCTGTCGCTGCGGATCCGTTTTCCCCTACACTCCGCTCCGAAAAGCTATGCTTCGCTCCCGGGCCCCCCTACCATCCCCCTGAGTTTGGGTTTTACAACTGGGCCCCTCCTAATCCCTGAGTTTTTGGTGAAACGGGGCCCCCTCCCACATCTTCTGAGTTTGGGGACAAAATGGGCCCCCCCTACCATCCATGAGTTTGGTGCAACTGGGCCCCCTTACCTCCCACTGGTTTGGGGACAACGGGCCCCTCCACCCTCCATGAGTTTGGTGCCTGGGCCCACCACCATCCCATGAGTTTGGTGAAACTGGGCCCCATCCACCATCCCATAGTTTGGTGACAACTGGGCCCCATCCTACCATCCCACTCAGTTTGGTGACAACTGGGCCCCATCCTACCATCCCACTGAGTTTGGTGACAACTGGGCCCCATCCTACCATCCCACTGAGTTTGGTGACAACTGGTTCATGACTTCTCTTGTGACATCAGTTTGCTAATGTCTTGCTGACGGGTCTGGGATCGGCCGTTTGACTCTGATTTGCACCACTGATCAGGGTCAGAATTGAATGGCGTGGTCCTGGGCCCACATTCCGTCTTTACGCACATCTGGTTGAATTGTATAAAGAGATTGCGTAATCTTGCTGATAGGCAGACAAAAAATACCCAGTGAAAGCAAACGACGGTAGCAGACAGCAAATTCAGAGGCAGAGATAATGATTTTGACAGTAAGGCGCAGAGCGGATGCCTCCATCATGCGTAAATCAAACGCTCGGGCTTCTCTCTCTCTCTCTTCTCTCTCTCTCTTCTGTGTCTCTCTCTCTCTCTCTCTCTCTCTCTCTCTGTCTCTGTCTCTCTCTCTCTGTCTCTCTCTCTCTCTCTCTCTCTCTCTTCTCTCTCTCTCTTCTTTCTCTCTGTCTCTCTGTCTCTCTCTCTCTCTCTGTCTCTCTGTTCTCTCTCTCTCTCTCTCTCTCTGTCTCTCTCTCTTTCTCTCTCTCTCTCTCTCTCTCTCTCTGGATTCTCTCTCTCTCTCTCTCTCTCTCTCTCTCTCTCTCTCTCTCTCTCTCTCTCACACACACACACAACACACACACACACACACACACACACATTCGCGTGCGCCGACCCACGCATGCGCGCAAGCATCCACGCGCGCGCACACACAGATGCACGTGCGCGCGCAAGCGCGCGGGAGCAAACACACAACACACACACACACACACACCACACCACACACACACACACGACAGGACGAGAAAGAGGGGTGGTGGTCTTACTGAAATGCTTCATTCTGAAGACTGAGATGTAATTCAAATGCTGAGATGGCCCTATAATGCGTAACCAACTATGTCACATGCCTTTATTATTGATCTGTTGTATACTCTGTATCTGATTCATTTTTTATATAGAGATAGTACATAACATAGTCTACCTGGTATATAAATACCATACCATGCCGAATTTTTGTGATGGTGTTTTAAATGAAGGCTGATTGAAAATACATGTCAACAAGCTGTCATAAGACCGTATGGCGAAAGCTTGGCTGTGTCTGGAGTGGCACTGTCTTCATCTGTCCGTGGGCAGGGGTGGTTGGGTCTGTGGGGTGTGCTCGGCAGCTGGGGGGTGGTGTTTTTCGCCGGTGGGCTCTGCAGTCATGAAATACGGGCTGGTACACCATGGGGGATGCTATTTGGGGCTGTTATGAGCTGCATCCTGTAGTCTAATTTACTCTGTTCGGAGCAGTTATGTCCTTGATATCTTAATGGAGTGTCCTGCGCGTGCCTGTACCCATCGTCAACACAGCGCAGGCTCCAAGGGTGGTACAGGACTGCTCTAAAGGCAGGTGAAGACAGTGCTTCTCTGGGTCCTCCCCAGCACCTTCGGTGTTTCTTTTTCTTCTTTGCCTTAACTAGGCTGACCCTGGAGAAAGGTCCAGTGACGGTGAGGAAAGACCCACTGACCACAGGGAAAGTCCTGTTGACAGTGGGAAAGACTACAACTTTGGATTCTCTCTTGAGGGCACATAAGACCGTATGGCGAAAGCTTGGCTGTGTCTGGAGTGGCACTGTCTTCATCTGTCCGTGGGCAGGGGTGGTTGGGTCTGTGGGGTGTGCTCGGCAGCTGGGGGTGGTGTTTTTCGCCGGTGGGCTCTGCAGTCATGAAATACGGGCTGGTACACCATGGGGGATGCTACTTTGGGGCTGTTATGAGCTGCATCCTGTAGTCTAATTTACCTCTGTTCAGGAGCAGTTATGTCCCTTGATATCTTAATGGAGTGTCCTGCGCGTGCCTGTACCCATCGTCAACACAGCGCAGGCCTCCAAGGGTGGTACAGGACTGCTCTAAAGGCAGGTGAAGACAGTGCTTTCTGGGTCTCCCCAGCACCTTCGGGTGTTTCTTTTTCTTCATGTCAACAAGCTGTCACAAAAATGCGACAGAGACTACTTGATGTGACATAATATTATGACAAAGAGAAGTATAAATCGTGTGTGCGCATTTGAGAGTCATGGTGCATGCGTGTGCGGAGGGGAAGGGGAAGTGGCGGGACGGGGAAAGGAGCGCGATTGTGTGTGTGAGTGTGTGTGTGTGTGTGTTGTGTGTGTGTGTGTGGGGTGTGTGTGTGTGTGTGTGTGTGTGTGTGAGTGCGTGTGTGTCCACGCACGTGCGTGAATGTGTGTGCGTGGGGTGTGTGTGTGGGGGGGGGGGGGAGACAGCACGTCATTATATTCTGCACCCTTGTAGTGCCAGACATTTTCAGTCTAATCAGCATCGTGTTTGCTTGCTGTGGAGTTTCCTTTTTTCCTCCGATGGTTTGCTAACCTGTGTTTTCCCATCGGTTTTTAACGATGGATCTATTTTATCCATTTGATGTTTTTCACTTGATTCTTTTCTGGCAGGTCCATGGCGCTACTTTATATTTCATTTTGTTTTTTTTCGCTTGTTGGCTTTCTTCTGGCAAGTATCACGCGGTTGTTTGGTTTTCTGCCTGCTTACATAAGGTATGTTACTGTCTGCTTCTGTTCTTGTTTCTGTTCCTTTTCTTTTATTTCTTTTTATTTTGTTTGTTTTTCGTTGTCCTTGCTGCTTTAATAAATTGTGTGCAGTTTGAGGGTGAGTTGTCCATTTATATACATCTATTCTTATCTAATGGACAGAAAGGTAGAAGACATGTTATTAGACATTTTTGTGTTCAAACTCAAAGTGTTTTGCCTTGTAGAAGTCTTATGTATAGGTTTTGTTTAGTACAGTAATGATTCCTATATTATTCAGGCGCTTTATTATAAAATTGTAACAAAATGTTTATGTCTTGACAGAATAACTGTGCTTGGACGTGCGCTGTGTGGTGTGTGTGTGTGTGTGTGTGTGTGTGTGTGTGTGTGTGTGTGTGTGTGTGTGTGTGTGTGTGTGAGGGATAGAGAGAGAGTGAGAGAGAGAGAGAGAAGAAAGAGGGAGAGTGAGTGTAACGTGTGTGCGTGCGTGCGAGCAAGTGCACGTGCTTTGTGTGTGTGTGTGTGTGTGTGTGTGTGTGTGTGTGTGTGTGTGTGTGTGTGTGTGTGTGGTGTGTGTGTGGTGACAGAGAGAGATCGACTAGACAGAGGTACTATAGTATTTTTTCCCATGTTTAATTACAACTACAGCAAAGCTTTGAAATAAGCGCGTTTTCCCCATGACAAATAACTGTTGCTTTTTAGCGTTGTGTAGATGCGTCAGTAGACATGCCGTTTTGGTCCTTTTCATTACCTTTCCTTGTCCTGATTGTGTTTGTAATATTCAAATAACTGGTTGTGTGATAAGACAGATTTAGTTTTGTTCTGGCTTTTTCAGACCTTACAACCGAGTATTTACACTGTGTAGTCGATCTGGATTCTTTTAATGTTTCTTTACTGCTTATGTAACCCATCAGTGAGGGTTTCTTTTAATTTTCTTTTTTCCCCCCTTTTTTTGAGCAATGAAAAAAGTCATAAATTTTGCTTTTACACTTCCTCTAGTCAGCGTTGAATTAGCATGTTTCACATTTGTAAACTGAGTAAAATATGTCCGCTTACCTCCCCTCCCCTCTCTGTTTACATCTCCTCCCTCTTTTTTTTCTTTTTTCTCTTTTTTTTTTTTTTTTTTTTTGGGGGGGGGGGTTAAAATTATACATATTTGTCACAAGAATGTGTTCAGTCTCGCTGTCGTCATGACGACAAAATCCATAATCATTGGGCTGAAAAGAAGAGGGCCGAAAAGGGAGGCAGATCAAGAAATGAACGTGCTTTCATCTGAGCGTGATATTTCCCACAGATTCGTCGTGCACAATGCAGCAAGTGTCCGGCAAAGAAGTGACCTCCAGTACCCCAATCTCGGACACCATTACGGCCGACTCGGATTTCTGCAAGACGGTCTGCAAATGGACATCGGAGTGCATGGCCATCACCTATGAGGAATCCACGTCCACTTGTACCATCCACATCAGCAGTCGCAGAGAGCAATGCTGATGGCAACAAGTTCTCTCGAAAGACTGATTGCAACGGTCAGTCATTTCTTTTGTCTGTCAAATTCTTTCTTCTTTCTTCTTCTTCTTCTTCTTCTTCTGTCAAATTCTTTTCTTCTGTTCGTCTTGTTTTGTTTTTTTTAAAGATTTATTTTTCTCAAATTTATAGCATTTCACTTCACATCAGTATACGATACAAACCATTTATGTTTCAACAGTTCAAACATTTACGTTTTAACCAGGTACCATAAACAGTTTCTGTACCATGTGTTAGCTTATTTGTAAGGCAGTGTTTTTCAAAAATTGATTAAATACAAATACACAGCCAAAAACAAAGCAAAACAGAAAAAACAGAAAGGAGAGAGAGAGAGAGAGGAGAGAGAGAGAGAGAGAGAGAGAGAGAGAGAGAGAGAGAGAGATGGGAGGGGGGGGGGATAAGACACTAACAAAGCCACCAGGGGATCAAACGTACATGCGTATGAAGTGACACGGAGACAGATAGTCCCTCAACATGTACATCAAGTCCAAAAGTTACACTTCCATCAAAGATTGGTATAACGGCCATTTTGCAGTTTTTGAGTGGACTTTACGTTTTTTGCAACTTGCTGTTCAAAATTATATCTTGTCTTTAAATAGTGTAAAAAGCTTGTTACATTGGGAGTTTTTTTCTCACTTGCCTCTTGTCCTTCTTGTCAAATCCCTGGCCTTTACCAAATTCATCTTCTTCTACCCCCTCTTCACGTTGTTCACTGCTTGTTTGTTTTACTCTTTGCACCTATGAAACAATAATGAAAAAGACACAATTCTCTCTCTCTCTCTTTCTCTCTCTCTATGCGTATATATATATATATTTGTTAAAATAAGGTACTAAAAAGAGAAATCGACAAATTTGTTTCTAGCGGCGTTGCGCTGTCATCAGGATGGTTTTTGGTTTGCCCACCGCCGATGTTATATAGCGTGTGGGCTCACGTTTGCGGTTGTTTGCACGTGCGGGTTGGCTGCACGTGTTTTTTGGGCTTTCAGGTTTTTGTTTTGGATGTGTTCACTAACAACGATTTCCATTTATGCCTGCAGTTGTTTACTATTTCTGTTTTGGTGTTTAAAGTTGCTAAGTGTGGTTTGCATAGTATTAACCATTTTTCAGTTAAACATAGGTTGCACCTTTTTGAAACATTGCTGTATGGTGATGCTCTTTTTATGATTTTCCAGGATATATTGTAGCTTGTTTTGCGTCTTTAAGTTTCCAGATATATTTGCTCAATTCTGTTTGGTTTTTATATTTTTCTTTATTAAATGACTGTGGTTTGCATATCTGGTTTTGAAGTGGTTTTCAGTGATCCCTATGTATGTTTCTTTTTCATTTTCTGATGTCACAGTAGCCTGGTATACAATGTTGTTGTGGAGACATTTATTGTCTAGTGGGCACTGCTCTTTTCTGGTGCAATTGCAAGATTTCCTTTCTTCACCCTTCTTTGCTGTGTTGATTTTCATTTTGTTGGTGTCACACTGTCACTTTTGCACTCGCGCATTCATGACAGCATTTACTCCATACGCACACGCAATCCTTCCAATCAACCAAAAGGCGCACTACCGAATGTTTTTTCTTCTCCCCCTCTCCTTCGGGAAAACACTTTACTAAATCACATCAAACACGTTATAAACAAATTTTATACAGGTAGCACTCTTTCCACTGAGAGGCAAACTAACTCACTCAAGACTTCATAAAGTCACAGCCTCCACACAACATTGGCCCACAAACTCCAGACCAGGAAAATAAATGATTCTCTCACTCCTTGATGCTATGCCTGCATCCGAATCACGACTCGCCTCATCCTTTCAGGATTCCCTGTCTCTCTCAGACATCATCTCGCCCCCTCGATTTCTCCCCGTCCTGGAGATATGACTTCCGACTCCTCTCCCTCGACTCTTCTTGTCACTGGAGAGATGAGTTCCAACTCCTCTCCCTCGTCTTCTCCTGTCCCTGGAGAGATGACGAGTTCCCGACTCCTCTCCCTGGAGTCCTTAATTCCTGGGGCTGCCTACCGGTGTGTTCCCCACACCATGGCCATCTTCAACCACCTCACGGGGTGAAAGGTGAAGGGTGAAGGGCGAAGGTAAAAGGGTGAAGGGCTGAAACACGAATAAGGTTCGTGTAAGTAACCTTCTTAATTCAACATATGAATTCTTTCTTTCTCTTTTCTTTAAGTTTTTCCCCTGTAGCTTTCCCAACTATCTATCGCTCACCTGGTAATGACTGGTCAGCAGAGAGGACCAACGTCCTGACAGGTTCGAGTCTCTAGGCCATCTGCTGGTTAAAACTAATTCTTTCCTTCCTCCTCCTAGTGAGTGCATACTCAGTGTTCAAAACACATGACCAGCACCTTACCAACCCTTGTTAAACTATCTCTCAGTGGTCACTTTCACCCAATGACCACGCTTCTTTCTTTACTGAGTCTAACTCACAATTATTTGGGGACGCCCGCTACACTAGTCAAGCCACACGAATATTCTTCCTTTTCAGTAGTGGCATGGGGAAATGATTCATATCACTAACTACATGTGATGGAGCGTCACATGCCTTGATGTGAGGCTACGTCACATGACAGTTGGATGCGTCAATTAGGTTTTTAAGGTTGGGCATACATGAGTACGATAGTTTGACAGTGTTTTTGTTAAATATTTTGGACAGTTTGTGTTCTTTTGGAAATGAAGTTGTTAAAATTTTGAAGAATTCTTTCCCTATGTTTGTTTTGAGTTTCCCGTCGTATGAGGGGTTATACCATATGATTTTTTTTTTCCTATTTTTCTTGCTTTTGTTTGTGTTGTTGTCTGGGTTGTATTGTATTTGTAATTGTATCCACTTGTTTGTAGTGCCTCCTGGTATTCTGCTGCTGCATTGTTGAACACTCTCCTCATTGCATGACAAGTTTGATAGCCTCTTGTTTATGCCATGGGGTTTGGGTCTTTTAATACAGATGGTGGGTGGTTACTTTTGGTGTTTACATAAAGAGGTGTGTCGTTGGGTTTCTTGTATGGTTTATATATGTGATTTTTGAGATCCAATGTTATGTCTAAGTAGTTCACTACCTTTTTGTTTGCTTCAAGGGTAATCTTTAAGTTGTGGTTTTGGAAGATTTTGCATAGTTCTTTCTTCTTGTTTTCGATGGTTCTTGGGTTGTTGGTCAGTGCCGCAAGGCCATCGTCTCTGTATAGTCCGACTTGTTTTCCGTTTTTTCTTGATGTTGGACAGCATGAATAGTCCGACAAGTTCACATGTTTCTGCACCATCATATGATCCCATGGTACGTCGAATGTTAAATTTTCTGTTGGTTTTCCTGATCCGGGTTTCATTTTTGCTGTGTAGTAATGTTTTCTTGGTGTGGAGAATGATTTCCATTTCGACCCTTTTATGTCTGTGTGGTTACTGGCAAACTTCAGGGCTTTGGTGTGATGTTCCTCATCTATAGATGGGAAAAAAGTAAACTATGTCAAATGTGATGAATACTGTATTACTTTGTTTTTTGGAGTTTTTTGAACCATTGGATAACTTCGTATGTGTTCTTCCAGAGGTTGTATTCAGAGTTTGATTTACTTTCTTTATTATTTTTTCCAGAATTTTCTTGCTTATTTTGCCCAATTCAGATTTGGTGGGTTTATTAGTCTACATGTTGGGTTGTTATAAAAATTAGGCTTGTGGTCTTTGAGTTTTTATGAAAGCTTCTTTTGTTGCTGTCGCTTCTATCCTGTCACTTAGGTCTATGCGCTCTGCAAGTTCTTTTTTTTTAGTGCGGATACTGTCATGTTATTTTTGTCAGCTTTTTTGTAGTTTTTCTGGATGTTTTTGTCAAGGAGTTGAGATATTCTCTGGTTCCATTTTTTAGTATTGCTAGTTTTATCAGCCTTCACAAATATTTTTTTGTATTTGTATTTGTTTTTTTTTGTTTTTTTAGTGTTGTTTGGAAACCGTTTTTTAGATTTTTTGAATTCAATATTGGTTATCATTCTTTTCATTTGATCTTCAAGGGGTTTTATTTCGTCTATGGCTGGTGGTGATCGCCATGATTTGAAATCGTAGGTGTTTTAAACCTCTTTTTTGCGTTTGGGTTCAAAAAAGAATGCTTTCCATCTCATATTGTGTAGAACTTTTCAGTTTGTTCTATTAATTTTTTTAGGTAGGATTGCGGATTGGAAAATGGTATGTTTTTTGTTACTGTCTAAAATTGATTTCTTTCCCTTTTAAAAACTTTTAGGTCACAGTGCTCAACGTGAGGGGGCGATTAAGATCAAAGTGATTAAAATACCCAAAATATTTTTTGAGTGCTCAACCCCTTGGGGAGCAACATTTGTTAAAATAAAGGGACTAAAAAGAGAAATCGCAAATTTGTTTTTAGCCGCTAGAAACAAATTTGTCGATTTCTCTTTTTAGTACTTATTTTAACAAATGTTGCTCCCCAAGGGGTGAGCACTCAAAAAATCATTTTGGGTATTTTAATCACTTTGATATATATAATTATATATATATAATATATATATATATATATTTTATATTATATATAAAATATTTATTTTTTATGTGTGTGTGTGTAATCCTTCGAAAATCCCAAACTAAAACAATGGACAATTGCACCACGAGCTTGAAGGGCTTACAGATTGATGCAGGACATGCAACAATAGAAGTGATCATAAAACCTGGGGCCCAAATTCCTTTAAATTACAAATATGAAGTGGAGCAAACATCAAAATCAGTCCCCGCTAAAATACTTGATTTTGAAATACATACTTGGGGGGGGGGGGGGATCTTTATCGTTTTATTGTTCCTCCAAAGGGAGGTCAGCAGACTAACAACAACAGCTATTTTGCTTTGTGAAAGTTACTGAAGTTTCTCGAGTTTTCGTTCTGCCTTATAAAAAAAGGTTCTCACTCAGGGGAAAAAACCAGGATCCAGATGCAGGCCTGGGGAACTTTTCATGGAGCAAAACAGCTTTCGCTTATTTGTCCTAACACCCCCCCCCCCCCCCCCCCCCCTCTTCTCCCCCTTCTTTTCCCTTGTTGCTTTCTCTCGACCTTTGTCTCACAAACGGTAATATAGATTACTAATCTATGTCAATGCTCGGTCTCTGGGGGCTGCTCCCCACAGTAATGCCGGGTTTTCATAGAAGTTGCCAACCCCGAAATCGGCGCACGGCTTCCCAAACAGTGACACGGAAGGAAAACGACGTCACTTTGGGAGTACGGCACCTGTTTTACCTCCCTCGCTTTCTCCCCCTCTAACCTCCCCCCCCCCCCTCCCCTCCAACTATTTTCCTTCCCTTCTCCTATTCATGCCATGGCAATCGTGCGTATATTCTGCTGTGCATGATGCAGTTGCTGACGGCAACTTGTACTCGTTTCTCACACGTGCTGCCATGTCGCTTTGTCAATTAGCATGAAGGCTAATAAAATACAACGCCAATCGCTAGGAAAGAGCGTTCTCGAATCTTCTACACAAACCTCACACTATAGGTGGTGGGGGATGACCAACACCCCCCCCCCTCCCCCCCCCCCCCCCCCCCCCCTTTTTTTTTTTTTTCTTTGTCTTTAGTGGACACAAACCAAAACCGGAACAGGAACCTGAATGTGTAGTTTAACTTTCAGCTGACGGCGCGCACGGCTCTGTGTGTTGCTCAAACTTCCTGCTGCCTGTGGCACACAGAGTGCTGTGTGCAGACTGAGAGCTGTGCTGCCTATGGCACACAGAGTGCTGTGTGCAGACTGAGAGCTCCAGTCTCTAAAGCGTGCACACGTCCATGCGTTCTTATTTTGAAAAACTCTAATGATCTAAGAGAAATAACTCTGGCCAAACTTAGTAAAGGATTCCTGGTTGCCTGACATGCTTTAGTTCTTAAGTTCAAGCAAAGTTCACGTTTGCTATCTGCGGCTGAAACCAAGAACCCCTCCCTAGGTTTTTTCCAACCTGAAGTGACCGCGTTTTCTGGCACCGCCTTTGGGCTGCTAGTCAAAATGGCAGCTTGGGGGTGGCAAATCGTTTTCTTTATAAAAAGTTGTTGAAGATTGAAGAACAGAATGAAAGTTAATGTCACCTACTTTGTGATCATGTCTAAGATTCATTGGTTCATCCCAAAACTGTAAGTGAAACTATGCTTCTAAATTTTGAGACTATACATTGCTTGTGTGTATGTGATGTGTTTTGACAGTGTAACTTTATGCCAGTATTTGGTTAAATCTATCAAGATGATGAATGTGTATTCTATGGTAATAGTTTGCTTGCCACAATTTGGTGAAAACTGGTAAGGTGCTTGATAAATATTCTTTGTTTACAATAAGACCTGTATTCAATACTATCTGTTAAGATGATAACTGGGTGATAAATTCTGACCGAAAGAACAGTATGCCAGTACTAGGTGAAAACTATTGACTTGATTATAAATACTGTTGTTTGTCGGAATGCTTTGTAGTAAGTGACTGTAAGTCTAATCAACATGCGTACTTGGGCAAAGTGTATTCCAAGTTATTTCAACTTGATTTATAAGAAAAATGGAAGAGTTGTTTGACTTCCATTGGTTAGCCTTGAAATGCTGTCTCCTACTCCTTGTTAAAGTCCACTTAAAATTTGAGTTAAATTGGAGATTGATAATTATGGCAGATATATATATATATATATAATATATATATATATATATATATATTATATATATATATATATATATATATATATATATCTGCCATAATTATCAATCTTTTGTCAGCTGAGGTCTCACACATCTACGGAAAGCCAGAGGGCAAGTGTAAGAACTCGACAAGCCAGACTCTCAGCTACCTAAACTACAGACCAGGTTCTGTTTGTTTAAAGCTTGGGTTTATACCTACCCTGAGTGTGCCTGTTAGGGGCCCAGCTGAGACAGCACCCTGAGATCAGTCTGCCTTAAGAGAAGGTGGACCAGTCACCAGTAACCAGAGAGAGAAATCAACACTCCTTTCCAACATCAGATAAGTTCTGATACTCCAAGTGGACCCCATCTCAACTCATCCAGAACTTTCCCTCTCGTAATGATGACATAGAGTGGGAACAAAAGTCAGCCAGAACTGAATTAGGGAAATTGAATTGAATATTTCACCCTGAGTAAACAAGTAAAATTGTTGTGTGAAAGTACACTTGTGTCAATTCTTTGTTGTTCATTCAGTGTTGAATGTTTGAACATATGTCTAATTCTGTCTCTTAGAGTTACAGGCACTTTTAAGTGTACAAGCCTGAGGAAAATTATACCTGAGTCACTCTTCAGCAGTTTTAACAGTCACAAAAACAATAAAGTTCTTTCGATGACTAGTGCCGAAAAGTTGCTCCTTCCATAACTAGTAAGGAAGAGGGTGGAGGTGAAATTTTAATATAACCCTAATAGAGAAAATATTCCAAGTCCTTCCCCTAGAGGACAACATCGACCGGCTCCCAACTCTCGTGACAGAAGGAACAATACAGCACTGGAAGCATTCACTGGTGGGTAGATTTCCTCTCATACCCCTTCAGCCGTTACACGCAAGTCTGTCTTCTAAAGGTAAGTATTTTAACAGGGACGGATTTTGATGTGTGCTCCACTCCCTGTCTGGACGCACAAGCCCAGGTTTTATCATCACTTCTATTTCTACATGTCCTGCATCAGTTTGTGAGGCCTTCAAGCGTATGGAGTGCTGTCCATTGTTTTAGTTTGGTATTTTTTTAAGAGTAATTTAGTCATCCTTATGGATTTTTATCCATAGTTAAAGCTCCCCTAGGCTGTGCCTTTTACGTTTCTGCCTTTTGATTTGGAGACAAATTCTAGTGTACAATATTATTCAAAATTCGTATATTTCCCTCCTCACTGGGTGCTTTTGTTTGTTTTCTAGAGGCACTAATCATATAGACAGGGGGTCTACTCGATTTTCGAGAGTTTCCTTTTTGTCTTTATGGAAACAGTTCTCATTTAGCAGGTAACTGGGCTTACTAGCGAACGTTGTAAAGTGAAACAGCAACTGCTTGTGGGGCGCACTAATCTTTGTAAAAGAACAATAGAAGTATGAAAACACTTAGTAGTGGAAG
Organism: Conus ventricosus; assembly: GCA_018398815.1. NCBI lineage: Eukaryota > Metazoa > Mollusca > Gastropoda > Neogastropoda > Conidae > Conus > Conus ventricosus. Next base: position 38,919,924 of record CM031595.1, on the reverse strand, counting down.
ATTTCTTGTCATACCACCACTTCTCCCGTTCTCTTTTCACGCAAAATTGTCTTGTCGTGTTAAGTATACATTATGTAGAACGAGGTTAGGCGTTTATTGCACACCCTTTCTCTGTCTATAGGTAAGTGTGTTAGTCCCCCCCCCCCCCCCCCCCCCACCACCACCACCACTCTTCCCCATCTCCTCTCTTTACTTCCCCATCTCCTTTTCCTCACACATCCTCCCTTTACGTAAGGTATTCGAAGATCCATCTGATAAAGCCTAAAGAAAGTTGTTGACGTAGAAATGAATCTGAGGTGTAAGGTAGGCTCGTGTGCGTTATGATTTTTTTCTGCTTTCTGTGTCGGCGTAGTATTGCGTACATCACAGATTTGTGGGGATCTCAGCTTTGATCCGTCAGCTTGTAATGACCGGGGGTGCGGAGAGAAGGAGATAGTTCCCTTCTGCGCGATATTCGTGTTCGTTTGGATTTGGGATGGTTTGGTGAGCATCTCATTACTCCCCGGCTCGTTACTTCCCCGGCTCGTTACTCCCCCGGCTCGTTACTCCCCCGGCTCGCCTAACCCTAACCCTAACCCTATCCCTAACCCTAACCCTATCCCTAACCCTATCCCTAACCCTATCCCTAACCCTATCCCTAACCCTAACCCTAACCCTATCCCTAACCCTAACCCTATCCCTAACCCTAACCCTAACCCTAACCGGGGGAGTAAAGAGCCGGGGGAGTAACGATACGGGGGAGTAATGAGCTGATCCGGTTTGTTGGGGACGGGTAAAGAGTTGCTGTATGTATCTCCCAGGTCTGTTGCTGCTGCCTGTGTTTCCTCCTTTCTTTGAAAGCCTTCGTATACTTCAGAGTCAAAAGTGACTGCGTTTTCACATGTTCCTGTTGGAAGAAAAAGTCTTCTTGATTGGAAGGTCTTTTGAGTTCTCTTGTTATATGATGCGTTCCTTGAACTTCACTCCTGTACTTTGCATAGCGAGTATGCGGCAGCCACTTAGCCTACGGTGGTGTTTTCTTGCATTGGGTGGGAACTAGCCGGTAATTGTGTGTCCAGTCTTCTAATACGTAGGCTTTATCGAAACTGTCTTGGTAGAGAGACTGAAGATATGGCTGCCTTCTTCTGACAACTGTTTCAATGTCTGGATAACAAACTTTGTCTGGACCAGGGACACTATCTTTAGTACATTTAGCTATTGCTTCGTCCAGTTCGGGTGTTGTAATTTCATGATCGATGCCAGTCTGAGCTAGATTTTTGTTTGTTTTTTGTTTGTTTGTTTTGTTTTGTTTTGTCTTCTTGGTCAGATAGTTTTTTTTTACTTTTCCTCTAAACTCCTCTGATCACTCAACTGTGAAAAGTTTCAGTAGAGCCATCCCTTCCTCTTCATTTGTCTGGAGCTTTGTGGTCCCATCAGCGTTTTGGATATTTGGGGCGGCGTTTGTACTGTGATGACCTTCCATGCGGTGTAAAACTGCTAGAACTGAGTGAGTGTTGTGTCATAATTAAGTGACACACAAAATTGTTGCCATTTAGTTTCTTTTGTCTTTTGTTTGAGCTGATCAGTCTTTGGATTTTTGTCTGTTTCAACTGGTGGATCAGAGCCAGGTGTTCTTCTTGTTCTGCGCCTTATTAGAACAGCCTCTCGTTTCTCTTCTTGTTCTGCGCCTTATTAGAACAGCCTCTCGTTTCTCTTCTTGTTCTGCGCCTTATTAGAACAGCCTCTCGTTTCTCTTCTTGTTCTGCGTCTTGTTAGAACAGCCTCTCGTTTCTCTTCTTGTTCTGCGCCTTATTAGAACAGCCTCTCGTTTCTCTTCTTGAGCGTTTGAATGTCTCTATTCCGCCAAAGGGGCTGAACTAATTCTTTAGTTTTAGAATTTTTTTTTTAATCCTTGACTGTGTATGAAGATTTTCTTACAGTATTATAGAATCTCCAAATTCATCGTTTATTTCCTCCAAAAAGGTCGAACCTGTGTTTGACGTGTGGGATTCTAGGTTTACGTCTGCATGGACGAGTACGAGGCTTTTCTGATTACCATCAGGTCTTTCCATTCGCGCACACATTACTTACTTTAAGTGTGCTGTTACATCATTTTTCAAATCTGTTCTGGGCAATTTGTTTTTCAAGTTGTATGTTATAGCTAGTCCTCGTCTCTCATACTTTGGAAGATTATGAAATATCGAAATGTAACAGTCTCTAGCTTCATGTAGATATAAAGCATTAAAAGTCATATGCTTTTTTTTTTCATTCGCTGAGACTCTCTGTTAAGCGCTGTGGCAATTCCAGGCACAAATCCTGAGATGTTTCTTGAATAGTCTTTTGACTTTTGTTATACTCCAATCTGTCTTCTTCTCCCACCTCTTCGGCTACGCCAACGGTTCTCTTGGAAGGGATCTAGTTTTACGTTCCAGTCCTTGCACCCCATGAGCCCCATGGTGCAAGCACACAAAGGATTTTGAGAATCCATGAAAAGGACTTCTTAGTGTTGAGGAATCATAAGCGGTCGCCCTGATGGAGCCTCGTATTAGGAAAGGGCAATGGATGTCTATACATGTACGGAGTGCCCACACACATTTGATGTTCGTCAGCCTGGTGTCGCCCTAAAGCCAGACTGCATATGGTTCGACCCAGCAGCCATTTATCTCATCAGCACTGTATGAAAGCTTTAGGATGGGGGGAAATCGACTCATATAAAGAGGGTGACAGCAATGGACATAATGGTGAAAAGAACACAAGTTTAAGTTGTTATCTGTGGTTCCATATGTGTTTGATTCTTCGTTTTTCCGCAAGTTTGCTTTGGTCGAAACTTTGATATTACGTTGTTTCGAGCTATCTGTTGAACAAATCGGCCAAATAAAGACTAAGGACATGCCAAAAATTGAGAATAATTTATACTTGTGATCGGAGACGATACTGAACACTCTCTTCTTCCTTAACTCTGTGAGAAGTCCACGGGGCAGTACACAGCAGAACACTTCACAGGCTACTCCAGTTCTGTCTGTTGTACGCTCTGGCATGGGTGTCAGCAAACAAACCAAAAATAAATGGCAAATCCTTGCGCAGTGTCTATACAAAACAAAATGTTTTCGAAATAGATTTTTTAAATTGATACAGATCATGACTACCACGCCACGTTGAGGAAGATTCGGAGGACACAAGAATAAATGTATATGGTTTCAGCATGCCTATCCCTTAGAACATAATTTACAAGCTACAGAAGATCAAGATTATGCACAAAAAATGAAAAGATTTCAGTAAGGCTAATTCTTAGAAAATGAGCCTCAGAAGCTGTTTTGGTATCTAGAGAGATGACAAAATATGCAGTTCTTGGGAAAGCTATCTTAAAACATCTGTTTTGGAGATTTGCACACGAGTTCACCAGTTGGTAACACTGTTAGCATCAGATAATTCATGTTGAAATATAAAATATCCATTAAATAATACATCTGTTATCTTAAAAGTGCGAAATCTGACAAAATATCTGACTTTATTTTTATTATATCTTAACTTTTCTCAAAATTACAGCAAAATAAACGAGGGCAGTACTTATTTCAATCATTCAAAATAGAAAAATGCGTAGAGTTCGAGTTCCATTCCAGCATGCAATCTGAAACTATTACACTGAAATTCAGGAAAATCAAGACAAGCATGGCTGATCAAGACTACGTGCATTGCATGTTATTCTGAGCAATCAATAAAAACTAAATTGTGGATTTATCTTCTACGTTTTTAGCACCAAAGTGTCACATTCGTAATTGTATTTACATACATCCGAACGCACACATCTAATATTTTTCTGTCATTGATGATAATTTTCATTCCATTGAATAATGTAGTCTGCAAGTCACGCGTGTAAATTATCAGTTTTGTAACTAATAGTCGTGTATATCATAGCCATAAATCATTGCGATGCCTATCAGACTCAAATAGATAAAGATTAGATGTAGTAAAATCATGTTACTGTTTTCTGCGTATCAGATCTCGACTTGCTTTTCAGTGCTTCAGAGTCTATGCGTTCTATGCCTGTCTACAGATCTCGACTTGCCTTTCAGTGCTTCAGAGTCTATGCGTTCTATGCCTGTCTATGCCTCTCTGTGCTTAAATCCATTCTAAACATGAATACGACTAATCTTTGGCCGCTATCATACTGACGTCAACGGGATGATGATGATGATGATGATGATGATGATGATGATGATGATGATGATGATGATGATGATGAATCTACAACATACTTGCACTTCTTTTCCTATGTTTTTCTGTTTCTTTTTTCCAGATGGAACAGCATGCTGCTTTGAGGGTGACTCATCAAATACACAGGGAACGTCCAGCTCACACTATTCGTTAGACCTGAGCGACAAACTGCAGTCCTGTAAAACTGCATGTGAGAAAGCCTCTCCGTGTACAGCACTGACTTTCAGTGACGGCAGATGCAGCTTATACAACGCAACTTCGTTGGAGTCAAAAGATCAGAGTGGAAGCTCCTACTACAGCAAATCTTGTACAGGTAAATGCTGTACCTTAATGCTGTAACGTGTTGCTGTGTGTCGTGACGTATTGTGGCGCGTTGTGGACAATATCACTTAATACGATTATTAGAAAGTGCTAGTCAGATACCCAATGGCTATTCAGAACTTAAAAGAAGTGTAAACAATCAACAGGTGAAAGGGCCCAGGCGAAGTAATGGAAGGTGTTAGAGAAGAGCGAAATAAAAGTAAAGAAAAATAAAAGAGAAAAGAAATGGGGAAAAAGAGGAACGGATATTCATTTAATGGTCCGTGAAACGTCCATGTGAAGATGAAAAAAATACCCAGAGTGCTGATATTATTATGAAAATGTTTATGTATATGTTGGATACAGATGAGTACCCAGAGAGGTTTTTTTTCCCTGACTGTCTTCGACCATAAACTGCTATTTTCCAGTTTACCCAAACGTTGATAATTCATAGTGATCATGATTAATGGCAGCTCTTAAATACTATATGTCAACTGCCAGTAGCATTTTTGTTGTTGTTGTTGTTTTGTTTTCTTTAGAAACAGTGAAATGCAACTCTCGGGAGATCAGGAAATTATTTGGGTTTGGCCACCATTCAGTTGCTGTTGTCAGCATGTGGTTTAGTTGGTAACGTTCTGCGGTCGAATGTCAAATCAAAACAGGCACCGATGTGACTCGGCAGCAGGGCACTGTGCTCTCTACTCCATGTTCACATGACCAAGTGATACTGTTAGCCCCTGTTAGAGCAAATTTGATTTGTTTTCAAGGAATCCGAAACCGCAGTAAATCCTGAGATGAAAATGCTGATCGTTTGTTCTTCTGGGCAGCCTCACGCACTAATGTGCGTTGATTAGCCTCAAGGTTAGCATCAAGGTCCCCTTTGACATGATGTGTTCAAGCAATTCTTTTTTGCTCGCATTGTTTTTCGTGTGAAATCCATACTTTACTCTAATGGCTTGTTCACATTCCATCTTTTGACTAAGTTTACCTGAAAATGGGTTAAGTAATTTTTATGCAACGTTACGTAGCTGAGAGACAAAGAAAGATGTGGGCACATTATTCTTTGGTGGAGGTAGTTAAAACAATATGAAAGACTAGGGTACATCATTCATTTACCAGGTTCGTTGTGGTCAAAGATACACACACACACACACACACACACACACACACACACACACACACATATATATATATATATATATATATATATATATATATATATATATATATATTATATATATATATATATACTGCTGAACAATTAAATAGTGGGAGAAAACAAGTGCAGGTTAACAATTCTTCAGTCATTATAGTAACGACTTGGCAAAGATTTGAATTAAAAAAAATAAATTAAATTAAATTAAAGATGAAAAAATATGGGGGAATATATTATAAATATGAGAAATCCTTCACTAACTGCCTGAGGGAACCATCGTACTCCCTTCGAAGGCAGATCTATTTGTATTGCCTGCTTCTAGGCCTTTCGTCCGCTGGATCGGACTCATCAGGGAGACACGGCTGATTGTGTCTGTGCTCTCTCTCTCTCTCGATACATATATATATATATATATATATTATATATATATATATATATATATATATATGTGTGTGTGTGTGTGTGTGTGTGTGTGTGTGTGTGTGGTACATATATATATATTATATATATATATATATATATATATATATATATATATATATATATATATATTATACTGACTTCCATAAAAAACGCGAAAATTTGAAAGGCTATTTTTCGGGTGAAAAGGGGTGAATATACAATATTGAACCATCGTGGCAAGTTGTTTGGGTCCAAGACTCACGTGCAGTGAAAACATTGTGTGAGCAACACATCATTCCTGGCATTGGAGGGTCAACAAAAATGGCAAACTGGTTGCTGCATGTGAGGCACGTGCACACCATGCAGAGCAAAGTTGACCAGCGACAAGTACGCGGGCATACAGTCTTTATAAAGCCGCGCTACAAGGTTCAGGTAACGACTTGCCGTCTGAGCGCTACAGAGATGCCAAGACTACGAGCAGAGGAACGCAATCGTCCCCTAGGCCATCTGGAGGCTGGTGTGGATGCCAGGCAGGTCGCCAACATCTTTAACGTCCACATCTCAACCATCTATTGTCTGCAGCACCGCATGCGAGTCACTGGTACCACTGATGATCGTCCCCGGCCAGGCCGTCCTTGGGTCACCACACAAAGTGAGGATCGCCATCTTGTTCGAACCCATCTGCGGGACAGGCGGCAAACAGCCGCTAACACTGCTCGACAGGTGCCTGGGAATCTCCAGCAACGAATCAGCCTCAACACTATGCGGTGGCATCTTCAGGAGAACGGGCTGGCATGTAGGCGTCCTCACAGAGGTCCGGTACTGACACCAAGACACCGACAGGACAGGCTGCAGTGGGCACAAGCCCGAATCAACTGGCGCAGGCAGCAGTGGGGACGCATACTGTTCTCAGATGAGAGCCGTTTTTGTATTGACATGGCTGACGGTCGTGTCAGAATATGGCGTCGACCTGGTGAACGCTATGCTGACTCCTGTGTGGTAGAGCGGAACCCCTGGGGAGGCCCGAACGTTATGATATGGGGTGCAATTGGCATTAACCACGCCATAGGACCAGTCATCTTTCAGAACATTGGTCCTGGTCGCGGACAGGGTGTCAATGCACAGCGCTACATAAACCAGGTGCTCAGACCCCATGTCGATCCTTTTTTTGCGCAACACCCAAACTGGACATTCCAACAGGACAATGCAAGACCACACACTGCCAGGGCCACCCAGCAATTTCTTCAGCATAACAACGTCAATGTGCTGCCCTGGCCAGCCCTCAGTCCCGATTTAAACCCAAGAGAACATTTTTGGGATGAACTTGGCAGACGGTTGGACACCCTGCGTCCACGACCAGCAACAGCGGCTCAACTTCACCAGGCCATCGTCCATGTGTGGGTTGGTGTGCCAAGGGGACGCATCAACCACCTGGTCCACTCAATGAGCCGCAGGTGTCAAGCAGTTGTCAACGCAAATGGTGGCCACACACGGTATTAGGACTTCAAGCTGGTTTGTCACGTGACCTTGGATTTTCCACACAAAAGACATATTGCTGATGACATTTTCACACATTACCGTGTAATGAATCAAATCACGTTGAATTCTCGCTTCCACTCTGTACAATTGTGACCAATAAAATTCACCCCCAACCTTCAGCTTGTTTTGTTTTCGCGTTTTTTATGGAAGTCAATATATATATATTATATATATATATATATATATATATATATATATATATATATATATATATATATATATTCATATATATATATATATTCATATATTTATATGGGTGTGGAGGGGGGGCGTGTGTGTGTGTGTGTGTGTACTACAAGTATACTACTACTAACTCATTTGTTTGTTTCAGGAGGCAGTCTGACGTTTGCCTATATTGCGTAAGTAAATTTCCGGGTTTTTTTGTTTTGTTTTGGGTTGGGGTTTGTTTTTGTTTTTTAATTATTGATGTATGTGTCCAAACCATCATTTAGATCCTACCTTCCATTCAGAGAAAATGTCGCTTGTGAACGTAGCCACTGATCATGTCAACCAACACTTGCTTGGGATTTTTCTACCTTTTTGAGGGCGGGGGGGGCAGGAAGAGAGTTGGGGAGGGAGACAAGGATGGGTTCTTGTTGTTTTAATTGTTCTTGGCTGCGTCATCTACGCCTCGCGTGACACCCTCCCACGCTCCGTGCCTTGAGTTCCCATCTGCACTGCCCCCTGTCTGGTCTCGTCACAGGTCCAGCATTAATGGTCCTCAGACATCTGTCATCTGCATCTTGTCTGGTCCTGTCTGGTCTCGTCACAGGTCCAGCATTAATGGTCCTCGGACATTTGTCATCTGCATCTTGTCTGGTCCTGTCTGGTCTCGTCACAGGTCCAGCATTAATGGTCCACAGATAACTGCCATCTGCATCTTGTCTGGTCCTGTCTGGTCTCGTCACAGGTCCAGCATTAATGGTCCACAGATAACTGTCATCTGCATCTTGTCTGTTCCTGTCTGGTCTCGTCACAGGTCCAGCATTAATGGTCCACAGATAACTGTCATCTGCATCTTGTCTGGTCCTGTCTGGTCTCGTCACAGGTCCAGCATTAATGGTCCACAGATAACTGTCATCTGCATCTTGTCTGGTCCTATCTGGTCTCGTCACAGGTCCAGCATTAATGGTCCACAAATATCTATGATCTGCATCTTGTCTGGTCCTGTCGCAGTCCCAGTGGTCCACGAAGAGGCGTCATCGCTTCCTCTCTAGTTCTGCCACAGTCCCAGCCCCAACGGCTGACGGATCACGATCAGTGCATCGTATCTGGATCTGTCACTGACCCAGTGGCCTACAGATCACCATTCGCGGTCCATCATGTCTCTTTCTGTCACGTTCCATTACCAATGGTGCACAGGTGACTATTACTGCATCCTGCCTGGTTCTGTCACCGTCCCAGCCCCAACGGTTTACAGACCACTATCCGTATTATATAATGTCTGGTTCTGTCACAGTCCAAGCCCCAACGGTTTACAGACCACTATCCGTATTATATAATGTCTGGTTCTGTCACAGTCCAAGCCCCAACGGTTTACAGACCACTATCCGTATTATATAATGTCTGGTTCTGTCCCAGTCCCAGTCCCTATAATCTACAGATCACCATCCACAGTGCATCCTTTTTGGTTCTGTCACGGCCGCAGCACCACCGGTCCACAGACAGCTGTCAGCTGCATCGTGTTTGGTCCTGTTGAATTCCAGTTCAAACGGTCGGCAGAGAACTTTCACTGCACCCTGACGTGTTCTCCTGCAGTTTCAATAATCTACAAAGAACTATTGGCTGCGTTCTGAATGGTATTGTCGCAGTCCAGGTGGTCTCAACAACACTGTCACTGCACCCTGACTGATTCTCTGACATTCTCAGTGATCCATAGAGAACTGCAACTGTTTCCTTTTTGGTTCTCTTACAGTCTTACTTCTCAAAAAATAAAAACCGAGTAGTTTCTATCTTTTTTTTTAGCATGGAGAAGGCTTACAACACCATTTGGAAATCTGGTTTTTGAGGCCGCCTGCTTCTCTTTGTTTAAAAAGTTTACGGCTGAGCTGCAGTTTCAAGTCCATAATGGCACCACGGTGTGTGACATTCACCAGTAGGAGTTGGGTGTACCCCAGGGGAGCATCCTGTCTTCTGCTCTCTTCAGCATCAAAGTTAATTGTCAGTTCAGTAAACTAAGGTTCCTAGTCCCCTGTTTTAGATGACTTTGCACTTTCAGCAGTGGGAACCACCTGCGCTAGCGTACAACGTCGATTCCAAATTGCGTGGATAAGATCTGAAAGTAGAACAAGCAAACAGCCAGCATAACTCGGGGTATCCACTTTCACAACTTTCTAAAGAACTTTGCTGGTCATGAAATACTTTTCGATAAATCAACCATTTTAGATTTGAGGAAAGCTGAATTTTGGGCAGTTCTTTTCGATCAAAACCTTGGTTTCAAATGTCATATCCAGCGTGTGAAAGGTTCTTTTTAGAAAGCAATTAAAATTCATCGAGTCGTGGTACATACACAGATTGGGGTGCGAACACTTTTTCATCTTTACAGGGCTCTGATCCGCTCCAATTCAGACTATGGTTGTGTTGTTTATGGTTCTGCGAGGTCTTTCTGTCTCAAAACTCAGGATTTCTTATGCCATCAAGGGCTGTGACTCTGAGAACTCTCCGCACCACCCCAATATACATCTGTATGCAGATGCTGTGGAATCCTTACTCTCCAACCGTGAACTAAGTTCTTCTCTAAACTGTTGTTAGAACATACTTTCGAAACTTCAGAATCCTAATTACGACTGTAATTTTGTTCCAAAATTCCACAAGAAATTTGAAGGTAGCCCAAACTGCATTCCACCCTTGAGAATTTATATTCTTCTCCATCTAACTAGCGCAGACATAAACCTTGGGGTCAAGTGCAATTCGTCCAGATTTCCTAACGACCCACCGTGGACCTTCCACACCCTGGAGATCCGCTTTGATCTGGTGTCTTATCGCATACTTCACCAGCTCTCTGGTGTGCAAGTTTTCACACCAAACTTTGTTCTAAATTTCAAATTCTTCAAAGAATATTTACTGATGGCTCCAAATCTGACGAGATAGTTGTTTCCACTGCGTATTGCTGAACAGCTCTCTCTCTCTCTCTCTCTCTCTCTCTCTCTCTCTCTCTCTCTCTCTCTCTCTCTCTCTCTCTCTCTCTCTCTCTCTCTCTCTCATGTGTTCAAAACACATTCCCTTGGACAGTTCCATCTATATTGATGAACTCACAGCGTCCGTCCAAGCTCTTTAGATAATCTCTGAAATATAAATGTGTGAAGACATCCTCATTATCTCGGACTCCATCTCTGCTTTAGAGGCCAATGCTGACCTAACTTCAATGCCCTCAACTTCTGAATTTGTTTGAACTGTACACCTCTCTGAAATCTAATGGTTACAACACAGTTTTTGCGTGATCCCCGTCGACGTTCAGGCCAACAAGGTAGTTAATCAGTTTGCCAAGAACCCTAATACAAATAAAAAGTTGAGCAAATGCTTTATCCCTCACCCTGATCTGAAGCCTAAAGTTTAGACTTATGCCAAAGACTTCTGGCATGTCGAATGGAAAACCCAAATGGATAACAAATTCTTTCCAGTTCCTCCGAACCCAAAAGAGTTTTTGCCATGTGCCAGTGGTGGCCATAAAGAATAAACATTTTTTTCTGCGGATTGCACACGTCACTTTTTACTCCATTCATGGCTTTTGAGAGGTGAAGAAGCTCTGTGGTGCTTTAGAGCAGACTCCACGAAAAGCTTGTTTAGTGATGTCCTACCTGATGTAATTTTTTGTTTTTAGTTTCTGAGAGAGATCAACATTTTTCATCTAATCTAAGATAATACGGGAGAAAGACTTAAAGTAATCTAACGTGTTTTAAAAACATCTTTTTTTTCAATAAGTTGTTGGTATATGTTTTTTAATCTATGTTGAGAGTTAGATGTCAACGAAGTGACAGTCCTGATATGATCCTTTGCGGTCGGCTGGGCAATGAGCAACAACAATGATAGTAATAATAATAATAATAATTACAGTATTTATATAGCGCCTTTCCAAAGGTTCTAGGCGCTGCCAATCCACACTCTCGTGTACACAACAGGGTGCCTACCTCGGTAGCGGCAACTGAAGAGCTGCCTGCGGCGCTTCATTCAATCGTTTCCCGAGTCATCCAATCAATATCGTTCATTCAGTATCCTTCGTTCATTCATTCTTTCAATTTCTCACGCAGGATGCATGCTATGGGTAACGTGTCATCCATACCAACGGCCAAACTGTCCTTCTCTCCGAAAGTTGGTAATGGGATTTTACGTGTGTGCAAGATCTTATACATGTTATGTGTTTGCAGGATGTTGTACATATCATTAATGTTATACATTAATTGAAGTTCCGCTGGTGCACAAAGAATCATGGGCCGAATCCCGTCTGATCTGTCGTATTATCAGCAGCATCTGTCCGGTGTTGTCATAATTCAAGCCCCAATGTTCCACGTAGAAGTATCGCTGCATGCTGTCTGATCCTTCTGCAGTCCAGTGAGCCACACAGCGACATCCAACTGTGGCAGTCTCAGTGGGCCACACAGCGACACCCTACCTGTGGCAGTCTCAGTGGGCCACACAGCGACACCCTACCTGTGGCAGTCTCAGTGGGCCACACAGCGACATCCTACCTGTGGCAGTCTCAGTGGGCCACACAGCGACATCCAACTGTGGCAGTCTCGGTGGGCCACACAGCGACATTCAACTGTGGCAGTCTCAGTGGGCCACACAGCGACATCCTACCTTTGGCAGTCTCAGTGGGCCACACAGCGACATCCTACCTGTGGCAGTCTCAGTGGGCCACACAGCGACATCCAACTGTGGCAGTCTCGGTGGGCCACACAGCGACATCCTACCTGTGGCAGTCTCAGTGGGCCACACAGCGACATCCTACCTGTGGCAGTCTCCGTGGGCCACACAGCGACATCCAACTGTGGCAGTCTCAGTGGGCCACACAGCGACATCCTACCTGTGGCAGTCTCAGTGGGCCACAGAGCCCTATCACTGCATTCTGTCTGATCCTGTTGCAGTACAGTTATACACAGAGACCAATTACTACATTCTGTCTGATCCTATTGCAGTACAGTTATACACACAGACCCATCACTGCATTATACACAAAGACCCATCACTGCATTCTGTCTGATCCTGTTGCAGTCCTGCATCCTATTTCGTTCTGTGGCAGTTTCCGTGGTCCACAGAGGACTATGATGCATTCTGTATCGTCCCGTGGCAGTCTCAAGGGACCCCAGAAAAAGTATCACTGCACCCTGTCTGTGCTTTTTGGCAGTTCTGTGATCTGCAGAGCTGGCGTGGTTTCGGATCTGTTGCAGTTCAGAGTCCAGAAGGAACTATCACTGCAACCTGTACGGTTCCTGCCTTAGTCTCAGCGATCCACACAGCTGCATCCTTCTGGGTCCTGTCTCAGTTCAGTGGTCCACACGCTGCATCCTGTCTGGTCCTGTGGCATTCCGGCGATCCACTGAGAACTTCCTGTGTTCCTGTCTGGTCCTGTCGCAGTCTCACTGGCCGCGGACGCTGTCAATTGTGCCCTGTCTCGTTCGGTCCAGCGTGAACGATTCACCGAGATTGTCAATGCCAGACGGCCCTCGAGGTCATCCACCCTGCTTTACTGTTAAGCTACTTCAGTGACACTTAGGGGTATCTACTCACTTCAGCCGAACGTTCTGCTCAGCCCTGATTGTTTTAAATTCGTGGAGGCAAACTGGCCGCAAATGCGCCGGGTATCGGCAGTGTCCACGAATCAGCCGACGAGTTCCTTGCCAAGGAAGCGTGAAACTGAGATCACCATGAGAGATCAATACATGAAGAGTTGCGAATTAGGTATTTTCTCAGCGCACTGCGAACATTAAAGGCTGGGAATGGTGACGATAATGCTACCAGTTCTGTTTTGGCTTCAGACTACGTGGCAGATCTGTTCCTCGGCTCTTCCTTTACCTATGGTTGAGGGCGTCAGCCACACCCGACTGCTGCAGCCCCTAGAGTGTTCCCGTCAAGTACGGGACTGTCAGAATGCACATGGTAGAAAACCGGAATTCTTGCCACTTTCCTTTGTTAATATTTGCAGACGTACTGGGGGGGGGGGGGGGGGGTACATTTTCTGGTTTTTTTTTGTTTGTTAGAATATACGTTTGCACAGAGAATGTGTAAAAGTACGGTCGTAGTAATGTTTACTTTTTCTTTCTTTTTCTGCTCAGGTTCTCATGGCTACAGTTACGTTCTCTAAACTGCTGGGAGTCTGTAAGTATGAGTGTAAGAGAGGGGACAAGATTCGGGAGACGCGCGAGGTTGTGGTGTGTGTGTTTGTGTGTGGTGTGTGTGTGTGTGTGTGTGTTTCGCGTGCGCAAGCTTCTTTATATGTTTCTCCGCGCGTGTATGTATGCGAAAAACTGCGTTAGAAATCACGAATTCTACAAAAATAAAATCAACTGTCGTGTAGAATGACCACACTATGCGAATGTTTGTCTCATGGGCTGTGTGCGTGTGGTGTTTTGCGTGTGTGTGTGTGTGTGTGTGTGGTGTGTGTGTGTGTGTGTGTGTGAGAGAGAGAGAGAGAGGGGATTTGGTTTTGTGAGTGTGTATGTGTGTGTGTGTGTGTGTGTGTGTGTGTTGTGTTTTCAGTGCTTGTGGCGGTCTACACGCTTTGCTTTGAACCCGGCCCGGGGTCGACCACACAAAAACCGGACGGGCAGGCGGTCCAAATGAAATGATGTCCTTTCAGTGAATACAAATGTTTATTTTTGTCGGCGTTTGCTGCTGTGTTCTTTTGACAGATGAAAACATGGCATTGTACTCTTTTGATAGCCTCATATCCTGCTTTTATTTATTCTGTTGATTAATGATTGAAAAAAAAAACTTCAACAAAATTTTATTGCTAAATGAAAAAAGGAACACTTTAACGAAAGCGAAGTGCAATTGTTTAATTTTATTTTCATTTTCGTTTATTTGTGCTGTTGCACTTTTAAGCAAAATGCCCATTCTCTTTCGCGTTACATTTTGGGCTAGTCGAAAATGCCAATTTATTGTTTTTCTTTATTTTTTTTCTTTGCTTGTTTGTTTACTGTTACCATTTTTTAATGAAAACAAAATGCCCAGTTTGTTTTGTTGATTTTTTTTGTGATGCCCTTTGATGAACGCATGATGCCCTGGTTTTTTTTTTCTTTGATTTGTTGTCATGTCTCTGATGAAACCAGAAATGTCTGCTTTTTTTGCTGATTTCTGTCATGTAATTTTGGGGAATCGAAATGCCCTTTTTCCGTTGTTTTTCTGTCATCTTATTTTAGAGGAAACAAAATGCCTTTTTCCCTTGATTTCTGTCATGCCTTTTTGATAGAAGCAAAATGTCCTTATTCTTGTGATTTCTGTCCTATCATGTTGATTAAAGCAAAAATGCCCGTTCTGTTCTGTTGATTTTTATCATGTTTTTTTTCGGTGGAAGCAAAACACCGTGCGTGTTGTATTCTGTTGACTTCTGTCATGTTCTACTGATGAAAGCAAATGCCTGTTTATTCCTGTTGACTTCTTGTCCCCTTTCTTTCCATGGAAGCAATTCGGTCTTTTTCCGTTGATTTCTGTCATGCCTTTTCGATGAAAGCAAATCCCCATTGTTCTGTTGATTTCCATTCGGCCATTTTGTGGAAACAAAATGCCCGTTTTGTTCTGTTGTGTACCATATCCTTTTGTTGAAACCCAAAACCCCGTTTTTTTTTGTTTTCCCATCGTGTCCTTTTGATGGAGGCAGAATGATTTTCTGTGATTGCAGTCTGGTCTTTTTGCCTTTTATGACTCGTAACATGAGTGTAGGCAACAATCATTTGTCAAGCGTGTCCATTCTTTTGCCCCGACTCAGTTTCCCATGATCAGCTTCAACGGTAACAGCTTTTCATATTGTCGTTCAACTAGCCCGCTGCAAGGGTAAAGCACGGGGACGAGAAACGGGTTTTTTTTTAAAGTCAAAGGTTTCAGAAACCCTGTTTAGTATTACTTTTCCGTAAACTGTCAGTGTTACAGAAAATGTTGAATAAGTTCTGATCGAGGTCAGATCGAGCTGATCCATGTTTGTCAGAATGCATTTGACCGAATATTTCCGGGTCAAACTCAGAACAAAAATAGAATGTCCATTGTTTCCCATAAAATAACGGGTTTTTTTTATTTTTTGTAGTATAAGGGTCAGGAAATAATGAAAAAAATATCATTCCTGTGCATCCCATGTATACTGAGTGGAGAGAAAAGGAAGGCGAATTTTTTGCAAAGCCCAAATTATGACAGGTAGAACTCCCGCTGCAGGTGTGCGTAGTGGCTGCTCTGGGATCGATGTTGGATGATTGTCATGCTGGTGTCAGACGTCTTCATGACAGTGTGACCGACGAGTTGGTCCCTTCCTATCTGAAAATGTCAGTGGAGGGAAAAACCTGACATCGATGAACATGATGGGCTTGACGGAATGATCGGGAATGTTGTCATACCTATCTGAACCGTTAGTTGGGAGGCAGTTTTCCTCAGTGGACCCCTATGGACTTCACGGCAGGTTGTTCCGGTCTGAGTAACATTGAGCGTGTTGCAGTTGATCACCCGGGTATCGTAATGTCCCGAGCGGATGAGTGGGGTGTAGATGGTGTACAGAAGTCTTTGTTGCATTTTTCCCCCCGTCTGCAGGACCTCTGGAGGGTGCTGAGTCCTTACAGTTGTCTCGGCTGTTGGGAACAGGTTCTGTAAATGAGTCATGTCTTAAAAGGCCATTCCCGTCTGACCGGGCCCACATGGACTTTTCGGCTTCCAGCTAATCGGCCATTGGGTCCAGAATCCCCTTAAAGATGGTGGGCAGCAGTGCCGTAAACTCCAAAGGGGTATGGACACGTTTCTGTGTAGGAGTGTCCACCTTTCGGGTTTGATAATCTTTTCACGTTGATTACATCTGATTTGTGGTAAATCTGATGTTGAATTCACCGGACAGAATTTGATCCGCGGCGCTTGTTAGTAGATTGTTCCATGAACAATTCCCAATGTCTCAAAAACCCCAAAAAGTGACCTCATTTGGGGTCGGTTATATCTCTCAAATCCAAAGGTTTTAGTAATATTAACAATTTAAAGATTTTGTTTACAGCACTAGGCGCTTACCAAAAATTCTTAACACCTGTGCACGCACGGACGCGCGCACACACACACACACACACACACCCCACACACACACACACACACAAAATACACACACAAACGCGCGCGCGCGCGCACACACACACGTATGCACGCACGCACACACACACACCCACACACACAAACACACACACCACACACACACAAAACCACACACAAAACACACACACACACACGCGCGCGCGCGCGCCCCTCGTAAGACAACGAGGAATAGAATTGTGAGTCGATGAAAAATGTGATCATGCGAGATGACTCGAAGGAACAGAGAGTATTCAACTGCGGAAGAGAGCAACAAAATTGTTCCATGCAGAGGGCGCTTTGAAAAGAGACAGAATGGTCTCAGAAACATCTTGGTCAGGAGACAAAGGGATCTAAGGAAATGATATTGACAGAAGAACGCAAGGACCGGGAAGGATTGTACTATTAAGTCGGTTTGTTTCGGAACAGGAAGCCAGTGTAGAGAATGAAGGAGAGGGGGAACTTGAATGGGGTTCACATTTGGGTATCAGTCTGGCTGTGTCATTCTGTACTTTCTGTAACTGATGAAAGATGCTTCGGCCAGCCAGCAAGGATTGAATTGCAGTAATCTGGCCAATAGAGGCATTACATGTGACTTTGACAGCTCTCTGGAGCGAGTCCTACACGTTTAGAGATTATCCCCTAAATTTTCTGTTCCAGGATCAGGTCGTTGCGAACAGAGAAATGATCCACTGAACGATCGTTCAAACGAACAAACCGTCATACAACAAGAGATTATCCGTTTTAGTGTTTTTGTTTTAAATTTTTGTGCGGTTTCGAAGATGGTGGGATTTCTGTCTTCATTATGTTAATGGATGTGATATGGCTTTAATGGTCAAATAGGCTTCACACAATACGTATGTCATATGCAAAAGTAAATTGTCAAGACCCTTATTAGAGAAACGCTATACATATGTACCTATAACATATAAACTACAAGTATTATTTCATGGCTCCATTGGATTTACCAGTCTGTGATTACTTTCTGCTTAAAAAATTATTTCTGTCCAACTGAATCATAGCTCAAGTCCCCGTCCTAACAAGTGTATTTCTTTCTGAAGCTTACATTGTTCGGGATATTTACCAACATTTTTTATGATTTTCTTTGCATTGTTTTTTAATGCTTTTTGTTACCATGACCCCTGAAAACGTCCTCCCGTACATATGCCGGGGGCCTTTTCAGTATTAATTGTATCCCGCCTGTAGAATTTCAGTGCCAGTTATCGCTCTTCTCCGTCACTGTCTTCGATTCGGCGTCCTCATTCTGTGCTCTGTGTGTTCTGTTCATGTTTTTTCCTGCCTCAGTGGCATTCTCTCACCTGTCTGCGTGATGGCAAGGCTTACTCTTTCCCCTCTTGTTGCAGTTAATATTATTTTACAGTTAGTGCCACTCCAGGTTTCATGGTGTAATTTGGCGACATGGCAGTAACACTGTAAGGTGTGGACATCGGCTGTCCATTCTGAAGTGCCTGTTGGTCCACGTAGCTGAAGACAGGCAGAAAATGGAAAGTTCAAGAGGCGATGGATTCTGCAAAAGAAAGTCTCAAGATCAGAGAAATAACAGGACACACACAGACCAACAGACAAGGACTGGGGGTGACCAAAACTGAATGGTGGTCAAAGGCCAAAGGAAAATCCAAAAGAGACATGATGATTCAGGAGATGAGAAAAGAAGAAGACCAAAAAAGACTCCAAAAAGCAGTCCAGCAGAGCCAGCAAGGGCAATGGACAACGTGGGAGAATGCACTCCAAAGAAGTCTAACTTGGAATGACATTTGGCACATGGCCCCTCTCAGGATCAGCTTCATTCTCAGATCTGCATATGACCTTCTGCCCTCAAATGCAAACCTGGTGAAGTGGGGGAAAACAGACGATCCTGCATGCCCCCTCTGCCATAAAAAACAAACAGTGGAGCATGTTCTAAGCTCATGTAAAGTAGCCCTGGCTCAAGGAAGGTACACATGGAGGCACAACCAAGTGCTCAAAGAAATTGTACAAGTAGTCTGGGCTAGTACCAACACCACAAAAGGGAGAATCAGGACTCCAAAAGCACCCGCAACATTCTTCACGGCAGGAGGCAGCAAATCATGGCCAAGAACAACAGTGCCACCAAGAACAACAGTGCCACTCGAAACATGCAGGCAGAGTCTGCTGGATGGGGCAGATGACTGGGAGTGCACTGCAGACCTCCCAGAATGGAAGAGTCACCCAGAGATCATCAGCAAGAGTGGCATGAGACCAGACATAGTAGTCCACTCTAAGTCAACCAAGCAGCTGATCATGATCGAGCTCACGGTGCCATATGAGAACAGAATGGAGGCAGCTCAAATCTACAAGACTGAAAAGTATGCTGATCTGGCAAACAGCCTGAGGAGAGAAGGCTATCAGGTCAAAGTCCTCACTGCAGAAATTGGAGCTAGGGATTTGTAGGAACGTCTGCATACAGCCTCATGAAACAGCTCTCAGTTGCAGGGAAGGAAAAAACCAGAGCCCTGAAAGCAATGGCAGAAGCGGCAGAGAGGTGCTCAAGCTGGATCTGGTCAAGGAGGAATAAAAGTGAACTTCATAAGGCTTAATTTCCCTACAATTATCGGGTGTCCCTGTGGCTCAGTGGTTAAAGCGCGAGTCATTAAGTAGAAAATGAGCATGTCCAGAGGGTCATGGGTTCGAATCCCAGCCATGGCTCGTCCCAAGATGGGGGAAAAAAAAAAAGGGGCAGCAGAGGGACATCCGGAGTCATGAACCGGGTGTGGCCCAACCCCCCTAGAGTGTCGGGAGATAAGGGCCGAAACACTTGCTTGAAGGGGGCTTCTCTTCTGAGGACTCTCTGCTGCCACGCTCTCCACGAGTTTCTTTCTACTGGCGACATGGCAGTAACACTGTAAAGGTGTGGACATCGGCTGTCCATTCTGAAGTGCCTGTTGGTCCACGTAGCTTATTCTGGTGTGTATGTGGCACTGTTGTGGGTGGTTTTTGTTTTTAATCATTCCTTGCTCGTGTTTTGTTACCCAAGGGAGATTACTTAACGCAACAAATGGCGCTCTAGACATTGTCTAGATTTATCCTCCA
This sequence comes from Conus ventricosus, assembly GCA_018398815.1. Classification (NCBI taxonomy): domain Eukaryota; kingdom Metazoa; phylum Mollusca; class Gastropoda; order Neogastropoda; family Conidae; genus Conus; species Conus ventricosus. Next base: position 38,900,018 of record CM031595.1, on the reverse strand, counting down.
AAGGGATGTCACTATGCCAAGAATTGGTGTAGTTTTTATAACCTGTTGTCTTTCTTGGATTGATTTTCTTTGTGCATGAGATGAATTTCTCTCTAAGTGGTGTCGGGTCTATAAGGACTCTGTGTGATCGGCTGGACTGTAATGGCAGCGTGTAAGATCACGTCAAAATGAAGCTAAGAATGACGAAGAGATAAAATCAACAGGGTAAGATGACTAGCTGTATTCTTTCTTTTAGAAGTGTCGTCATGTACTGATGAATGGCTGCGAAAGTCTACGGTTTGAACAAATTTTCGTCAACTCCATCAGATTCGTAAGACGTGACCAGTTGTTCCCTCAAAACTGTCGGCCAATGAGTCATTAACGAACATAAACTCTTGCTTGATGAAAACAGTTTCGCTTCGGCTCCTTGGGCCAAATTCAGTGCCATGACAGTGTGCTCCCTTTGAAAGGTTCCACCGTGTTGCAAGATCACACTCGTTTTAGAGTGTGGATGTCCGTGATGGTAAAGCGAGCCAAACTTCTAGCATTCAAAAGAAAAATGCTCGTCTCAGTTTAAGTCGTATCCCAGAAAGTTCTTGCTGGAAGTATGCTTACCCATTAGGATCATAGAAAAGGGTATCAATACACGTTGCTCTGATATGGATCTGAAACACTGACAGTGAAACTGAAGTAACCAGTGTGTGATGCTATAACCTGTGATATTACAATAAAATCATTCTGTGTGTTTCTGATTGCCGGTGAAGTAGAATATTCTCGCCTTTGACATGCACTGTGACCTTCAGCTATTTGAACCACGAACAGTGGTCTTCAGCTGCATATGCATCGTAGTTCTGTTAGTTTGTAATTCACCTGGATCACAGATTGAATCTGTGTAATACCTCTGCTTCGTTGATCCGTGTGTGTGTGTGCGTGCGTGCGTGCGTGTGTGTGAGTGTGCGTGCGTGCGTGTGTGTGTGAGTGTGCGCGCGCGCGCGCGCGTGTTTGTGTGTGTGTGTGTGTGTGTGTGTGTGTGTGTGTGAACTTTAAGCACTAACATTTTCTCTCAAATTGAAAGGGCCAGCAAAACTGAACTCTGCAAGGTGAGACGTTCCCGCGTACCACCATATCACCAGAGGTCCAAGACTATATCTAAAGATTTTGCTGTTTTTTTTATGTTACAAGAAAAAATAAATCTGACGAATAATCGACCGTTTCACTCGTTGCTTAAGGTATTGGTTAAGATATCAAAGACTTTTCTTGTTTTGCAAATATTACATTTCAAGATAAGACAATAAATTTTTGCATTTTCTTCCAAACAGGATGTTAAGCATGAATTTTTAATGGCAGATTGTACAGACAATATTTGATTATTCTATGGCGGGAACAGCGAGTGAAACTGTAAAGGAAAAAAATTGACCTTTCTGTTTTCCAGAAAAAGTTGACGCAGTTATGCCATCGAACATGATGTCGAAATCGAAGAATGATGACAAACTTGTGACGGCACAAGTTTCTCTCAAAAAAGCCGTAATCCAGCCGCTTCGTCAAAGACCGAAAATGTTTTGCAAGCATTTTCAGTTGTGCTGATGTAAATGGCACTTTCATCGTTTCCTTTGTTTTGATTAAACTACCATAAAGAATGTCCTAAATTTGTCGTGACACCATAGCGCATGCGATTGTATCCCGTGGATTACTACGTATCGATAATCAACGATTGGCAATTTGATATCAATGTGCAATGTCGGGTGCTATTCGGCTTTCAGTGACGATTACAACGGTATCAAGAGTCTGAAATTATCAGCCTAGATGAATTGACAGTAAATGAACCAACCAAACCGCTGGCAATAATCTTGCCAGACGAGGGCAGAGGAGGGAGGAGGGGGTCCGGGGCTTCTGGAGCCCTTCCCACTTCCTCTCCAACCCGGTTGGCAACCTGTGCATGACCTATGATTGCCCTTCGTAGCCCCACTGGGGAATAACTCCTCCTCTAGACCTCTACCTCTGGATCCCTGTCCTGTATATATCTGATCCGGCCATTGTGTCAAACAGCGAACATATATAATATTGGATGTCTGTTTACAGACCTCTTGCGGCACTTCACAAAAAATTACATTATGACTTACTTCTATTCATCTTTCACCCAGACATATTCCACGTACCTGCGCGATGGACATTCACGTACAAACAGTCGCAACCCAATCCAATACAGACTCAGATCAACATATGATCATGTGAGCAGCACTTTTCATGACAAAGAGACGTCGGCAATTAGTGACAGTCTTCAGGGCTTAGAGCTTGCGCAGCGTTGGGGTTGGAACCTAAGGAAGTGGGGGGGGGGGGGGGGGGGGGGGGAGGGGGGGGGGGTTAAGTGGATGAGTTTTGCCTCGGTTCTCAAGCTCAAAGCACTGAAGGAGAGGACATAGTAGTCACAGTGGGGGCAGGGTGCTTCAGTCTCGGATAGTTGGGGGTGGGGGGGGGGGGTGGAGAAGTTGCGTTAGACCGTGCGACAGAAAATGCGGTGGCATTGCTAGTGTTGGCTTCTTCGGCCTCTGGTGGGTAGGGGTTCAAAATCATTACACCTCACACATGCCAGTCCAGAACACATTGTCTACAGCACTGTGAGGCTGGAGGCGCGCGTTTTTGTTTTTGGTTTTTTAATTCAGTTTTTTTTTTTTTTAAAGGCTTCCACAGATCTTTTTTGTATCTGTTCAGGATACCCTGGCTGCTCTTGACTGGATCCTCTTGATGTTAGAGATGAATCTGTCAGTGTATGGACCCAAATAGCGCTGGCGTACTCATTAATGGGATAGACCAAGGCCTTGTAGGCTAGTTCTTCGGTTGTAGTGGAACCAACTTTTAGGTTTCTCCTCAAGAGGCCCAGAGTTTATTTGCTTGGCGCAGGTGTTGCCAGCACATACCCCCTCTGCTTCCAGGAGAGATCCGACTATATCGTAACCCTACAGACCTTTCGGAGGAGAGGCGCTCGAGGGTGTGGCCGTGAAGAGTTTAGTTTTGATTTTGGAATTAGCGGGTTCCAACTCCAGGACAACTTGAAGGCAGTTGAACGCATTACAGTCTCAGAGACACGGGTAATTTATTCCGTACAGCTGTGCTTTGGACAGACGCAGACTTTCACCGTTGTCTTTATTTTCGATATTTTTAGCATTGTCTTCAAGTGTTCGTACTGGTTTTAAAAGTGACGAATGGAGTGGGGGTTTACCGTGTCGGATTCACATTCATCTGTCCTTCGAAAGCCTTGAAAATGCTCGTTTGCAGCGCTCGTCGAATGACGTCAAACACATAGCTGTAGTAGATACATCTCGTTCTTCGACAATGTTGCAGAAAGCTTTAGCTGGTTCACATGACGAGTGTTATAAACAGCTTTTCAAGGCCGCATCCCTTTGTCACAATTTTCAGAATAGGACACATCACAAAAGCATACGATAAATGAAAACATCAATCAGAAATAGAGATGAAGCTTTCATGATTCACTTTTTAATCCCAACCCACCAAACAAAATACAAACAGAGGGAGTGTTGAGTGGAGGGGGGCGCTGAAAGTTTGACATAAACACTGGAGTGAAAGGAGAACGAAGCCACGCCCTTTCGTTTCCTCTTCCGGATGCCCAACCAGGAAGGCAGACCTACTTCCGTTGGTGGCTTCGGACGCATGAAAAAAATACCTGAATGAAATTTTGTGAACATTCGGACTAATGCACATACTTCATTAATTTATAGTTACAAAATTCTACTTGAAGCATGTCCACAGCTTTTTTCACCGCAACACTAAACGAGTGGTCAAGTGGGAAACAAACAAAAAGCAAAGATCTATCTTTTGAGGACTTTCGCTTCGACTAATTTGAGACTTGCGTGCATGTATGGCGGAATCCATCCACTGCAGTAGAGTTCAATGCACTTTTTGTGGTGGTTTCCGATAGATTTCTTCTTAGATATTGTAAGGAGGAAAATGACGGGTAAAGACTGAACACAAACTGCTGACAAGTTAAATCAAATTTCGAATGCAAAAACCCTTTAAGGGCACATCAAAATGCAAAAGAATCACAACACAAAATAAACAACAAAGGGTTGTCGTCGATTCGAAAAACCTTATATGAAGTACCGAGAATTCATACAGGTTTTCTTCAAATAACTTAACTGACTGTCTGCTTGCACCGAAACACTGTAGCACCAAGGGACGATTATCATATTTTTAGGTAGCACATTAGTACTAGAGATAAAATTGTCGTCAAGACGTCAAAAGTAATCGTAGCCGAAATAGAAAAGAAACCATAAGAGAAGAGCAGATAATGCTTTCGTACTCAGTGGAAACGAAAGTGCCTGGTTTGATTTTGTCTGAAGCACTGCACTGATGATGTACTCTTCAGCTTGAGGCCTGAAATCCTTCTCAAGAAACAAAATAACAGAAGAATGTTATACGTCCTTTGTCTAATGGCGCTACCAGTCGGACAGTGGCAAAAACACTGCTTTTACACATCCCTTTGCCTCTTTCCAATCCGTGTGGAATTCGTGTGATATAGTGATTGAGGCTTAATTTCTTATCCATTTCTCTTACGCTCGCTATTTTCCGACAGCAGTTATTCTGTTTTGCCCCCATGAGGATGACGGAGGCTGTTTCAGTGTAGATTGCATCCCAGACTGGAGACTGGGAGCTCGAAGCTTCCTCAGTTCTGTCAGTCTCTTTCACCCTGCCGTTTTTAATGTTCACCATTGTTTGGATTCGTCCGCTTTGTTCTCCCTTTTGGTCCGTTCTCCTGTGTTTGTTCTGTTCAGGATTAACACGAGTTTTCTCACATTAAAGTTCACAACATGCCTGTGCTTTAAAAAAAGAATGCGACTGTTATGAAAATGTAAACATTCTCCAGAGTGGACACTAGCTGTCCCGCCCCCCCCCCCCCCCCTCTCCTCTCTCTCTCTCTCTCTCTCTCTCTCTCTCTTTCTCTCTCTCTCTCTCTCTCTCTCTCTCTCCTCTCTCTCTCTCTCTCTCTCTCTCTCTCTCTCTTCTCTCCCCCCTCACCAACTCTCTGTCTGTCTGTCTGTCTTTCTGTCTGTCTGTCTGTCCCTCGCTCTCTCTCTTTCTCTCTCATTCTCTCACTCTCTCTCTCTCTCTCTCTCTCTCTCTCTCTCTCTCTCTCTCTCTCTCTCTCTCCTTCCTCCCTCGCACTCCCTGTGTGTGTGTGTGTGTGTGTGTGTGTGTGTGTGTGTGTGTGTGTGTGTGTGTGTGTGTGTGTGTGTGAGAGAGAGAGAGAGAGAGAGAGAGAGAGAGAGAGAAAGAGAGAGAGAGAGAGCGCGCTTGAATACGTATAAATGTCATGATTGTGTGTGCGTGGGGCTCTGTACACCTGCGCGCGATTTATTTTTTCCTTTTTTATTCCTTCGTATGTTTATGCCTCAAGTAAGAGTCAAACATTATGCTTGATGGACCTATACTGACTTTTCAACTCTTCACTTTGATTTTGAAAATCGAATACAGTTATTTGGTTGGATGTCCCGTATTCACAACGAAAATACCATTACGCTTAATACGAAAAAGCATTACGTATATTAGTGTATTAACCGTCCTTATGTATTTGCATTTGAATGCTTGTATATGGACAAAAGAACTACGGAATAAAATCCTTTGTTCTGGTAATTAATACACTTCGGCTTTTCGGTGTCTTCATTCCGATTGTATGTGTGAGTGTGTGTTTGTGCGTATGTGTACAAAACACTCACGAGCAAGTCATCCGTATATGTGAGTGTTGTGTGTTCTCGAAGACTCTCTCTCTCTCTCTCTCTCTCTCTCTCTCTCTCTCTCTCTCTCTCTCTCTCTCTCTCTCTCTCTCTCTCTCTGTCCATGCACGTGGGAACGTGCACACAAATTTTTATGTGTTATATACGCACACACGAGTACAAATTCAGTGTCTATGCGTACCTGAAATAACCAGAACGTATTGTTATCCTCATGTATGTGAGATGCATCACAGTGATGGGGGTTATACCAATGCTGACTATTTTTCTTACATGTCAAGGTTTAGAAGAAAATGTTTAAAAGTGGATTCAGTGTTTTGTGGTTTCTATGTATTACTAGGCCTTCGCGGGGACGGAGGGAGGTGGGAGGTAGGCATGCAATGTGTCGAATTCTTTACAATGTCTTGCGACCAGTGTTCATCAGTGGAGCATTTCCTCCGCTGCATTGTTGGACAAAACATGCGTGTGGGTTTTGTTTAACTTGCATCACTTCTAGGAATCTGTCATGACAATGCTTTGATCAGGGGTTAAAGGTAACGAGACTGTTAAAATGCCACAAAGAGAATCTCTAAGAGGAGAAGAATCCAGCTTATGTCTGTTTTTGTACGCTAATATAGTATACTGCACCTGGCCCTTTCAAGGCAGTCACTGTAATAGAAACAACAAGAGAGAGAACAGTTGCCTATTTGACTCACGTGAAATCAATAAACACCACAGAAAGATTGAAAACTGTAGGTGAGCGGGACAAACGGGCAGGGACACAGAGGCATGTGGATCTTTTTCGCGTGGTTTGCCTAACCTCAGTATTGTAAAAAATTAACTTTTCTACCAGATTAATCTCTTATATTCAATGTATTGCTTACAGCACTATAATGCATACATTACGTTAAACATGTCACAAATAACGCCTATTTCATCATGAGCCATATAGTTCATGATGACAGCCCCTCCATTCACCACTCCTCATGAAGCGTGTCTGCTTGTTCTGTTCCTGATCGGTGATCAACATGAAATTGGTAGAAAATTTTTATTTAAAAAAAAAACACTCTTTCTTGAGGTACGCTGAAAAAAAAGATTTCTAACAGCTTAAAAACACCTCATTGACTTGTTCACGCCTCTGACCAGATTTATCAAGCTGATATACATAGCAATATATGATTCACTTGTAAAGAACGACATAGCGCTGACGCAACAATCTCATTTTATTTTATTGTGGATGGGTTATTTCTGAAGTGCTCTGTTCTGTTTGTTTATTCAGCCCGTAACATCCTGAGAAAATGCCGATTTCGCTAAACTAGTGGCAATCCTTGAAAAATTGTAACACATGGCCGTGCTAAGGTCACCAACCATCCCTTTGATTGGTCGACCTCCAGTTAAAAAAATGAGTAAAGAAAATGACAGTGAAAAACTAAACACATGGCGGTGCTACAAGAAACTTTCGAAGAGGCCACATGGGCTGATAGACCCTGCAGAGTGGATCACTCTGGACAGCGTTTTTACAATGTCATTTCCTAGTTTGCCAGATGACAAGAAAAACCTGGTATGTTATGGACTG
>CM031595.1:38882740-38887740 GCA_018398815.1 Conus ventricosus | reverse complement strand
TTGCAATGACTGCAAGAAATATTGAATTATAAACAAAGCTTGCTCTTATGTCTTAGATTGAAGAAATAGGGGAGATACGCATTCATATCTGCAGTGGTAGATGATTCTGCCTAACTAACAGTATGTGCTTGAGTGGTGAATGGGGAAAAATAAAATAAATGCTTCTCAAAATGAGCTTCAGCAAGCTTATGTTCTCCAAGGGGAGGAGGACATCCTCCAATGGAGGGAAACTCACTAACATTAACTCCTGGTCAATACCGATATTTCGAAACTTGGGGTTTCTCCTCAGTGACCGCGGAAAGTGGTAATTTGACTCCTCTGCCTTTTCGTTTTAAGAAGAAGCAATCCCAGAAAAAGGTTGGTGTGCAATACCTAAGTAAGTTTGTTGAGTTTCAAAAACCAACCAAAGTGCCATCTAAGAAGCAAAGAAAATCATAAAAGAGCAAACAAGCTACATTACTTGTGAAAAGTAGAAAAATATTAAAAATATCCTCTATGACACAAGTCTGAGGGCAAGTTCTTGGAATGAATCCGCAAGGGACTAAAATACAACAAACTAATAAATTCCAAGGATAAGTACCGCACCGTTCCAGCAACTTACAGAGCAGCTTGGTGTTGCAATGACTGCAAGAAATATTGAATTATAAACAAAGCTGCTCTTATGTCTTAGATTGAAGAAATAGGGGGAGATACGCATTCATATCTGCAGTGGTAGATGATTCTGCCTAACTAACAGTATGTGCTTGAGTGGGTGAATGGGGGAAAAATAAATAAATGCTTCTCAAAATGAGCCTTCAGCAAGCTTATGTTCTCCAAGGGGGAAGAGAGACATCCTCCAATAGGGAGGGAAACTCACTAACATATAACTCCTGGTCAAAACCGATATTTCGAAACTTGGTGGTTTCTCCTCAGTGACCGCGGAAAGTGGTAATTTGACTCCTCTGCCTTTTCAGTTTTAAGAAGAATGCAATCCCAGAAAAGGTTGGTGTGCAATACCGTAGTAATGTTTGTTGAGTTTTCAAAACCAACCAAAGGTGCCATCTAAGAAGCAAAAGAAAATCATAAAAGAGCAAAACAAGCTACATTTTCTTGTGAAAAGTAGAAAATATAAAAAGATATCCTCTAAGACACAAGTGCTGAGGGCAAGAGTTCTTGGAATGAATCCGCAAGGGACTAAAAATACAACAAACTAATAAATTCCAAGGATAAGTACCGCACCGTTCCAGCAACTTACAGAGCAGCTTGGTGTTGCAATGACTGCAAGAAATATTGAATTATAAACAAAGCTTGCTCTTATGTCTTAGATTGAAGAAATAGGGGAGATACGCATTCATATCTGCAGTGGTAGATGATTCTGCCTAACTAACAGTATGTGCTTGAGTGGGTGAATGGGAAAAATAAAATAAATGCTTCTCAAATGAGCCTTCAGCAAGCTTATGTTCCCAAGGGGAGAGAGAGAACATCCTCCAATAGGGAGGGAAACTCACTAACATATAACTCCTGGTCATATACCGATATTTCGAAACTTGGTGGTTTTCCTCAGTGACCGCGGAAAGTGGTAATTTGACTCCTCTGCCTTTTCAGTTTTAAGAAGAATGCAATCCCAGAAAAGGTTGGTGTGCAATACCGTAGTATGTTTGTTGAGTTTTCAAAAACCAACCAAAGGTGCCATCTAAGAAGCAAAAGAAAATCATAAAAGAGTAAAACAAGCTACATTTTCTTGTGAAAAGTAGAAAATATAAAAAGATATCCTCTAAGACACAAGTGCTGGGGGCAAGTTCTTGGAATGAATCCGCAAGGGACTAAAATACAACAAACTAATAAATTCCAAGGATAAGTACCGCACCGTTCCAGCAACTTACAGAGCAGCTTGGTGTTGCAATGACTGCAAGAAATATTGAATTATAAACAAAGCTTGCTCTTATGTCTTAGATTGAAGAAATAGGGGAGATACGCATTCATATCTGCAGTGGTAGATGATTCTGCCTAACTAACCCTCCCTATTGGAGGATGTCTCTCTCCCCCTTGGAGAACATAAGCTTGCTGAAGGCTCATTTTGAGAAGCATTTATTTTATTTTTCCCCATTCACCCACTCAAGCACATACTGTTAGAAGAACAAAAACTAACGTAGGAAAAGAATTCCTCAGAATCCTTAAAACATCATTCCCAAAAGAACATGTACTATCTAAAATATTCAACAAAAATACCATCAAGCCATCATACTCGTGTATGCCCAACCTTAAAAATATAATTGATTCTTCCAATAAAACCAAAAACAACACAACCAAAGAGGGTGATGAAAGGATATCTTGTAATTGCACAAAAAAAGACCAGTGCCCTCTGAACAATAAATGTCTCTACAACAACATTGTGTACCAACCTACGGTAACAACAGACAGTGATAAAGAAAACATACATAGGGATCACGGCAAACCATTTTAAAAACCAGATATGCTAACCATAAACAGTCCTTCAAAAATGAAAAATATAAAAACCAAACAGAACTAAGCAAATATATTTGGAAGCTGAAAGATAAGAAAATAATTACAACATATCATGGAAAATTATAAAAGAGCAACACCATACAACAACATTTCTAAAAAATGCAACTTGTGTACTACAGAAAAGTGGCTGATATTATGTAAACCCCATCTAGCATCTCTGAACTCTAGAGTAGAAATAATAAACAATTGCAGGCATAAATGGAAATCCTTGTCAGTGCACCATTCCTGACACCCCCCCCCCCCCCCCTCCCCGAGCGTGCCCCCAAAGAGATATAAAAATCTGCGGGCCACGTGCCGCACGCGCAGAGCTCAGGCGCCCACACGCCACACCATATAAAACCGGTGGCGTGCCCAAATTGTACACCCTGACGAGAGCGCCGGCTCGAAACAAATTTGTCGGTTTTAATTCTTCCATTTTACTATTTTAAACTGGTATGTCGCTCCCTACATGGTCGAGCACTTTTAAGTTCTGAGTGGCTTTTAACTCTGATTTTATTGATTGCTCCTCACGTTGAGCACTGTGGCCTAGCAGAACCTAAATTTAAAATGGAGAGAATTAACTTTGGGCAGTCCACCAAAAATATACCTTTTTCCAATCTACAACTTTACATGAAAAAAACTGATAGAGCAGACTGAAACATTTGTGCGCAATATGAGGTGGAAAGCGTTTTTCTTTTTGAACCCAGATGCCAAAAAGGAAGATAAAAAAACTTATGGTTTTAAGTCATGGAGATCGCCACCTACAATAGAGGAAATGAAACCTTTTGAAGAAAGTATGAAAAAAACTAATAGCTAACATTGAATTCAGAAAACCTCATAATAATTTCCAAACAACATTGAATAATAACATAAAACAAATCCAGAATGACAAAAAATATTCATAAAGGCTGACAAGACAAACAATTTCTATAAAATGGAAACTAATGAGTACTTCTCAACTCCTCAACAAAAATATTCAGAAAAATTATAAAAAAAGCTGATGAGACCACATATGACAACATCTGCAAAAAAAAAAAAGAACTTGTGCACCAGATGGATTTAGGTGACAGGATAGAAGCAACAGCAATAAAAGAAGCCTTTATAACCCTTAAAGACCACAAACCTAACTTCCTCAACAACCCTACTTGTAGACTGATAAACCCATCAAAATCTGAATTAGGCAAAATTAGTAAAAAGATCCTGGAAAAAGCAATAGAGGACATAAAAACAAACACTGAATACAATCTCTGGAAAAACAGTTACGAAGTTATCCAATGGTTTAAAGAACTGAACAAACAGAAAAATACAGTGTTCATTACTTTTGACATAGTGGACTTCTACCCTTCCATTGATGAGGAATTACTCACTAAAGCACTGAGATTCGCCAACAAATATACAAATATAACAGATTCTGAGATGGAAATCATTCTCCACACTAAGAAAACTCTTCTCCATAGCAACAGTGAAACTTGGATAAAAAAAAACAGCAGAAATTCCACATTCGATGTCACGATGGGATCTTATGATGGAGCTGAAACGTGTGAATTAGTTGGACTTTTCATGTTGTCTCATATACAGAAAATACTTGGTAAACAGGTTGGCTTATACAGAGATGACGGTCTTGCCACGTTAAACAATAAACCAAAAACCATTGAAAACAAGAAAAAAGAACTTTGTAAAATTTTTCAAAGCCATAACCAAAAAATCACAGTAGAAGCCAACAAAAAAACAGTAAATTATTTAGACATAACATTAGACCTTAAGGATCATACATACAAACCATATAAAAAACCTAATGACACACCTGTCTATGTAGACATCAATAGTAACCATCCACCCTCCATCTTAAAAACCATACCTAATGGTATAAACAAAAGATTATCTAAACTGTCATGCAATGAGAAAAAAATTTAACAGTGCAGCAGCTGAATACCAAGAGGCGCTGAAAAAAAGTGGCTACAACTACAAATTACAATATAATCCAGATAGCAACATGAACAGCAACAGGAAAAACAGGAAAAGAAAAATTATATGGTATAACCCTCCATATGATGGAAGAACAAAAACTAACGTAGGAAAAGAATTCCTCAGAATCCTTAAAACATCATTCCCAAAAGAACATGTACTATCTAAAATATTCAACAAAAATACCGTCAAGCTATCATACTCGTGTATGCCCAACCTTAAAAATATAATTGATTCTTCCAATAAAACCAAAAACAACACAACCAAAGAGGGTGATGAAAGGATATCTTGTAATTGCACAAAAAAAGACCAGTGCCCTCTGAACAATAAATGTCTCTACAACAACATTGTGTACCAACCTACGGTAACAACAGACAGTGATAAAGAAACATACATAGGATCACGGCAAAACCATTTTAAAAACCAGATATGCTAACCATAAACAGTCCTTCAAAAATGAAAAATATAAAAACCAAACAGAACTAAGCAAATATATTTGGAAGCTGAAAGATAAGAAAATAGATTACAACATATCATGGAAAATTATAAAA
>CM031595.1:38860240-38877740 GCA_018398815.1 Conus ventricosus | reverse complement strand
CTAACTCGTCTGACATGTCAAATGCATGAATGCAACAATGAAACTATGCTACATGTGTAGCATACCTTGTCAGAATAAGTTGATCTTTGTATATTTCATTTGTGAATTTTCCAGCAACGATCATAAGTGAAAGGTGTCCAACGGAGCGAAGCAACCGGCAGAAAAAGAAAGAAATTTTGATTGACCAAATTCAGTTACATTTGTCAAATGACTCATCCCTCAGAAAATAATAATTATGAAACTCCAAAATTGTCGTCAGACATTACAAAATATTTGTCGGGCGTTTTCGTTTAAACCCAAAGTAAACAAGAAAATAGCTTTAAATAATTGACTGTAAAACAACCAAAGCTTTGAAATACACGCCACCCATACACCTTGTAAAAAAGATTGAAATAATTATCTGACAGTGCTTCACCAACAGCAGCACTTGCAGTACTAGAAGTAGTAGTAGTAGTAGTAGTAGTAGTAGTAGTAGTAGTAGTAGTAGTAGTAGTAGTAGTAGTAGTAGTAGTAGTAGTAGCAGCAGCAGCAATATTGGAAATAGAGATTATAGAATTATCTATTCTAAACAACAGCAGTACCTCCGGCAGCAATGGTAGAAGTGGCAGCAGCAGACGTAACAGAATGAATAGTCGTAGTGTCAGCAGCAGCGAGAGCAGTACCAGTCTCGACGCAGAATCATTGACATATGACCCTGAATCCTTGACCTACGTCCGAGCACCATCCAGTACGGGTTTCACTGTAAGAGGTGTGGTCATCGTTTTTCGTTTTCAACAGGCATCCAGGTCCTCAGAAACCCTGCTGTTTTGCATTTTTTCCCCAAGGATTTAAGTTCAAACTGTCTGAGGGTGCAAACATCGAATGAGATGGAAGGAATGTCGGAAAGATGCAATTCTTCAGGACAGTGCACTTTGCTTTGGTCACGCGAGCGTAATCAACAAACATTTGACTGATTTTGTTTTTCCCTCTTTTAACTGTGAGAGTGCATGCTCTTTTTCTGCTCTGGTTGCTGTTTGTTTTGATGTTGCTAGTTTGTAATTATTGATACGTAAACCGGTACATGACTGAGATTCATTGATACGTAAACCGGTACATGACTGAGATTCATTGATACGTAAACCGGTACATGACTGAGATTCATTGATACGTAAACCGGTACATGACTGAGATTCATTGATACGTAAACCGGTACATGACTAAGATTCATTGATACGTAAACCGGTACATGACTGAGATTCATTGATACGTAAACCGGTACATGACTGAGATTCATGCGTCCGTAGAAACTGCATGACAGGTCATAGGTGACAGCAGCAACGACATCAACAGAGCCAATGATGTTAACAACAGTAGCAGTAGTGTAGTGTTGTTAACAGAAGTGGCATCAACAGCTGCACTAAATTGTACAACGAAAGGTATTAACGGTGGTGCCACTGGTGTTGGCGGTGGCAGGCCTTATTGTTGTCGTAACGTCAGTGTTGACATCGGTACTAAATAATAATTATCTAAACATGCAGTCCGTCCGCACTGCTGTAATGAATACAAATAGCACACACTCACACAGCAAGCACAACGCTTCATGAACGCTCTCACTTAGATGCAGGTCTCTGGACAAAAGGAAAACATTTCAGGTGGAGTCGTTCATTTTTAAATGAGCTTATTCACCTGGAGCATACAGTACCACACTGCTGGCGCCACAGCGCATTCTACGACTGTCTATCACACAACAGTAGTTCCTTGCTCAGAAACCTCATGACTCCTCCACCCCACAGCTGTCAGTTCACCCACAACTGGGAGCACGGCGATTTCATCGAGTGATGCAGGTACTGCGTCAGCAACAACTAGTGCTAGTGCAGCCACCTCCCAGGCGGGGACGAGCACGTCTGTTCAGACGTCGTCCACCGCCGGTCCGACGACGAGCCTCATCTCTGCTACAATGAGCACCACAGACCCTTCCACACCCAGCGTGGGGGTGACCACCGCAGAGGTGTCAGGAGGTAAAAACGCTCCCTCCCTCCGCTCACGGCTTGACTGAGCTTTCCCTTTGAGTGTGGCAGTGTACAGATTCTGTCTCAGTCCAGGCTTGCCTCTTCCCGGGGTTCTGAGATTAACGCTTGATATCGTGTCGAATGACGCGATGTGTGACTTGATCTGTAACTACGCTTGATATCGTCAGAGCATACTACATTACCGAGATACGACACTGCCTCTTACAGCCTACAAGTCCGTTCAGTCGATTATCTCCCTTAGTCGGCGCGGGCTGCAGGCTCGCGGCTGCTATGTGAAAACGTTGCCGTGATGAAAACAACGACGCCCGTCGGGCCGCATTTGTTGTCATAACTTTACCTTGAACTGCTTCAGCAGTTTGTGACGACAGATTCAAATGCCTCTACACATTTTTTGGCCCTCCTTGTGTTTGTGTGCGTGTGCATGTAGGTGCGTGTGTGCACTGCATGTGTGCATGCATACGCATGTATTTTTATGTATGTATAGTGTGTGTGTGTGTGTGTGTGTGTGTGTGTGTGTGTGTGTGTGTGTGTGTGTGTGTGTGCATGACTGTGGTAAGATGGGTGAAGGTGGGGTGGGGAGAGAGAGAGAGAGAGTTTGTGGCTTGTTCTAAATTTTAAAAAAAGACCATTTATTTGTCTCCAAATCAAACTTTAATTGTGTTGTGTCAGTTTATAACAACGTCCAACAATGGCATAATGAAAGGGGTGGAGGTGGGGGGTGGGAGGGGTAATGCAGTCCGTCTCATCCCACAAAACATAGAAAAAAGTTCTGCCATCAATACAAGATGGATTAAAACAAAACTGGTTGCATTTTCCAAACAGTCTGCAAAAATTTGCAAAAAATGTCTTCTTTAAAATACGAGCAAAGAAGAAGCACACAATTTCAAATACACACATCAACCTCAAAATAGACATTGCGACGAGATAGGCCTAGACATGAAACGGTCATTGATACATGTAGGTTTACACACGAGTATGCTGGGGGTGGAGGGGGTTAGTAATGGTTTTCTCTCTCTCCTCTCTCTCTCTCTCTCTCTCTCTCTCTCTCTCTCTCTCTCTCTCTCTCTCTCTCTCTCACACACACACACACACACACACACACACACACACACTGACTGAAACCAATTTATTGTCAGATTAACTCAAGGTTGTACACACACAAGCCATGCAACTGCACGCAGAGAGAGAGAGAGAGAGAGACAGAGAAGAGAGAGAGACAGAGAGAGAGACAGAGAGAGAGACAGAGAGAGATTCGGTGATGAAACACGTGTGTCGGCACTGTCATTATCAACATAAACATCACTGGCCATGTGAGGGCACGGTATGCGTGGTCTGGTTTTCCCCGCTGCCTAGTTGTTTAGCTAACGGGACTGTAAATAAGCCAGTAGGCTTAATGATTTCTAGAAGAAACAAGGTATGCGCATTGCTCTTTCCTTACATATATATATATAAACTGTTAAAAATCTGCCCATGTGGCTTCATAGTCATACTATAAACTTGATCTAGACTAGACTCAAGTTGCACCAGATGCATAGTCCCACACCGTATACGGTATTGCTTACGTGGTTTACTCTGCCAATAATTAATAAAATGCAATAAAGTTTGTACATGCCTTTCTTCATCCTTTGGAAAACGAAAAAATGCCAGCCCTTCACAATCGATTTTGTTGCGAGCGTTTGAACAACCGATAGCGCTGCAGGCTTCGCCTCCTTGCTTCTTGCGCGTCGCTATGTTGGAGCTGAGTTTACACGTGCTGACTAAGGGCCGTAACCTAGTCCGCGGTCTTACGGAAAACCCCCAAGTGTCGTATCTCGGTAATGTAGTATGCTCTGATATCGTGTTGAATGACGCGATGTGTGACTTGATCTGTAACTACGCTTGATATCGTGTTGAATGACGCGATGTGTGACTTGATCTGTAACTACTAATTGTTCAGCATTATATTGATCTGTAACTACGCTTGATATCGTGTTTAATGATGCGATGTGTGACTTGATGTGTAACTACGCTTGATATCGTGTTGAATGACGCGATGTGTGACTTGATCTGTAACTACGCTTGATTTCGTGTTGAATGACGCGATGTGTGACTTGATCTGCAACTCTGTTTTAACTTCTAACTCACAATCTGCATTGTGTGTACTAAAGATTTATCTCCTTGCGCCACAAGTTGACCCATGAGTGTTTCCTTTTAACAGTTAACCAGTTCTATGACTCAACCCTGTTGACTTTCTAATGCAAGTGGGGTATTTTTTGCTCCCATAAGAAAACCTAACACAGAGTAACTTTTATTCAAGACTGGCACAGCCTTTTAAACTTGAATAAAGTCAGAAAAATACATAGACGAACAATCTAATAGTGGGGGGAAAAACAAGCGCAGGCCAACAACTGAACTGTCTTCATGATGAAGACGGTTAAATAAAAGTTACTCTGTGTTTGGTTTTCTTATGGGAGCAAAAAATACCCCACTTGTTTACTGTTTATCGTTTACTGTTCCCTACCTCATTTCATTTCCGTTTTCTAATGCAAGTCATTCTCACTATCTAATTGTTGGCGTCCATAAGTTTTACTCGGAGTGGTTCCAAGCAGAGACGCCAAACATTATCTGCACAGCAGAAAGACTTAGTGGTATCTTCAACACAGCTGTTATTTACTATTTGATTTATTTAGCCCCATACCTACATCTGTACATGGCACTGTACTCCATCTTTGGTACAATGTGGGCGTACAGTGAAATCCTACACACTCACCGTTTCAGTGTTACTCAGCACAGCACAGAAGTGGCTTCTGGGCCACCAGAAGTGATTGCTGTTATTTCCCGTGCGCCTTTCTCTTTTCTGTGAATACAATTGACCATGGAAGTTGAAATACATGATCATATTGATCAGGACTTCGGAAGGGTGGGGAGGGGGGGGGGGGGGGCGAGCTCGAACCATACGCCAGCAACAATAGTTGCGTGATTAGTTGTTTTTGTTCAAGTTTTTTTTTCACATACCATGCTCTCTCTCTCTCTCTCTCTCTCTCTCTCTTCTCTCTCTCTCTCTCTCTCTCTCTCTCTCTCTCTCTCACCCCGTAAAGTATGTAATTTATACACTAGTTTACTCTCTCTCTCTCTCTCTCTCTCTCTCTCTCTCTCTCTCTCTCTCTCTCTCTCTTCGCTGCAGTGACATTTTTCTTTTCTGTTCTGTTCATCTTTCACACAAGGAAATAGGATAATGAGCAGTGCATTCCGATCGCAGTAATTTGTTGTACATATTCACCTCTTTTCATTGTCTGCCTATCTTCATAGATTTTCTTTTCACGAAGAAAAATGCAAGTGCCATTTTAAATGTTTTCGTGTCAATTTTGTTGGTTCACACTGTCAAAACTGCATCAGCAGCATAAGGATGTTTGTTTGAATTCCAAGTCTATTTTTCTGCAAATCAAGAAGCACAGTCAGTCACATGTGTAACATCTTCTCTTGCCCAGTTACTACCATGAACCAGGTCAATCAGATTTCCATAGATGATGATCTCTACAGATGACATACATTCTTCTTTAAGAGCTGGGCACTGATGGCAGATCTTGAACAGAAAATCAGCTCCTGGAGGCGTTTGAGAATGAATGCGACAGATCGAATGTGACCAGAAAAATCAGAATAATAACTACACCCGGCAGCAAGTTGATACGCTGGCAGAAAAGAACTTCTCTGAGCAATGACTGGCAGCTACAATACCGTGCAGTGAGTCAGCACGTTGGCAGACCCAAAACAAATTCTCCTTGCAATTATTGACAGATTACTGAACCAAGCAGTAAGTCAGCATATAAGGCAGAGAAAAGTCTCTCCTTGCAATTGTTGACAAATGACTATACCAGAAGCAAGTAAACACGTTGACAGACCAATGAATAAAAAAGTAAATGAGAAAATAAACAAATAGATAAATAAGTGAATAGATGAATAAAACCAATCCATTGCAATTATTGACAAATGACTCTACCGGACAGCAAGTCAGCACGCTGGCAGACGACTCGCGTTGCAGTTATTGACAAATGACAATACCAGACAGTAAGTTAACACTTTAGCACACAAAGACCTCTTCCTGCAATAATTGAGTTTTGTAAGGTCGCATAGTACACGTAACTCGTCATGACTCCCTGTCCATTTCCGTTCTACACGGTTCTGTGGAGGGTTGACTTCCCAGAATCAGACAGAACTGGACGGACGAAGTAAAGAGCTGGAGTGGACACAACACCTCTAGCTCTTCCATGTTGAGTGGGACTGAAGGACAGAGGGTTTGGACGTCCGCGACTGCCCAGTCGTCCGTCACAGAACTCCTGCGACTCAGAGTTATAGGACAAAATACTGATCGGAACATACAAATTTCGGAAATGTTAGAGAAATAATGTGACTTATCAGACTTTAAACCGCCAGTAAATCAATGAAAAAGAATAAGAAACAAACTACTGGAACAGAGATGTGGTCTTGTTTGATTTAATGTAGCTGCACTATTTTCCTGTTCAGGCGAATACCGATTGTAGTCTCAATAGTTCCCTCTTTGTGCAGCCATCAGCTGTCACAACCCTTTTGTCGTTCAGTAACCTCCTCAGTGTTTTCTTTTCCGATGGGTTTTTTTTTCCAATGCATTTATTTCTGACTGCTTTCATCTGTATTGAAAAGTGTCTATTTTCCGACTTAAGTGAGCAGCGAATAATCATTTTTTTCCTGTGAGATCTACTTACACTGTGTACCGGAAATTTCCTTCACTCCCTCTCTCTTACGATGTCAACTGATTAGTTCAAGACGCGACATCTCAACCATACCTCGGGTTGTGAATGATCAGGTGAACTGTCTTCAGAATATTCACAATAAGGCAATGAGAACTATTCCCAGCATAAAAAGGGTGCGAACACACCACTCCGCTTCCAAAGCATTTCTGTTACATGGAGAATTGTTTTCATTCTGCTTACTTTGCCTTCTGCCTTCTGTCTTCTTATTATCCGTTTGCGTGTATTCTTCAATTGAAAGTCCAAAACTCAGTCTCCCTGTGCCATTTGTACAGTTTAATCCTTTTTTTTTCTTTCACTATAGCATTGTAGGAAGGCTGTTATTCTTACCTGCTTTAACATCCGTTTGAACGCTTTTGGGTACAAAAAAAATGTAAATGCTGTTTCATTTGCCTGGAATAACGGATATCTTAAAACCTTTGGACAAAATGTCTGTTGCGCAAACGTAACACTGGTTCGCTTGCCTTCTGTAATATATGCCTGAAAACCTTTGGACAAAAATCAGTTGCCCATGATCTCTACTGTTCATATTACATTTGGCATTCTGGCGTAAATCTAGACATATCTTTCATTAACTTGAAGCTAAATCTTCTTTAATAATGTATCAGATTGTTGAGTTTGTAGCTGTCACAGCAGTAAATTGCTTTAATAGGGCTTTATAAAAGATTGATCGTAGGACCTACTAATTTTCTGTGTACATCTCTTTTTCTCACAAGGCTGATTTGTGCGTCCCGGTGTGTATATGTTTCATTTCACATTGAATGTTTCTGTCCTGAATAGCAAGGATTGCCTTACGGTAAGCTGATGTTGAGATGCTGTTTCTTGTACAGAATTTCATCGTCTGAATGCAGCTTGTCAGGGAATTAATGGGATGAGCTGATTTTCTTTGGGAGTCGGATTCACCAGTCGACCATTTGGATGTGTAAATACGCTTCGTTGCAAATGGCGGAAGTGCTCATTCTGCGTGCCATGCCGATCCTTCTCCTGTCATCCATATCCCAACGCTCCTCCTCAACTTCTACTGACCACCCCCTACTCCATGCAGAACCCATGAAGTACTGAGATGCAGCTACTGCGATCTGGGGAGCTATGATGAGCTTCCTCACAGCTTTAGGAATACGGTGCCCTGTTCAGCAGTCATAGTACATCACTTGACTGGAAATGGGAAATGATCTGCCTTCCCCTATGTAGTTCAGGAGCATGCCTGACTTCACATGGATATAACAAAAATTGATTTGAATATTTTTCAGCGAGGGAGGAGGGTACTCCGCAAACAGAAGTCCTCTCTTACAAGAGCGACAATGGTGTCCCAACTCCCCAAGGCCCGTGGAAATTCGACATCCTGATAGATTACCTAGGTCAGGTCTCCCTTAGTCCTCCAAACCAGCGCATGGGACACTTCACCAGATTTCAGATCTGTGGCTCAAGCTTCCTAGGGACTGGATTGTCACACGCTTCAACCACTGCTCCGCTCTCCGTTTCCGCCGGTCCCTTGGCTGTTTGTTTGTTTGTTTGTTTGTTTGTTTTCCCGGCGTCAGTCTTGTACGACTCATTAGGATTTCACCCCCATCCCACCCCTACTCCCCAACTTTCTTTTTCTTCCCCGCTCACATTCAATCCCTGTCTGGCAGAACTATATATAGGAAACCCTGACTTCGGGTCGGCATCTTTTCTCCCAAGTTATTCGAAGATGGCCAGCTCAATCTTGACTTTTCTGTTTCTTCAGCGTTTGTTTGTTTTTTTTGTTTGTTTTTTTTCACACCTACAATTCAGATCTGGCTCCAAAACATTTGTCCTGCATCCCAAGTCCAGCATTGTGTACGAAAAGTCAGGCATGCTATACCTGTGTGACTGACTATTCTAGACGTGTGTGGCTGACTGCCAGTTGCAATCATCAGGAATCAGTCAGCGTCCAATGCCTCTGATCAGGTTTTCCATAGGATCACCCGGTGATTGCAGTCCGGGGATACAGGAATGTTGATTCCAGCTACTGACGGTGACGGCTTGCTTTGTGTCACACGCCCGACATAATGCAGAAAACGTCTCCAGATCCCAAGTTACCTATTTTCTGGAATGTCATCCGCTGCTCCTAATCTCTCAAAGGTTTCCTCAGTTTTGATGTACTGTTCAGAATTATATCACGGTCCGCCATCAAGGGGGCTCTGTATTTTCTTTCAATCTCTCATTAACATATAAGACAAGGGGTGCTTGGCTAAAATTAATGAACAAATAAATGAACAGATGAATGAATAGCCAACCAACCAACCAAACAAATGAATGAATAACAACTAGGAGCTTGTCTTATTTTTTTCTTGATTTACACATCTAGAAAATTCTTTGGACAATACTTCAGAAGTCTCCTTTTACAATGCTTTGTTTGAAAGCTGCTTCTTTTCGCATTGCTGTAACTTCTGTCAGGAGACATATATCAAGTTGCAGCTGTGAATGAGCACGATTTTGGAAGACTGTTCCAATATGATGCCTCAGACTGTGTATGCTACGAATCGGACTGCCATTCTGCTGTGCTGTGTCTTTTGTTTCACTATTTGCGTCGTTCCACGCTTTATACAGAGTCATAGCGACATTCTCATTTTCTTGTCTTTCTTTCTTTGTTAGTATTTCACTTGAAATTTGGATTTTAGTTACTCCACCAAACGATCTGTTCCGTTTTGATAAATGGCCTTGAATACAGTGGGACAGCTAATTCTTTTTTCTGGAAAGATTGGGTGGTAAACGTATCTAGTCTAGCTCTCCTTCAATACTTTCGTGGTGCTTGGGGTGGAGAGTGCAGGTTATTGGAATCTGTGAAGACCTTTTACTTTTGCAGTGTGAATGGGGACCTGGACAGAGGAGAACGCCCAGCACCATTGCGGGCTGTGTATGGCTAGATTGTTCCGACACTGTGCTCCATCAGGTTTCAGTTCTGTACATCGTTTTCTTTCACCATTGTGCACCACACATTTCAATTTTATACATTGTTTCGTTTCGGCTCTGTGCACTATCTCGTTTCAATTCCGTTCATCGTTTTGTTTCAGCTCTGTGCACTATCACGTTTCAATTCCGTTCATCGTTTTGTATCAGCTCGGTGCACACTTAGGCCTACGTTTCAGTTGTGGACATCGTTTGTCTCAGCCCAATACACTACCATGTTCTGTGCAACGTTTTGTTTCAGTTGTGGACATCGTTTGTCTCAGCCCAGTACACTACCATGTTACCATGTTCTGTGCAACGTTTTGTTTCAGTTGTGGACATCGTTTGTCTCAGCCCAATACACTACCATGTTACCATGTTCTGTGCAACGTTTTGTTTCAGTTGTGAGCTCCGTGCTGTTTCAGATCTGGACCTCGTTTCGTTTCAACACTCATCACTATCACGTTTCAATTGTGTACATCGTATCATTTCAGTTCTGTACCCGAGCATGTTTCAATTCCGTAAATCCTTTCATTGCAGTTCTGTGCACCATCATGTGTCAGTTCTATATGTCATTTTCATTCAGCTTTGTGCACCGTAAGTTCAATTCTGTATATCGTTTTGTTGTTGTTGTTGTTGTTGTTGTTGCTGTTGTTGTTGTTTTCAGCTCTCTGAACCATCATGTTTCGGTTCTATACATCTTATTTTAGCTCTATATACCGTCATTTTTCAATCCTATTCATAGTAACGTTTCAGCTCCGCGCACTCTAAGTTTCAGTAGTGTACATGTTTCGTTTCAGCTCTGCGCACTATTATTTTTCAGTTCTGTATATTGTTTTGTTTCAGATTTGTGCGCCATCATTTTTCAGTTCTGTATATTGTTTCGTTTCAGATCTGCGCACCATCATTTTTCAGTTGTGTATAGGCCTATTCTTTCTGAACAATTAAGTAGTGGGGGAAAACAAGTGCAGGCCAAGAATTCTTCAGTCGTTATAGTAATGACTTGGCAAAGATTTGAACTTACAAAAAAACACCAACAACAAAATTGAAGATGAAGAAAATGGGGAGAATATATTATAAATATGAGAAACCCTTCACTAGCCGCCTGAGGGAACCATCGTAATCCCTATTGAAGGCACATTTATTTGTATTGCCTGCTCCTAGGCCTTTCGTCTGCTGGATCGGACTCATCAGGGAGACACGGCTGATTGTGTTTCAGATCTGTGCACCATCATTTTTCAGTTCTGAGCATCGTTTCTGTTCAGCTGTGCACCATCATATTTCAGTTTTATACATCGTTCTAATTCAGCTCTGTGCACCGATATGTCAGTTTCAGCTTTCAGCTCAGCACACATCTTGTTTTATCTCTGGCCAACGTTTTGTTTCAGCTTCGTGTACTAACACGCCTCACTTTTCTACATAATTTCGTTTTAGCTATTGACTCATTGTGTTTCACTTCTTTATATCGTTTCCTTTTGAATGTCGAATGTTCAGTTTTCAATGGTTGCAAAAACTGGTTATAAGCAGGCAGGGGACAGAGGAAGAAAGCATGCGTGGTGTCCTTTTTTTCTCTCTCTCTTTTCCTTGTAGAAAAACTGTCAACAAACGATTATCTATAAATAGTTGGTCTCCTTGTAACCAAATTACTTCTAACCTCTTGCTGTTCCCCCCCCCCCCCCCCATTTGAAACAGTAGATGAGTGTATCCAATATGGTGTGTGTGTGTGTGTGTGTGTGTGTGTGTGTGTGTGTGTGTGTGTGTGATCTGTAATATCTGCAGTTAAAAGAGAAAAATCACAACAAAGTAAACTGCCATTAAAAGAAAACTCCCAATAATTCTAACCTAGCTGCTTTGATCACGTCAATGCGCCAATTATATATATATGTATATGTAATTGAAACGGCTGAAGTTGTGCAATGCAGGGCGGATTGAGGGGTTTCCAGGGTTCCGGACATCCCCGCTACTCCCTTCCCATCCCCTCCCATCCCTTAGATATAAATGCGTAGCACATAGATACTCGTTCTCTGCTACGAAAGGCCTCAGCATGAAAAATTCCGACCTCCCTCCTTCCCCTTCCCCGCTTTTTTCTTCTTTTCTTTTCTTTAATACAAAATATGCATCTTATCTCCCCCGCCCCCACGTCCTCCTCCCTAATCTGTGCTTTTTCATCGTTTGTACCTTGTCATCCCACTCTCCTGGCTTTCACAAAATCTGCACTTCGTTCCCCACCACCACCACCCCAGCACATTCCCGCTGTTACAAAAACATCTTCTGCTAGGTTCCTGCAATCTAACCTCGGTCTGGAACCTCCTCCTCCCCTCTATTGATACTTGATCCGCCCCTGCAGTGAGTTGCACTTCTTGGGAGTGGTTTATGGCTTGTGGTTCATGCTTTTTGCACTGTACCCAGCCAGTAGCAGCACCGAGGGGTCGTCTTCCTCTGCCACACCGACCGCACAGCCTCCCCCCTCACCGCCAGCCTCAGGTAGGGTCCTCACTTGGCCCTGGTGGGGGCAGTGTGAGAGTGGATGTGACACAGCTCTCCACGGTCCTGAAGTGTGTGTGTGTGTGTGTGTGTGTGTGTGTGTGTGTGTGTGTGTGTGTGTGTATGTGTGTGTGTGTGTGTGTGTGTGTGTGTGTGTGTGTGTGTGTGTGTGTGTGTGTAAACCGATTATTTCGGCTTGTTTTTGCTTCGATCCTGGCATGCTTTTACCATGACAATATTTTAAAATAGTTTAGACCTAAATGGTTGATTTATGAAAAAAAAAAAGTCAGCATTATATATGTAGATTTCTGTGTGTGTGTGTGTGTGTGTGGGGGGGGGGGGGGGGGGGGGGGGGGGGGGGGGGGGGGGAGGGGGGGGCGGGGGTGGGGTGGAAGGGGGAGGAGGAAACAAATGTCGTAAAGAAAATAGTTTAAGTAAAATAGTTTAAGTCACAGAACATTTAACTTTTTGCTTAAATGATGGGGTTTCGTCTCAAAATGCTATATCTAAACTTTGCATTCTTTTTGTACGTTCAGATGTGCTTAGAAATGCATTTGAAAAGACGATTAACCCAGTTTGATCTCTCTGTCTCTCTCTCTCTCTCTCTCTCTGTCTCTGTTTCTGTCTCTGTCTCTCTCTCTCTCTCTCTTGTATCTCGGGTGGAGAAGGTGTAACTGGTGGGAGGAGGGCACTGGGTCACAGTAGGCAGGTCTTTTCCTCTTTATCTTCCAAAACAGTGAGGTTAGGATAAGATAAGATAATGTTGCTTATAGCCCAGCCGACCGCAAAGGGCCACATCAGGGCTGTGACAGTGAGGTTACTCATTTGGAGTTCAAAACAACTTTCAGTTGACATATATTTCAAACCAAATTTAGGAAGTGAGAAGAACGGAGATTAATCCACAGCTGGAAACATGTGGTAGGTGTGCACGAATTGTGTGTAAAAGGCGGATTTCTGTGCACTAGACTTACAAACTGACATGAGGGTAAAGACAGAAATGTGCTGGTACAGCTGGAGATCGGCACTGGCAAGGTGTTGGAGATTTGTTCTATGCTCAGTCTTCATGACTCGCAAGAATGCAATGCTTATATACAGCAATTTGAGACGAAATCCCACATTAATTTTAAGCAAAAACATGGTGTAGGCGTGGCTTGAAAAATGCCCCCAAACGTAGAAACCGGTCATTGTATTACATTTTGTCAGTGGATCTCTACCCCCCGCCCTCCCTCCGATCGAACTCTGTGTGTGTGTGTGTGTGTGTGTGTGTGTGTGTGTGTGTGTGTGTGTGTGTGTGTGTGTGTGTGTCTGTGTGTGTGTGTGTGTTTCCCAATGCTTGCATGCAACACAGTACTCATGTAGTTCCTGTTCTCCACTCGAAGCATTCAGTCACTCGCTTTACATAGTTGTAATCCATGTCCAGCCATGTACTATGATTGGAAGGAGCTGGGAAGGGGAGGGACTGGAGATGACCGTGGAGTGACTGTGATATGTTGGTGGCCAGGTCTTGGACCCGGCATGAACCATTCAGTGTTGACGGGATTCGTGGTCGCCCTCTTCTTCCTCTTGATCTACTTCGCCTCAGTAGCGGGCTGTTTACTGATAGCACGGAAAAGGTCGGTATGCCAGTTTGGTTTTCTGCCTGTCTCTCTTTCTGTCTGTCTGTCTCCCCCCACCCCCACCCCACGGCCCCCCACCCCCACATCTCCCCTCTCACCCATTACAAACCCCCGCTATCCCTGCCCCTCTCTCTTTCCCTCCATGGTTAGGCCTATTCGAAAGGTACGGGAACACGTTCTTTTCTTTGTCGTCATCTGCTCTCTTATGTGGAGAAAAATCCACATAAAAATAAATGGCGTAAAAGAAAAACCAGCTCGTTTTAGATCAAAGACAGGTTGAAATAGATCGTATTTTATTCTGACTTGCCAGCACAGCTCTATAGTTTAGTGTGCCCAATCAGTTCAAGACGATGAATGGTAAAAGAGTGGGTAGAGGGAAAACGTAGGGGGCACGTATAGGACACGTTATTGGGTTACTGACATCACAAAAATGTAGACATGATTACATCATTGTTAAGATTCATGTCATATCAAAGGCACATGGTATTCGGATGAATCACGAGTCCAAAAGATGGGGGAAAAAATCACTAAAGTTACTGGACGACAGAAAAGAAATAGACAATCCTCATCCAGGCAGCGGGAATTTAAACGCCTTAGAAACCAAACACTCGGTGAATGGCAGAATGGAAAAAACCCTCCCAAAGAGTCGATTGAAAAGAGGCAGCATCATCTACCAGTCAAGACGCATGGAAAAACAACGACAATCTGGGGGAAAACACGAAGCAAGGATGGTCCCAATAGATGATCCTACCCATCTTGGAGAAGTTTTCTGTTTCCAGCCATAGTCAGCAGTATCCCTGAGTGGAGGGGGGCAGGAGCACAGCGGACACACAGCACAGGGCCCTGACCATGGGCGCACATCGCGACCATACCCTAGAGAAGCCAAACCCATGTCTTCACAGACAGTTCAGGCACTGCGGCGGCGAGAGATGGTGAGGATGGAATTTTCATCTGATACATAGTTGGAGTGAAAAACGTGCTGCCCCAGCAGGCATGCACTCCATCAGTGTCAGGCTGAGACAGACGCCCTTTGCGAACAATCAAAGCATTTTGGCTGAGCTCGGCTTTGATTAACTTATTGGCAGGTGCCCTGTCTTCCGATGCTGTCTCTGTGCCCCAAGCTCCGTTGGGGTCCCGACAACAAAGAGCTGGTGACACTGAGCGCTGAAGTGCAGAAGGTGGCCCAGCGGGTGGGTACCAGCATACTGGGGATCAGAAGCAAAAAGAAAGCAGACATTTTGGGCCTAGGGGGGTGCATAGAAGACCCAACCGAAATCTAGTGTCCTATATCGAGGAAAGACCATCATCAAGGCGCATCAAGGAAGACTGACAGCTAGCTTTTAGCATCTTGCCATCCCCTACAATGATGGGAGCATTTGAAGAACTTCCGTCTGAGGACGGGCCACAGCCACCTGCCCCTGCACATGCATACAGAATTTGGCATCGGGACAGACAGGCGATGTCCCTGTGGAAGGGACTTGTGACAGCAGAACACGTCCTTCAGAACTCCCCCGAGACATGCTGCGGAGATGACCGGGGTCAGGCCGACACGGGCCGCACTGGACACCAAACTTTAGGGTTTACCCTGGAGGGTCTGCAGGGAATAATTTGACTTCACCCAAGAGCTGGAGTGGACACCTTAGGGAGCCGAACAAGGAAAAGTGATAAAAACATGATGTTTTACAGAATAGAAAATGTAAAGGGGGTGATGAAATTCAACAGTTTTCACTTTAGAAAAAACACAACAAACAAACAAACAAAAACAAAAAACTTTTAGGGAGGTAACGGTAGACTTATGCCTGAATCACCATTTGTTGTATTGTCGTTTTCCAGTGACCATTGTTGAACTGACATGTGTAAACAAAGTGGATCTATGTAATCATGCACTTTTGACTGACTCTGTGTGTGTGTGTGCGCGGGGCGCGCGTGTGTGTGTGTTGTTGTAAAGATATGTTTTTGCGGGGGGGGGGGGGGGGGGGGGGATGTGTGGAAAAAATGTGTGGCTTCAATGCTGCTTCACTGCTTGGTTTACGGTATAGCTGATTATTTTAGCATCAAATTTTTTATTTTGTTGTCTAAGCTCTTTATTAAGTAGGCCGATTATGTTGTCTCCACCTATTCTTGGAGGAAATGGGACTAAACAGTCTGATTTGTCAGGTGTTACTTAATGTTTGTTATGTTATTTAAATAGATATCATTCAACGTATCTTTGATCAGTGTTTAAATTGTTTAAATTTTGACTGATCAATTTTGCAGGAAAATATCAGTTTCGTAATGTTGAAAATATTAATGAAAAATGTACACGGAGATTTACGTGTGTTACGAATTTGCCATGTAACAGTTTCAAGCATGGATGACGAAAAGATCTGAATAGTATTTACCATTCTGCTTGATCTGATTACGTTAAATCCTTGTGTTTTGCTGACAAGGGCACATGGGCTCACAAACGTGCTCGCGCACGGCACGCACACACGTACACGCGCGCGGGGTATAGACAAAGTGAATCTATGTAATCATGCACCACACACACACACACACACACACACACACACACACACAAAAAGAGAGAGAGAGAGAGAGAGAGAGAGAGAGAGAGAGGGGAGAGAGAGAAAAGAAGAGAGAGAGAGAGAGAGAGAGAGCAAAGGTGTCACAACAGATCTCTGGAAGGAACTTTTCGCCTTGAGAACGGCGAAGATGGCCGTTGCGCGATTGCCAGAGGCAACAGCTCTACGACGGCAGAACGCTTCAAATCGCCGCTGTTAACAGCAAAGACTTCAGAATTGGACAAAGAAGAGATAGGAGATGGGGCCAAATGGGATGGGAAAGGCTGGAGAGAACAGTATTTTACCAATCCTGACTCACTTGCTCAACCACCGTGTTTTTGGCGAAAGTGGCCTTAAAGCCGCCCTTTTCCTGTGGCGGAAGAGAGAGAGAGAATCACCGGCAGACAGACAGAGAAGAGAGAGACGAGAGAGAGACAGACAGACAGACAGAGAGGCAGGCAGACCACACACACACACGCAAGCGCATATTACTGTTCTCTGGCAAGTAAGACGTTTTAATAACCAAAAATACGATTATCTACAAACAAACATACTGTGCAGGTTATCCTTTTTAATACTAATTTACTAAACTTTTCAGATTTTAGTTTTTGCTTAATCCTGTGTTTTCCTGGTCATTTTCAATAACATCATTTTCGCGCAAACATTCTTCAAATGAGTCTCTGTCTTTCATGTGAAATAACACTAAGTCTTTAACTGTTTTTTCTAAAGTCTTTTAAAACTGAGTTATATTTCTGGCATAAAATCCACACACTTATTCCAGCATGTCTTCCACTGAAAGCTAGTTTTGATAAAGTGTTTCTTTTTTTAACAATGTCTTTTCTGCTGAACAGTCATCTATATAAATAGTGTCTGCGTTTTCCCTTTAACAGTCTATAAAAAATGTTCTAAAACACTCCACTCAGTTTTTTGCTAGGGTCAACTAAATATATGTCACATCTGTCCATAAAACCTTCTATTATGATATGCTTTGTTCCATTTAAGTGTTGGGCAGAAAATTTTACAATTGATCAAAATTATTAACGATAAACGTTTGTAACAGGTCGAGGATAAATATTGTTTTTCACAACCAGTCTGTCCATCAATGAACAAAGAGGGTTTTTGTCTAAAGTTTTAAATGCTCCTAGTTTTATTTCAGACTTAATTAATCCGGTTAT
>CM031595.1:38819422-38859240 GCA_018398815.1 Conus ventricosus | reverse complement strand
CTTGGTAGCATTGAAGGCATTCCCATTTCTCTGCCCAGGCTTCAAGACACTTCAGATTGCTTGTAGGGTGTGGTGGTCTTGGAATGTGTTGATCTCTCTGTAGATTAGACGGTCATCGGCAAAGAGCCTAACTGGGAATTGACTGTCTGCGGGAGATCATTGATATGGCAGGAAAGAGGAGCGGGCCAGTACGGTACCTTGAGGGACACCCGAGTCGACAGTGGTGGGCTGAGACGTGATGCCTTCAACTACGACTTGCATGCTGCGTTCCGTGAGGAAGCAGTGGAGCCAGGTATGGAGGGGGCCTGTGATGCCATAGTTTGCCAACTTATGGAGGAGTCGATCATGTGGGACGGTATCAAATGCCTTGGAAAAGTCCAGTATGGCCATGTCAATTTGTTTGCCCTGGTCAAAAGATTGTAGCAGATCATTGGTGGTGGTGAGGAGCTGCGTTTCGGTGGAGTATCCAGATTGAAAACCATGGTTGAGGTTCGTAAGAATTTTGTGGGCTTCTAGGTGGAACATAATGTGACGGAAGATGATGTGTTCTAGGATTTTGCATGGGACAGAGGTAAGGGAGATAGGGTGATAGTTGGCAGGTTCATAGCGATCCCCTTTCTTGAAGGCGCTTGATAGGTTGGCTGATAGCCAGTCCTGGGGCAGTCGACCACTGTGGATGGAGGCTTGGAAGATCAGGGTGAGTGACGGTGCGATGTTGGTAGCGAGGGTTTTGAGGATGGCGTTTGGAATGCCATTGGGGCCAGCCGCTTTGTTGGTTTTCAGTTACCTAGGTTTGAAGAGGTTGGATCTGCTAACTTGTCGTTTGTTTAGGAGCTCCGTTATGCAGAGGGTGTTATGCGACATACCAGTGCAAGGGCCTTCAGTTCATCGGAGACAGTCTTGCCTTAGCACTGTGCAAGAACAGCAGTAGACGATTACGGATTAGGCTACAGTGACAAGGGCGGCATTGGACGGTGCCGTTACTAGGTTCAGACTCGGAATAGAAGCTAGTAGATCCTAGTTAGTTCTTATGCGGGATTGGCAAGAATCATGACAAGACCTCCAAGTCCATACTACTACCAGTGTTAGGAGCTAGTACTTGTTAGTTCTTAAAAGAGGGCTCGGCAAGAATCCTGACAAGACCTCCAAGCCTTTGTCTCTATTTACCAGTAAGGCGGAGTGCATGTGCATGGGTGTTCAAGTGCTTTTAAAATATATGTATGTAAACAAACTTCTCTGAAGTTCATAGTAAATGACATTTCCATCACTGTGTTTACATTGTATATTTACAACATTTTCATACTAATTTTGCTTATTGAACATCACATTTTTTTCATTGTTTGCTTGTTGAATACCTCTCACAGTTTCATAACTCTTTGCCTGTTGCATACTCATGACATTTCCGCCACAGTTTCTTACACATTTCATAACTCTTTGCCTGTTGCACACTCATGACATTTCCGCCACAGTTTCTTACACATTTCATAACTCTTTGCCTGTTGCACACTCATGACATTTCCGCCACAGTTTCTTACACATTTCATCATACTTTCCCTGTTGTGTACATACCTTTTTTTTTCTTCTTTTTTTATAGTTTGGCTGTTGTAAATAGATCACATTTTTTTCACATTTTGCCGTATGTATTCATATTTCCATTAACATGTCACATTTTCATCATAATTTCACTGGTGACATTATGTATGATTATTTGCACAATGTGTACATATTACGTTTTAGCCAAACGTTGCCTTTGCATGCACATTTTTGTGAAAGGTTGCATATTTCATGTATATCGCATTTTTGTCATTATTTGCGTAATGCATACAAATGACGTTTTGGTCATACTTTGCATGTTAGTGTTGTATAGTAAGATATTGCATTTTTGTCATGTTTTGCCCATTGTATACGTCTGACATTTTGACTAACTTTCCTTCTGTTCTAGTACACATATCATTTCATATCACACACACACACACACACACACACACACACACACCACATTGCATCACATTTTTATAGACTTTTCCTATCACTTGTAGTTATGTATTAGGTTTGTCAGTGAAGGCCTGTGTGCTAAGTTTTAGTTCTAGTTTGTTATGAACATGTCACTTTTTTTTATATGTTGCCACTTTGACTTATGAATATATATATGTAACATTTTTGTCACAGTTCACCACTGATAAACATATCACATTTTTGTCCTTGTTTGCTTCTGATGAACATAAAACATTCTGGTTTCATTTTGCCTGTGTTACATATATATAACATTTTTGTCCCATTTGGTTGTGTTAAACATATATAACATTTTCTGCCCATTTTGCCTCTGATAAACATGTAACATTTTGTCCCATTTTGTCTGTTCTAAAGATACATATTTGGCCCATTTTGCCGCTGATAAACATATATTTCTCTCTCTCTGAGTCTCTCTCTCTCTCTCTCTCTCTCTCTCTCTCTCTCTCTCTCTCTCTCTCTGTTGTCTGTCTGTCTGTCTTGCACAAACAGATGTACACAAACATGTACACACATACATATACATCATGCGTACACAGATACACACATGCACAAGGGCGCGCACACACACACACACACACGTACGCATGCACGCACGCGCTCGCACATGCACACACACACACGCACACACACACACACACACACATACACACAGTCACACACACACACACACACACACACACACACACAGAGGAAGTACAGATCCATACACATTTAAGACTTGCATTCACATGCAACCTGAAGAGCTCATACTTGCTCATTCAACAGTCATCCTGAATTATGAAACTAATTTTGTCCATTATGTTTTTTTTTATTATTTGTCCCATAAAAAGTATAATGAATATGGGTAAAATGTAGGTAGAGACCTTGTACACCATTTGTTCGTAAATTTATTAGATACTATCGTTGAGTGCATTCTGATTTTCTTTCTCATTTTAGTTTTAATATCACGTTCACTTAATCATGTTTGCCTTTTTTGTCTTCAAACTGTACACCTGTTCGCAAACAGTGGTCAGAGGAATCCTTTTTTTTTTCTTTTTTCTTTTTTAACTGTTCTTGAATATTTTTACTTGTTTGTCTGTCTTTTGCCAAATAGAGTTAACACATCTAGTATCTTAAATAAATCTTATGTGAAATTTTGGAGATTGTTTCTTTTTTTCGTGTGTTAGGTGGTTTGATCCTTTTTTTTTTTTACATACCAGACCAGACAGTTAAAGAAGAACAAGATGACAATTGACAAAACCAAGAATGAGTATTGCCAAAGTGTTTTTGAACAAAGGAAAAAAATAAGATAAATGGATAATATAACAATATCATCACTTGACTGCCAGCGCTTGGGAAACTTGCATAAAAGAAGTCCATTTCAGTCCTAAAAATGTATCGTCAGATTAGAGCAGAATAGGGTTAAAAATGTATAGTTTCATCAAATAGTAGTAAATCTAGAGGAGAAGCTATCCTGTTAAATAACTTCTGAGTTTAAAACAAATGTAAAATATATGAAGGAAATTATGTTAGTGCTAATGTTTAGCACTATGGAAGAAGAGATTTTTATTACATTTTTGGACCAAATGGAGATGAGCCATCTTTCTATGCAGAAATGCAAAGTAAAATAGAAAGTTTCTGGATCCCTAACATAATCGTGGCTGTAGACTGGAATCTTATTCATTTGATCCTAGCCTTGACTACCAGTATAATTTAACATTTATAATCCTGTAAAGCCCACATGTGCAAAATTTTCAAGAAAAATTATGCTGCTTTAAAATTTGATCAGTAGATGACAAATCAAGGCACACAAAAGGAAGATGGTCCCTCTGTCAATTTGTTTTGTAATTTGATACTGTATCACATATGATATATTGGGCTTTCAAGGCAGTGGATTGTCATGTATATTTGATACAAATTTATACAGTCAGTAGTCACAGCATTTTTTTTGTTTCTTTTCTCTTCTTTTTCCCCCTTTTGTGATTCACTTCTTGTGGAAAGAGAAGAAGCAGTTTCTGTCTTTTTTTGAGGCAGAGCAACACATTACACTTCATGCATTTCAGATACTGAGATAGCTGAGGCTTTGGCAGTGTCCATATTGGCATCGGCCCTGTTTCCCACCTGAGCAGGTGATCGGCTCCATCGTTTTGAAAGTCCAACACTGGTGCTCACTGTATGACTCAGGCTGGTACAGAAGGTGGTGGCAGTTCAGCAGTCGGGCGTCAAACTGGGTGTTTGAAGTTGACAAGGGCATCAGCTATGTCAGTCTGGAAGGCAGACAGCTTCATGGACCTTATCTGGAGAAGCTGATATGATACACCTACTTTTAGCCTTCCAAACTTACATGACAAGAGAAAATCATTCTGCTTTTTGTATATTATGATATGCATTATTTGGCATCATCTAATAATGAAATCACATGCTACAAAGGAAGATGGACTTACTTTCAGTTGGATTAGGGCGGATTTTGTTGGCAGCAGTATCATACACATCGCATTTTGTCATACTTTGTTGCATACAAATCACATGTTTGTCATACTTTGCCTTTGGTTATCATATGACAGTTTGCCACACTTTCCCTGTGGTAAACTTGTCACACTTTCGCCGTATCTTTCCTGTTGTAAAGCTTTCAAATTTTTGTCATACTTTGCCTATTGTGCACATACCAACCATGTTTTTGCCATGGTATGCTCAGTTTCAATTGAATAACAGTGTAGCTGACCACACAGTGGTATTTTAGGGGCTTTGTTTAGACTTGATGAATGTATTTTGTCCAGCACACTCACCTTATCTCTCTCTCTCGCACACACACACACATATGCACACACATGCATGCACTCGCTTATGCACGCAGGTATTTATCATTATGTGCATGCACTCACAAATATGCATGTGCACTCTCACACACCCTCTGCAATCCCTCCCCCTCTTTTCCACACACGGTCACTCCTTTTTCTTTCCACAGTATAAACATACACCACTATACACACACAAGATGCAGTCATTGGGATGAACACGTAGACTTCCTCACTATTTACCGGGATTTGGGACCGACTTGAACGAACGTTCTTAGTGAACTACAGTTACCTTCTAGTGATGTACACATCAGTTGTAATACTTATTTGAATGATTCGTGATCTGTACCATGTGAATTATATGCCGAGTGGTTAAGAAATCAATGCATTATGTGATGGGACATAACAAAACTATTTACAAAATGTGTGTGACATGAACTAAAACTATAAACTGTGAAATAATAATCAACCAGAGACTGAAACTCATACTTTATATGCATACATAATTTACTTGCTATGGTTCATTTGCATTTTCATTCTTAAATCGGCCTTGTAATCATAAAAGAACAGATAATAGTTAAGCCAAACCAATGTTTGGAGCTCCATATCAATGTCTCTCTCTACACTTAAAACAGTTGGATATGTAGTGATGCCATTCTAGGAGATCAAGGTAGTCTACAACGGATGTCTGATTTGAGAATAAGTAGTATTAATAGCCAAATGTTGTGTCGTTGGTCTCCTGAATTTGCCACTTTGATGTAGCAGCAGCAGGATGATGAGCTTATTTAGGTGGCAGATGGCAGAGAAGAGGTAGGAGAAGATGGGGGTGAGATGGGAGGGGCCGAGTCATAAGCATTTTTTTTTTTCATTTTTAAAAGGCATGTGTCAAAGTTTCATTTAAAAAGTTAAAGTTAGTTAAGATCTTTGCATATAGAGGGTTTATGTTTGTTTTTGGATGCAACTGATGCACAGAGTTATTCAGCATTTCTGATTTATCACATGATAGCGACAACAGCAGATGGGCCCTATTAATAATGAGAATGCTGAGGGCTTTTCATACCAATTACAGAATGTTACTATTTTTTATGTATCGTGCCGGGACAAAAATGTTATTGTATTTCCCTGAACTCCATGGGGAATCATTGGGCCACAACATTTGAAGAACAGTTCACCAGGTTCCTCCAGATCTGTTGGTTATGTGTCAAGCCTAGGTCTCCAATGGTTTCCCTGTCCACTCAGCAATGTTGTACTGCCATTTAAAATTTTTTTTTTTTTTGGTATTCTCCTCCGTCTTCCTCCTTTAACAGTTGTAGGACTGTTTTAGCAAGGTCATTGGATTTTGTTGTTACATGGTCATACCAGCAGTTTTCTTTTCCTGACTGATGTCAGATCTTCATATGGTCCTATGTGCTGCCTTAGTGCCTCATGGTTGTATGGACTTGATTCGTAAAATGATCAGCGTACCTGATATTTAGTATCCAGCAGTAACATTTCATGTCTATGGTTTGATTTTTCTTTCCAGATATGTTGTGAGGACCCATGTCTCATATGCATACAGAAGATGGAATAGCCTATACCAGTGTTCGCATGAGCCTAATCTTGTGTTTCATATGGGTGTTCTTGTCTTTCTACACAAGTTTTAATCTAGACAGTGCTGTGGTTGGCTCTCTGGACCTTTACTGCAACATTCACCTTGTTCGTATCGAAGACGAAGTGGATTTTAAATGGAAAGAAGCTGAGTTCAACTTCAGACTGCTTAAACTTTGTTTCTCATTTCAGTCTCTTTTATTTACAAATGTCATCTTGTATGTTTGGTCATGTGGTTCATCCAGTTATGTTAACTTCCTTCCCAATGGCAAGAAGTAGTTTCATCTTTCACCTCAGTGTTGCTATCAGCGCTGTCAGTGGCATGGCACTGATGGTTATACCCACTTGCGTTCCAGGGGACCGCAGGGATGGTCTGTTGAAAAAATCGGTCGGGTTTTGTCATGAAGATTGACAAGTTGAAAGATGAAGAGGTGATCACTTTAGGCTTGTTGCTTTCACCACAAAGAATTGGTAGATATGACATCACAGATCTGTGTCCTTGGTGCATATCAACAGAAACATATTAAACTCCGCAGGGAGCCTACCTGCTTAAATCTCATGGTGTCACTGCTATATATTTGTGTATTTTTACACAAAACACACCTACGAACACACGTGTGCGCTCACTTGCACACACAACAAATGGGTATTTCTTAATCTCATCATATTTTTTTTAATTTTGCCTGTTGCTTGTATTACATACCTTTTTTTTTTTAAATGAATGAATGAATGTGTGTCAAATTTTACTTTCATGGTATTCTTTTTATAAATAAATCACATTTCTGACTTGTTTCCAAAACCCGTCAGTCTTTGCCATACTTTGGCTTATATGAATATATCACATTTTTGTCATGAATTGGCAAATAGAAACATATTACATTCTTGTAAGACTGGCTCGTACAGATGACGTTTTTGTCAGACATAGCTACTAATAAACATACCACATTTTGGTCATACTTTGGCTCATATAAACAAATGACATTTTTATCACACATTGCTGCCTCACATAAATGTCACATTTTTGTTCAAAAAATGGCTTTTTAGAGCATGTAACATTTTTGTTATACTTTGTATAAACATATAACATGTTTTGTCATACTTTCTTAAAAATGTGGAACATTTTGCCCATACTTTGTATAAACACAATTATCACACATTTGCCATACTGTGTCAGTTGCATTCATGTGATATTTTTGTCATAATTTGTCATATAACATATTTTTTGTCACACTTTGCCGGTTGTGTACATATCACATAATTTCTTGCTATACTTTGCCTATTGTGTATTTATTACATTTTTGTCAGGCTTTCCCTAATAAAAAATCTCTCGTTCTTGTCATTCTTTGCCTGTTGTATTCATAACACCTTTCTGCTCAGTTTCAGTGTTGTTAGATTCTAGCTGACCATATTGGGCCATTTTTGTGCTCACTGGTTTGAGACTTAATGCACACATTTTTGTCCAGTACACACACACACACACTCGCACATTCCTTCCCACAAACACATAAAAGCACGTGCAACATTGAAAACATTATTTATCCTAGACTAGAGGATTATTGAACTATATCTCTGTTTGCCTGTGTCTTAGAATAGTATTTAGTATGTCGGGCTTTGTGATTCATCCAATTCTGTCAACTTCCTTCGGATTGGGAAGAAGAGTAGATGTTCACAAAGAGCTATCAGCCCTGTCGAAAGCACAGTACTGCTGGCTATACCCCAAATTGTTCAAGGAAACCGCAATGATGGGGTCTGTTGAAATGATTGGCCAGGTTTCGTCATACAGATTGACCAGTTGAACGATCAAGAGCTGATCAATTTTTGCTCTGTTCCTTTCACCAGCAAAGATACGGTAGATATGATGTCACAGGAATATCATCAGGAATGTACTATGTGCATGTCAACAGAAATGTACTATACTACACAAGGAACCAACAGCAAACAGAAGGATGTGCATGTCAACAGAAATGTACTATACTACACAAGGAACCAACAGCAAACAGAAGGATCTTGATCTCACTTTCCTACTCTAGATCGCACGTAGCTATGGTGACACATCTATTATTTTTCTACACGTGCATGATTGCACTGGCACATTTAAATGCTTAGTCACAGTGTCAACTTGAGCGAGTGTCCCCCTCTGCAGAGTGCCATTATGTCCATCCAGTGACAGTTCCCATGAATTCACCGATACACTGATGACCTCGACACACACTGGTGACCTTGACACCAACTCAAGAGAGGAAATCAAAACTGATCTTGCCATGAGAGCAGGTCGTGAAGAGCCACTCAAGATTTGAAACTTTTTATTTGTTAGTGCTGATCATTGTGTATGTGGAAGTTGACGATGCCATAAAGTGGCAGGTTGATATGAGACTGCATGATAGTGCTGTACTCTATGCATACTTTCATATCTCCCGGCGTCAACTGGGCCTGAGAGATACAGACACTTGCAGTGTTGGTCACGTCACTGGAGCAACATCCTTGGAGACGCATTAAGTGAGTGGATTTATCTCATTTGTGTGGTTCCAGTCCTCCCAGTTCAGCTTATAGCAAATTTTATTCTTGATAGGAGTCGGTCTAGGGCTGAAAAATCTCACAAATATGACTGATGGGATTCAAACCCAGGACCTCCCAGCTAGGAATCCGCAACACTAACCACTGACCCAAGGAGCCTGCACGGCTGGATGTAACCGGCAATTCTGTCTGCTCTCACCATCATCAGTGTATAAAATATAATCAACCCAGGACACAGTTAACAGCAAGTTCCAAATGTGACAATGGTAACTAAGCCTTTAGGGCCTACCGTTTTCATGGGTATGCTCGAGTATGTGCATTTGTTAAGGGATGGAGTTTGGGTTAGAGGTAAGTAACTAAGGTATCTCGGTGTTTTTGCCTTTCCTGAATATTTCACTTTCTTATTTGACTAAAATGTATGAACACATCGAGTCTCAAAACCCCCTGAAAATCTGTAAAAAATGGTACTCAATATGAAGATACAGTAGTTTGGTAGTCATGCCGCATTGTGGTTATTTCCATTAGAATGACCATTTAAATTGTTACTGCTTTTTGCTGTGATGTTTAAGAAACTATGATATACTCTTTTTATTGATATGGCCTTCTCCACACACACACCCCACCCCTTAAAGCACAACGTTTTCTTTCCAGTGTTCTTACTTTAAATTTTTGTCTCTTCCTGCTCCCTTCCCTCAACACCTTTCTTTTGTAAATTTGGTCATCTAACCTTGTTTTGTTACCAAATGAAATTTTGCCTACAATGAATTATTTATTATTATTTCTTATTATTTTCTTTGTGAATTATAATACACTCCGTGAAAATCTTGTTATGAGATGTTCCACCACATTTGTGATTTTTATTTCAAAACAGACATTAAAAAAAAATCCATTGCAAGATTTCAACAAAACTTTTAAAATGTGCTCTCAAAGAAAATCTTGTTTATCAACTTTGCTTTTTCTTTCTTTTTAAAGTTTTCAAATAATGTGAAAACACGAATTAATTTGAACTGGGTTAACTCCAGTTAATGATACGTCTGTCATTGCTTTGTATTACACGAGTCCTAGTGTTGTTTTTTTTAATTATCATGAGCTTTGTTTTTTTTACCAAATAATTGTGAATTGTCATTGTTGATTGTATCCAGATGCTTTGAAAGTACTTTCATGAAAAAGGGTTGAGGGGGCCCATACTAGATTTTATCTCTTGATGCACCATCAGACAAATCAAAAAAGCATAGGCAGCTCTGAAGGATGTTGAAGTGACCCAGCTGCAGTGCAGTCTTATCTGGCAGACTGCCTCACGACTTCTTACTGACTGCTCCATGTGGACTCTGGCAGTGAGGGGACAGACCTGTGTAGCTGTGTACAGATGTAGCTGTGTACAGGGGAGCTGGAACAAGCAACTTGGGAATAATGCGACGGGAATGGTGGGGGAGGGATGGTGGGATGCAGAAGTTCAGACAATGAAAAACAAGTAAAATCCTGTATTGTTTGATTTTTTAAAAATGCTCTTCATTGTGATGTGTGCGTCTATGCCGACTGCCTCATACGGCCTGAAAACTCCTTGTGAACTGCTGGTCTGGGATGACGCTGAAACTGAACCGAAACGATGTCTCAGTAAGTTTTGTTTTTCATGTTGGTGGAAAATGCTTAAAGTGCCCTTAAATTGCAGTTAAAAAACAAAATCCACACATGCTTAAAGTGCCCTTTTATTTGCAGTAAAAAAAAAAACCCACATGCGTTCCCATTTGCTCATAGGCATACAAACACACTTACTACATATGATAGAAGTTTATTAAAATAAAATCGATTGCAGATACAAACCCACAGCATTTCTGAACAGATAAATACAAACTATAAACATTTTCATTAAAAGAAATAGGCATACAAGCACACTCAATACATATGATAGAAACAGCATTTCTGAACAGATAAATACAAACTATAAACATTTTCATTAAAAGAAATACTACTGCTTCATTTGTAAATGATGGGAAAGATACTTAACTGAGGATTTTGTTTCAACAAGGAATATATGGACTTTTGTGGATAAATTAGTGACAGGATGAGATTCCTTGCTTTAAACAGACTAAATGTTTCTTCCGATACGAGAAGTCTTGTATCTTAACAACAATATTCATCTGCCAGCTCTTTTCCTTCAAAGGCCCGACCTTACAAACAACACACATCAATCATTCTCTGGTTTGTAAATTTTACATTTGACTGTTCATATCCGATTGTTGAGACCTTTCACTTACAGAAAAACAGCTGGATTAAATTTCAAAAAGATACAAATCCTCATCTTAATTGTGCAGACACGTTCTTCAATCTGCTGATATGGTTGTAAAAATCAAATGTGGTCAGCACATCGAACAAGAAGTCATGGTGGCAAATACACAACTCATTACAAAGGGGAAAAAACCCAGTGGCCTGACTAATGTTTTACTGCGTTGCAAATTATTTGTAGTCCAAGTAGATTTAATCCAAAACAAAACTACTCAAACCACTGTAGAAAATGGACATAAAAGTTTCCAGTTGCCACATGCTGTGCATTAATGACAAAGTTGCAAAAACAATCCTTTCTGGTAGAAAATCACAGGCCTAAAGAAGTATATATATATATATATATGCTGATCCACTGAAAGAACTCTTAGTCTGTATTATAGAAGCTTCCAAATTTTCTAGAGAAAAAAAATCATTAAAAATGTTAAACGTAGACTTGTTCATCTTTGGTACTAATGACGATCATTAATATAGCTCGAAGATATTAACATCTTCTCAACAAACTACCAAATATGTCCTAGTATTCAAACAAAAGTGCACTCGTTAAAATCACATATGGACAAATTATTGTGAAATCGCACATTAGAATTTCATACGTCAACCTCAATATTTTTATGCTACGATTTGCATTTTTTTAATCATAAAAATATGAAAGGGCCCTACCTGTAACAATATACTTTTGTAATTTCCCTCTTCTGGAAGTATTGGCAGTAAAGTTATGCCACATAACTATCATTTTCGAAGCAAGAAAATAAAACCACCTTGAAAGTTGCATGCACCAGTGCAAATGTCATCTATATCCCTTCTAACTAAAGGCATCTCAAAGATTATCTTTGTGTTAATTGACATCTGACAATGTTTCGTCACATTATAAGAACAAGGGGTGTTTCAAGTGTGGCAAAAAAAAGTTCATTTTGGGCAGCATTTAGAAGTTCAGCTTGTGGGGCTGGGCACAAAGAGTAATCAGTTCATAAATTTGTAAGTAATCTGCTTCAAAGCATGAGTAATAAACATTTTCAAAAGGAAAAGAGCAATGCAGAAAAAGGTCACATCTTTAGTATTTTTGCAAAACAGTGGTAAGAAGCAATTATGCACAACCATGCTGGACAAACAACAAATGTCCTGTATTACTCAATGTAATTAATCAATAGCTGTAGCATTTAATGGTAAAATGTATGGTATGATGCAAAAACTGAATCCAATGGATAATGCACAGACAGATATGTACATATAAGTTGACACGCAAACAATTCTTCATTCATATAAGTATAGAGAGAGAGAGAACAAAGAAATCTTTTTTAATGAGGCAAAAGAATAAGCACAAAACAGGCTTTTTTTTTTTTTACATCATGCTCTCAATGAAGTAGAAAAAAAAAATACTGATGCGACTTCAAAACTACATAAACTATCTAAATAGTGATAAGAGTACTTGACCAAAATACAAAAAGCAATCCAAAAGAGAGAGAGAGAGAGAGAGAAAGACAGAGAGAGCAAGCATCTCACAGAAAAAAGTACGGCCTGCACTGCACCACAACAAATCATCAACAGGTACTTCAGTAAAAAAAAAAAAAAAAAAAAAAAAAAAAAGAAAAAAAAAAGAAAAGTTGATGATCTTTTCCCACAAGAACACATTTGATCTGATACAAACTACAGAGGTTTAGATTGAGAGAGAGAGACATGATGCATTAATATATTTTCCAGACAATGAGACATGATGATGCATTAATATATTTTCAAATATACATACATACCCTAGTATGTTTAACATAAATCACACCTCAAAATCATCGAGGAAACATGTTTTGCATTAACAGTTTATTTCAGATACACTGTTCTTGTAAAAACAAATATGCAGTCAACTTTCACACACCCATCTCAGAGCTTGACCCATGAACTGTCTGTCAAGACATTAGATCAAGTACATTTCCCATCACTGAGTTTGAAGGCACTGATTGTGATCTGATTGACAAAACCTTGACTACCATTCATATGCCGAGTTGTAATAGGCAGGATCTGAAAAAAAGAAGAAAAAAATTCTGTGTAAAACCAATAAAAAATGTCATGACAGGATGTAACATTTGAAACAAGAATACCATCTACTTACCTAATTTTTATACTTGATAAACATACAAAACTTTGAGTGTGTGTGTGTACACAGACATGGACAAGCGCAAGTGTTTGCATGGAAGTTCACTAAATGCAAGAGTAGCTATTTCCTTCCACCCTATGTTCTGTTCCCAAACCTTCATCTTGGATGCATCTGTTGCTTTTACCAGCTGGTTCTTTTGTAAACCAGTTCATAATGTGACTGCACACTTCACAATGTCATGCTGCCACTGTGGATAATATAATGTGGGCAGCAAAATTAAAGGTATTACCATGTCTCCAAAATTTCAGTTTGTTTGACCCCTAATCTGGTGAACTGTCCTAATTTCAGTTTCATTCATTATAGCTCCATCACCGACATAAGCCTTTTCAGGGCAACCACCATATAGTCCATGATACTGTCCTGGAGACAATAACAAAAGACACAACTACATAACGTGCATATATACTGACTTATAACAGCTAAATGGCGCGCTGGTGACCAACTCGTTTTTGAGAGAACCAGTCTTTTAGGAAAAAGAAGAAATCATTCACATCCTTTTGGCAGAGAAAACTAAGCCCTGCTGAGGACACCAGCTATTCCGTTATCTGATTAGTCTCACATTTAAAAAAAGAAAGAAAAAAAAGTGAGATTATCTTAGCACACACACACACAAAGAGGCTGCAACTGTGCTGAAAGCGGATCTTTGTGTACAGATTTAAAATTGAGTAATTAT
This sequence comes from Conus ventricosus, assembly GCA_018398815.1. Classification (NCBI taxonomy): domain Eukaryota; kingdom Metazoa; phylum Mollusca; class Gastropoda; order Neogastropoda; family Conidae; genus Conus; species Conus ventricosus. The sequence goes on along the minus strand of CM031595.1, from coordinate 38,845,250 downwards.
ATTCTCAAATAACTTCCCGCTGCTCCAGGACATAGAGGACAAGATACCTGATAATCCGATCTACCAGCACTGTTCCATCACAAGGTTGCTAAAAATATAAGCTTTTCATTGATTTGGTTCTGCCCTTATCTATATGAATGTTAAAATGTACATGTGTTCATTTTTAGATCTCTTCTTTATAGTTACCTTCAGTCCTCCTTTTAGGTTGTAGAGTTGCATTCTCAAAGTCATACTCGGTCTTATGGGCATGGTGCGAGGCAAGGTAGAATAGGTTGACATGTGGCTACCATTCATAGGCTCAAAGATGTGTCTTGAGGTCTTCCTCCTGCAAAAAAGCTGATGAATATTACCAACAGCAAACACTTCATCAAGTTGAGCGAGGGTAAGGTAAGGTAATGTTGCTTATAGCCCAGCCAACCTCAAAGGGCCACATCAGGTCTGCTGAGCTAGGGACATGAAGACTTGGGGAGGGATGGGGGACAAGTGAGGTGGAGAAGCGGCAAGGAAAGGGAAACGGGAAAGAGCAGAAAAAGTATACAGCCCAAGCTAGTTGTACATCAGAATGAGGAGAGTGAAAGGGATTAACTTTTCATTTAAACTAAGCTTTTGGACCTACAGCATCAAAACCACCCATCATTATAACTGAGGCTTCATGGACCAGTTTTCAGTTTCATCAAGGAGGCGTCACTGTGTGCGGACTAGTCCATATATGCTACACCACATCCGCTAAGTTTTGAGACCACACTACGCATGATTTTAAGCTGATGGATAAATGAATTAACAACTAAGATGAGAGAATTAAAGAAGAGGGTCTCGTGGCTACGACTTGGCAGATGTCTGACCTACGCACTGGTCATGTCGTGGACCAAAGTTTTGTGTTCGTTTATGATGTAACAGTTATTTCCCCACTATAAAATTCAGCAATGTTCCCTATAAAAAAAAAAAAAGGATGTTTGAACAACAGCCCTATTTCTAAAATCTGGATGTCCTCCTTTGCCCTAAAACTGTTGTAAAAAGTGAAAATAACATATAATCTTGAAAGCTCAGAAGTACTATCAGCACTGGATCACACTTTGAAAAAAAAGAAAGAAAGAAGAAGAAGAAAAATGCCTTACTAAAGGATCATGGGAAATTCAATGAAATCTTTAACTTACTTAGAGGAAAACAAAACCAACAGCAACACTTTACTTTCATCATGTTTTAGTTTCTATGTTTGAGGAAGAAGGCATATCAATGACATTAATGTTTCAGAGCTTACTCTAGAGTGCGGGATTTGTACAATCCCCCGAAAATCTGTTCCTTCCCGCAATTATTGAGTCTTAACGCGGGCAGACTCCCGCACAGTTGCAGGACTGCCTGCCCTATTCACTGATCTTTTGTGGGCACTCGTTTGTCGTCTGCTTGAAAAACTGAAACTAGAACTGAGCAGGAGCGAACGATTTCTTGATATTTCATTGGCTGTTAGTGTAAATCAACCAATCGGCGGCGTTCATCTCCTCCATCTCGATCACCGACAAGAAGTTGCGAGAGTTAAGACGCCATATTGATATTTTCCAAAATGAAGCATGCACCCACCCTATTTGACTTCGACTTTCGTGGAGAAAAAGTGAAAAAAAAGATTCTGTGCCATGCGAGGGTGGAGAAGATCATGAAGAAACGCGACTACATCCAAAAGCTTGGGAAAGCAGCCCGAAAGAGTGCCAGTGCAAGGGAACACGGGTTTCAAGACGATTGGCTGAAGAAGTGGCGGGGGGGGGGGGGGGGGGGGGGGGGGGGGGGGGGGGGGGGGGGACCCCCCCACCCCCTTTTCTAATATGAGGGGGGACTGCCCCCTTTTGAAAAATCCTAGATTAAGCTCTGATGTTTCCAGTGCTTTTTGGGCGACATTCAACCCAGACACACAATAAAATCAGTATTTTTTTAAAACTGAAACACTTTAAAAAACAGTTTTTGGTATTTGTCAACAACTCTATTATCTTTCAGCATATTTTGATGTATGTGCATCAAAAGGACACCAAAAAAAAAATTGGCCATACATCATCTTAACTACAGCATCTCATGATGCTGGTCATGGAGAACCCATACTTCAAAGACTGGTTATTGGATTCGACAGCATATTGCATATGGGCGTTGGGCGATCCACTTTATTGGCCGAGGTGTAAATTTTGAGGATTCTTTGATTTAGGGTGTTGTATGACCTGCATCATCTGAAGAAGGAAAAACATAGTAAAAACACACAGTAAAGCCCACACGCCAACTTTATGGGTTGTAGATTACTCACATCATCACAAGTGCATTGTCAGGGGGAAAAAAAATGTAGGATTTATCTGATAATGTTCACATGGACCTGAAGAACTCGGTATTGATGCCATGGACCATGCATGAGAATGTTTTCTGAAATCATAGCCAATGTTTTCAAATGGAATAGAAATTACATCAATGTTTTAGTTTATAAAACAAGCAGAAGGCAGCCATAATGAAAGCCAATTGCAGACATAAAATGTGGGGGGAGGGGGAAGAGGCATTATCAAAGTAGCCAATCAACCAAGTCATGGAATAATAAGCAAGGAAATAAACTGGCCATTTCCTTGAGAGGCTAGAATCTCGGCATCAGGATATGTTGTGCCAACTGGCACCTTAAAAACAGTTCAACATGAATAATATCTTTAAAGAATATGTCTGTGAAATTCTAACTGACAATGAAACCTATATCTTATGTGCAATCCAGAAAGTTAGCAACAGTTATCATCTCGTGAAACGATGATCCACTTGTTACGTTCAAAGAATTTGAAAGTGCTGGTTCAAAAATGTTTGCAAATTTCTTTTCAAATTTTGCTCTAGGATGTGTGAAATCTCTGGAAAAGATGAAGGCAAAGACCTGTAGACAGCATGACAGGGCTGGTCTACACAAGCACAGTTCAAGGGAAATAACCGTAGTTTTAGTCGCTTGTTTCCTTTGGAGAGTTGTTCCCCTTTAGTGGTAAAAAGAAGGTTGTGGAATTGAAGATAAAGTATTTTGATTGGGTTCTAGTTTACTATTTTTATTTTTTGTATATAAAAAATTTTGTTGGGAAGTTACTAGGAGTAATTATTTTGGTGGGGTTGAAATTATTAATTTAGGGAAGAATAACCAAGTCCCCAACCTGCTTCCTGTTCCTGACAAGTTCCTACATCCCATTTCCTGTTACTTGACATAGAAGTACTTTCCCTTTTTGACCGGCTGAGGAGAGGAGGAAACACGTTGGCTCTCTAGAGGGAAAACACAGTTGGCAAAGTGGTCTTTTAAATTCAAGGTTAGTAGTTGTAGTAAGATTATAAGTAGATTAGACTAAAAATTAAGCCTGTTATTGTTACTGATTATATTATGAATTGGACTTGTCTAGATACTGGTCCAAGTTGGTATGTTGAACCGGTTGGGCTCACCATGTGCTTTTGGTAGGCATTTTGAAATTGAGGAAAGGATCCTGGCCATTCTGCAGGATATTTAGTAGGCTGTCTTGTTTGAAATAGTACTCAGGCATGTTAAAGAAATTAATAGATTTATTTTCTCTGTCATGCTTATTCAGTCTCTTGTGCTCTCCCTTCTCAAGTTGAACAGAACTAGTGACCAGTCTAAAATTCTTTCTCATTTGATTTCCCTCAGTCTGTATATTTTCTCTCACCTTCTTTTAAGGGTCATCGCTAACAATGTGTGCCTAGGGCTAGGTTCATAATTTAGCTCAATACTCCTGACATTAAATTATTATACTAATAGAAGATTTATATAGTTAGGGCCTAGGTTCCAGTGGAAAAACCATTTTATTCCTTTGTTCTTAGAAATAACCCTTGCGACTAAGGAAAAAGGGGAGTTGTTTAGTTTTGTTAGCATGTATTGTGTTGCTACATTTGAGCTTTTTTCTCAGTGCTAGAAGTTTGTGGAGATAAATTGTTGTTGCATTGATGTAAGAATATTTTTAGAATATTGTTGGTTATTACTGCGCAAGGGCTTGAATGCTTATGTATGGAAGAGTTATAAGAATGTGTGAAAGGCATGTTTTCCACCTAGTGGGTTAGGATTGCCAACTGGCTGGGGTAGTTGTGTGTGGCAAGATTGATGTATTTTTATTGATGTTTTTTTATGCTCAGTGGTGTTGCTCTTGGTTGTAGTTTTAATAGTAGATTTCTTCACTATAGGGGACTGATGTATTATGTTATGTGTTTTTCCCAGGGGCCGCCTCTTTTTCTTCGACTTCATCATTTTCTGCCACCTTTTTATTTCCCTCCTTCCCCTTGCCTCCCTCCAACCTTGCCCAAATTACCCTCATTAACCCTGCACCCAAGTTGTCCCTGGTCTAGCCTGAAAAATACCCATACCCTGCTACCCGTCTCATTGTACCTGCGGAACCTTAGGGATGGGATGATGTTATGCTTGGCTGAACTTTTTTGATGATTTACCTTATGTTTTGATGTTAACCTTAATGGTGGTTTTTGATAATCGTTTGCCTCAAAATCAATGTGTTCGGGTTAAATAACCAGTGGTTGATTGTCGAATTGATATTGTTCAGCGAGACAAATTAAAATAGTAAGATCAATTGTAAGCCATTTGTTTTGTCTGCGTAAGCAAGAGCCTTCCTCGGCCCCTCCCTGTAGACAGAGTCAGAGTGACTCCCCTGTTCTACCCTTTTGTTCTCTCTCTCTCTCTCTCTTTGTCTCTCTCGGTCTCTGTCTCTCTCTCTCTCTCATCTTGCTCCTACTCTTTAAGTTGGGGATCAGGGGTCTGTCTGTCTGTCTTCATTTCTGGCGCCCAATAGGGGGCTAAGGAAGGCTAAAAAAAAATAATAATAATAAATAATAGATAAATAAATTAAAATTTTTTTAATGAAGATCCCAAGTTGTAAAGCAAAAGAACAGACCAGCATAAGTTGTACCATGAGTACTGAAGGTACACCGCCAGGTAGCTTGAGTGAGGGTGCCCAAGCAGGTGAAGGAAAGGGGGGGGAAGAAAGCCAGCAAGCCACGGTCGCTGGTCTCCAGAAACAGCTGGCCGACATGCAGAGGCTACTCTCCCTAGTCCCCCTTCAACCCGCTGCAGCAACCCCCACCCGTCATCAACGTCACGGCCCAAGCAGCCGTGAGGATCAAGACTTTCTCAGGGTTTGTCCCTCAACCAGGGGAAGTGTCTTTTGTAGAGTGGGAGCAGCAATGCCAGCAGCATCTACAAGATGGCACGATCCCAGAACTACGGGCGAAGATGTTGGGCAGCCTCCGGGGACTCGCCTACCAACAGGCAAAGGACTGCAGTGATGCTGCCGACATCCTGAACACTCTTAGGGGCATCTACGGGGAGGTGAAGACGGTGGACGACCTACTGCTAGAATTCAACACCATGACACTGCAGCCTTAAGGAGGCTCCGCCCACCTTCTTGGGACGTTTGTGGTCCGCCCTGGCGGGGGTGGCGGCAAGATGGAGATGGGGCAGCAGGAGCAGCGGCGGCGGGTCTACCATGTGTTTTCCCGGTCAGTTCCACCAATGCTGGCTCTGGAGCTGCGGAACAGCTTTGGTTTTCCAGGGGAGGCCACTCCAGACCTCACCAGGCTACTCCAGATGGTACGGAGAGTGGAAGAGGTGGCGAGGAGCCTGTCTCTAGGTCCAAGGACAGTCGCAGAGTTCATGCCAATGCCGCAACAATGCCGGGACCCAGTGGGGGACTCTGTGACAGCGACCTAGAGAAGATCCCCGAGAAGGTGGCCGAGAAGTTTCGACCGACGTTCACACAACCTCCTGGTCCGGTGCACCCGGGGGCTCAACCTCCACGACCCAGGGGGCCGTGCTACCATGGCCGACACGGTCACTCCCGCCAGACAGTGCCGGAACCAGCAGGAACAGCAAAATTCAAACGGCCAGCAGTCGGCGTCGGGGTCAGACGCTGACTGACAACAATTCAGGCCCCAAAACCGAGGGCATGAAAACTCCTCAAGGATGCCATCAACACCATCGAGGCCAGCCGCAACTCAAGCCTGTCCGCCTGAGGGGAGTCGACGTCAAGCTGGCGGCCTGGCCAAATTATAGAACTTCGGGGAAAGGTGCCGAGTGCTTCGCATGTCTGCCCTCGTGCCCCAGAAAACATCAGATGGGGACTGAAGGTACTGAAGACTGAGGTAAGAGAGAATGAACTTGTTATTTTTGTGCAAAACTGTAGACGCTGGGGACAGCCCACCCTAACCCCAAGAGACACATTGGCAGACATCAGCACTGAGGCAGACATTCTGGAGGCCTTGGTTGGGCCTGCATGTGAAGAGGAGATAGAAGTGGAAGGGGTGAGAACAAAATGTTTGTTGGACAGTGGGTCCCAAGTGACCATCGTCTCGGAACAGTTCTATAGACAGAACCTCGCCACCTGCAAATCCAGGAACTGACAACACCCGTCAATGTGGTTGGTGCGGGGGGACAGAGTGTGCCTTACTTGGGTTACATAACCATGCAGTTCGGCTACCAAAGGTCCTGGCAGGGAAGGAGACAGTCACTTCTGTAGTCTGTCTTGTGGGTCATGGGGGTACCGAATTTTCAAGGACAGTTCCGATTATTCGGGGAACTAACGTTTTCAGAGACCTGCCACGATCTCTGGTAACCGACCATGTCAGGTGTGAGGCACTATTCATGCTGGCAAATGCTGCCGACAGTAGTGATGCTGATGGCAAAGTGGGGACCATCGTCTTGAAGAAGAAGACAGTCATACCCCCTATGGGTACGGCCAGTGTTGTGGGTCAACCCGGGTCAGAGACCTTCAGACCGTCTCCTCGTGTTGATCCAGGAACACTGTGACCAACAGCAAAATGTTAAGGTGGGACTGGTAGCGACAAAAGTGGCTGTTGAAGATTTGCATGATGTGAGATTGACCCTTTGCAATTTTTCTGATGTAGATTTAGTCTTACAGAAGAATTCCAAGATAGCAGATGTGTTTGTTGTTCGTGCCATGTATGATATGCATAAGGTCTTAGACGAGTTTAGTGGGTTGCCTGAACCACAGGATGTGATACTGAACACGCACACAGTCACGCACTCACAAAATCACACTCGCATCTCAGACACAGAGGGTTGCACTTCTGATTTTACATGCACAGGGCAGTTCCGTTTCGGAGAGAGTGCACCAGAAGAGTGGCGCAAGCATTTTGCCCACCGACTCTCGTCCTACTCTGATGTTTTCATCCAACATGAGTTGGACATAGGCAGGACTGGGGTGGAACAACACGATATCAATCTCCAGCCAGGATGCACCGTCAGAGAGAGACCCCGACCCATTCCTCCAAGAGACTTTGAGGAGGCAAAGCGGCATATCCAGGACTTCTGGAGGGAAAAATCATTACTCCAAGTTGCTCGCCCTTGCAAGTCCTATTGTCTTGGTGAGGAAGAAGAACAACGCCCTGCGGTTGTGTGTGGACTATCGAGCAGTCAACCGCTTCACCATCAAAGATAGCTATGCCATCCCGAAAATCGACGACCTGTTCCTCACACTCAACGGCAGCCAGTGGTTCACGAGCATGGACCTCAGCAAAGCGTATTACCAAGTACCACTGACTGAACGGGCGAAACAGATATCGGCATTTACGACACCTTTCGGGCTTTTCCAGTTCGAGCGGATGCCTTTTGGCCTCTGCAACTCCCCAGCAACATTCAGCGGCTGATGGACAAGGTGTTCATTGATACATGGGTGCTAGGACTACCCTGTTGCCAAACCTGAAACTAAAAATCCTGAGAGCCGTAAACCTGAAACCCCATACATAAGAAATGTTGAAACTAAACAGCTGTGCCTAGTCAGTAATACTGCAATGCTAACGCAGGTCAGGCATAGACAGCCGCCTTGGAGGTGTGGGGGATGAGAGGACAATGTTGGTGAAGTGGGCGCATTGGCTTATGGTAGGTATACAGGGGTAGGGGATAGTGCCCTAATAGGGGGGGGGGGGGGGGGGGGGGGGGGGGGGGAGGAAATGGAGCAATCCCCCTTTTCCCACAAAATGTTTTCTTGTTTACAAACGTTTTTGATGCTCTCTCTTTGTAGAAGCTTTAAAAGTTCAACATTAAAGTCCTTTCACAATAATATTGTCTACCTTTGTCAATCAGTTCCTTACTCACACACACACACACACACACACACACACACACACACACAAAGAGACAGATCTAATCAGGTAGGAACGAAAAATTCAGACAGCTGCATGCAGTGGCACAAATATGAATAGCATTTCTTTTATATCAGATTTATATGTAAGTGTTTCCCTTCAGGTGTAATACATGAACAAAACAACTTTGAATTGTGACTTGGCAAACCATAACTTTAGGAGCCCATTTCTGTTTAACCCTTCCCGTACACCGTGGGTGCAAATGCACCCATACTTTTATTTAATGTTTCATATTTCAGTTATTGTGCATACAATCTTACTGAAATTTATGACTTTGTTAGTAAAGGGACTGAGCACGTTACTACCCAAAAATGATGCCATTTTGCCTTTAAATAAACAAATAATCAAACAACAAAAACATCGTAAAAACCTTCCCTGTACTTCGTGGGTGCACACACACCCATACTGCCAAAGAAGGAACTGTGCGGGCCGTACATCGTGGGTGCACACACACCCATACTGCCAAAGAAGGAACTATGCGGGCCGTACGTCGTGGGTGCACACACACCCATACTCCCAAAGAAGAAACTATGCGTGCTTAGCCTACTCAGTAATGGAAGTTTCCACACACTGTGCTAGCATCATCTAAGAACTCGACAGAACAGTGCCGTGTGCAAAATATAGGTACTGCGTGGTTTACTGACGTCACATTCCCGCCACTGAAGCCTGTGGAAAAGTTCCACATTGCCACGTGCTGAAGTTTCGTTGTGTTTCAAAGTAAGTATACATTCACATTTTCTGTTTACCTACCTCTCATTTTATACATAATGTTACACTGCATTCATAACAGGATCGATCTTCTTCACACATTTATTGCTCATGCTCTTTTTATATTACAGGAGCTGTAGTCAAACGAGCATAACATTGTGTCTGTAGTAGGTGCGATGCAACTACATTCTGCGTTTGTGTTCTATCATTTGTAATTTTAGCATGTGAAAAATTTAATTTCATTGATCGTATAGACTACAGTAATAAATTGATGGTAATTGTTACAACACTCACAGCAGTAAAAAGGCTTCATCGCCTGAAAGTACATGAAAGCAAGTCAAATTTATGCATACAGCAAATCTATGCAGCACAGCTATAGAGCTGAAAACTGATGGTTAGATCAAACAAAATATGTATTTTGGGGAAACCATGAAATAAAATGGTACATATGAATATTTGCAGGCTGCATCCATAATGGAACGTCTCAACATATTTGAAGCCCTGAATGTTGCCAATGGAGCTGAACCAGACGATGCTGTTGAAGCACTAAACTGTAAGTATTCAGCCCCTCATTTGCCTCATACGCTTTGAGCAGTCAATATAACCAGATGTGCATGTGTGCAGTGAGCAACGATCAAGCGTGTATTGATGAACGTCAGTTTATGCTCTAAAAGTACAGACACACATTGAATTTGATGCATATACTTACACACACACATCTCAGCATAGAAACATGCATGCACACTTTACATATATTACACATACGTAAACAGAAACACAAACGCGGAACGGGAAAGAAATTTTATATTTCTTTTTTTTTTTTTTTCAGCCCCAGAAGATGCACTGAATTTCATTCAAGACAACACGGATGGTGTGTGTGTGTGTGTGTGTGTGTGTGTGGGGTGTATGATTGAGTGTGTGTGTGTGTGTGTGATTGAGTGTGTACGTGTGTGGTGTATGTGTGTGTGTGTGTGTGTGTGTGTGTGTGTGTGTGTGTGTTGTTGTTGTTGTTGTTGTTCTTTCGTTTAAACGTCTTCCCACATATAGTGATTTCAGACAGTGTGTTTTGTGTGTGTGTGTGTGTGTGTGTGTGTGTGCGTGCGCTCTGTGTGTGTGTGTGTGTGTGTGTGTGTGTGTGGTGTGCGCGCGCGCCTCTGTGTGTGTGTGTGCGTGTGCGCGCGCGCCAGTGTGTGTGTGTATGTGTGTGTGCGTGTGTGTATGCGAATGTGTGTGCGCATGGGGCGCACGTGCGCGCGCGTGTTGTGTGAGTGTGCATGCATGCATGCATGCGTGTGCATGCATGCGAGAGAGAGAGAGAAAGACAGAGTGTGTGCGTGTGTGCACGTGCATGCACGTAATGTGCCCGCTCCGTGTGTGTGTGTGTGTGTGTGTGTGTGCGTGCTTGCGTGCGTGCGTGTGCGTGCATGTGTGCGTGTGTACGTGTGTGTGGTGTGTGTGTGTGTGTGAGAGAGAGAGAGATAGACAGAGAGAGAGACATGGTGTGTGTGCACCCACGATGTACGGCGAGGACTATTCACCGAATCGCCTATATAACGACCATGGGTGTGTGTGCACCCACGATGTACGGCGAGGACTATTCACCGAATCGCCTATATAAAAGACCATGGGTGTGTGCGCACCCACGATGTACGGCGTGTGAGTTTTTTGGCGACGTACGGGAAGGGTTAATGGACATTGCTGCCAAAACAGCACAAACATAAACCACTTGTATATTACAGACAAGATTTGTACGTTATACATATTAGCTGTTTCTTATAATTCGTATGAATGTATTTAAGAAAAGAAAGTGAACAGGAAATGATTTCCAACTGTTTCCTAAATCAAAACAAAACATAAAAACCAGCACAATTTCTTCAGGTAAACTTAAGCCCCAAATACGACTTGCCTTGCTAAAATCAAAGTAAAGAAGACACACTGTTACACTAACAGCATAAATTACAAACACAGAATGTTATTCCATTGTATGCTGAATTTTTTCATCACTGTTCAAGTGCAACAGCATTACAATACTGACTAGAAAATATCCAAAACTATACAAAGAACCTGAGCTTATTTCTCAAGGCAGTGGTATACATTTAAATAAGGAAACATTTTAACTAGTTAGTTAAACATTTTTCATAGGGGCCAGTGGATTTTAATAGCATTTGAACTGATATATATATATATATATATATATGTATGTATGTATATATATATATATATATGTGTATATATATATATATATATATATATATATATATATATATATATATTTTAAAGGGTATTTAGGATGACCAATGGTTGACATAAAACCCGTTTTTATATTACTTTGCACTTTGGACAACCGCGATTTGGTCGTCCTGAGGTTTTGGCCTGCTACGAGACGGGAATCGTGCGTACAGCCTTATTTCAATACGCTATCGGGGATTCATTGTCTTAAGTTTGTCTGGGTACATTTTGGCTTTTTCCAATAAGCCGTTGGAGAGTAATATCGTTTTAATGATCTTCACCTTAGGGCAACCACTGCAATAAAGAGTTTATGGCTACCAGCCTATTTGGTCAAATATATTTTTTCAAAGGGGGTTGTTTTGAAAAAAAGTTACACATGAACTTCTTTCATCACATTAACTATTTTGAAAAACAGAACAAACGGGCTTTGTAAGTCTTTTCTGTAAACCGTCGATCTTGCCAGATATACGCACACTCAAGCTATTTTTAGAATCCAATTGTCGCTTGAGAAAGCGAGCATTGAACGAGACCCAAATCTGGGCCAAATCCGATCATTCCTTTCGTACCTCCTTTCAATTTGCTTGGAAAGTTTTAAAAATTTGCTGGTTGTCCTAAGACCCAACAAACACTAAGAAAACCTTAGGGTAACCAGGTAAAAATGTATATCTGTCATTTTTTATCTTTTCACATTTATTTCTTTACAACTTCAGAGTTCAAAGTATACAGAACATAATGAGCTAATTTGATTTAGTATCATTTAAAAATTAACAGATATAGATGTGGTAACCTTAACATCCCCTTTTACAGTGGTTTGCCATAAGTTTGCGATTTATACTTATTATATATATAACCCACAAAAGAAAACAGATAAATTCAGTTATTTCTTAAAGTGATTTATGGGAGATTCAACTTGCTAACCATTAGATGGGATGTGAGTGATGTTCCATTAATTATAAAAGATAGTGAAAGAAAACATTAAAAAAATCAAATTGATTTTTTAATCCAAAAAAAAAAATTAAGAATGTAAAACCCAACCAAACGAAGGTCAGAAGTCCAACTTGTAAGACCGAGTCCTAGCAAGTGAAGAAAATACTGAATCAGACATTAAACATAATGCACCACGAGTCTGTATTTCTTCGGTGACGGAGATTCACTTCCAAAACCTCAATGTAAAAAGAAAACATTTTTGAAGAAAGTTTTAAAATCAGTGGCACGTATCATTTTAAATATCAATATAACCATTGTTAAAATCATTAATAGATTGATGGTACTGTGAAGGAGAGCCCGGTTTTCTGAGTGGTTAGGGTGCTTGCCTGCCGCGCAGGAGACCTGTGATCAAGTCAACTCTCAGAAGAAGACAATTTTCCATATGCTCTCCAGTCCATCCAGCTGAAAATGGGTACCTGGCCCTATTCAGGGTTGGGGAAGGTGAATGCAGCGAGGGAGACTATTGGGCCCTGCCCTTATTATGATGACCCCAGAGTAGTGGAAACTAGCGTTCTGCTCCATACGGCCGAAATGGCCACTTGACTACCTTTACCTTACCTTTTAGTATCGTGTAAGAAGTAACCTGTATTACATTAGACACTAGAATATAAAAACCTGCCAAATATAAAGTATCTAATATTTAACTTGTGTATTAGTTTTTGTCTGACACAAACAACATGCAGATACGTTTTTATTGACCTAAAATTGTTTGCTCCCCATGTGACCCAAGTCTTTGTAGTTAATTTACAATGAACTTGATCAGAAACAACCAGCATCTGTGTGACATTGTACACGTTTCAGTTTCATCACATATAATAAAAATAATCATCATTCCCTAGTTCCTCTTTTTTTTATAATATAAGTTTCATTACTGATGTTTGAAACAATAAGGTCAAAGATGTGTCAGTGCTGGAAGTGTTCAAAGTTGGTGTGTAATTTTTAAAAAAAAATTTTGTAAGCTTCTTTCTCTCAATTTTTAAAGTCAAATCAACAGACTTTATTTTTAGTCATTTGTTTCAATCACACACATCTCAATGCCTAACAAAATAATTATACAAAGAAAGAAATATTGATTATGTCATCTTGTGGAGATTACCCTTACAAAGTCAAAATTGCAGAAGAATGACTACTGAGCAAGTAATTCATATACTGATTAGCCAAGGCAAGGCATGAATGCCACTTGGCATCTGCATCACATCCATCTAACAGCAAAACATGATTCCTAATCTGTTTTTGGGTATTTTTGAGAAAAAAAGCACGTATGTCATTTTGGGTGGCCTTTTAAGCTTGGCAAATTTGTCAGATTTTCTTGTTAGGAGACAGACAACGAAGTGGTTCGGTCGCCACACAACCTCGGGAAGGTCCTTCCCATTTATCCGTGACCACACTATACCGACTTTTGCTCCTGTACATCTGTTTCCTGAGAAGCAAGTTTTCTCGGAAGAAGTGGTTGATGAAGGTGGTAGCGGACATTGTTACCCCCCAAATGTAGGGTATATGGAAAAGACCACAGTCTGGAAGACACTGGCAACATATGCACTTGCCAAATGCCCAAGTACGAGTTCACAGTTGCAGCCTTTACCTCCTCTTGAAAAACACGCTTAATTTCTTCAGTGGTCAGATCATCCATGTTATAAAGTCAGAGTACTGAGCATACACCTTTGTGACTTCAGGAATGTTGATGACAGTTTAGAATTGGATAGATAGTGATCTTCATTCAGTGCCAGTTCCATAACAATTCTGGCACACATTTCCAAGTGCAAATCTTCACTGCCACAGGCTAATACTGAGGCTCTTCTTGTGAGACAGTTACCGCCTCCATAAATGCATACGGGTGTAAGTGCGGGACCATCTTCTGGGATACAGATCTGATGCATGCTGATCTTGCTGAAAGTTATCAGCAAAATTGTCCCTTTTAATTGTCAAAGGATAACTTTCAACTGTTTTCCCAGTTCAACGAAATCTAATCCAATTGAAAACGGCAAACAATGTTCAGCTATGAACGCACACAGAACAGTGTTCAACTCGGCAGTTCGATCACCAATTCCATCTTTGGGTCACAGTAGTTTTAGCAGCCCCATCAAGCTTAGCAGTCTGTTGCAACGGGGCCCAGAATGCGCTTGTGCTCAGTATCAATTGCATGAGCCGACAAGCTTTTTTCCCCACTAGAACCGTAAGTTACCGTCCGGTTGCAGGGAACACAAAAGCAAACACCGGGCGAGTCAATCTTCCTGCACCAACTTTCGAAGTACACACCATCGTCGTTTTTTTCCTCCAGCCACACCCACCTTGTTTTTACACCTTTTTCAAGGAAAGAACCGTCACTGTCCAAAGTCAGTACTTTCATTTTTCACTTCCTTTGGGCCCTTAAAATGGCGATTTCGACCATGCCGCTTGATAACAAGGACGTTACTCTCAGCCAACAATGTACGTCTCTTTCGAGGCTCACGAAGCAGACCACTTCTCTTCATGCCGATGCGATGTTTCTTCGGAGCAATGTTTGAAAAACCGGTGAAATTCTCCGCACCTTATTTCTTCGCCAAAACATTTATACTCGTTGAACAAAATCGAGAAACCGGAATACATTCTCCCGAATTATTTCAAAACCGGAAATATATTTGAACGAAATCGGAAGGAATCCGGCTCAACGGGAAATTAGACCCCTATGAATATGAATCTCCAGTGAACTGATGTGTTCCTTAGACGAACATATTGATCCATGGTCGTACGCAGGGGATCTGGAAAGACGGACCATCCGCTCGCTGGAACGGCTGAGAAAGTTTAAGCTGAAGCTTGACCACAAAAGTTTGCACTGTTTGAGGAAATAGGAGTGTTCGCCATGGGTCATGTCATCTTCGTCCAGGGCATAAAACCAGACCCAGAGAGATCTCTGCCTTGAGACCTGCCGTTCCTCGCTCAGTTCGCGACGTTAAAGTCATTCATCGGGTTTGCTGGGTTCTACCGGAAATTCCTCCAAGGTATCGCCCAGATAGCCAAGCCACTCAAATGACTACTGCTGGTATTATCCCAAGGGGTGCCAGAGAAGGAGAGAAGAAAACAAAGGCCTTACCTCTGACACCGGACATCACGCAACATGTGGGGAGATCAACAACTGTGGCATTCGATGCACGCATCCAGGCTTTGTCATCTGAGCCTCTCCTGGCAGTGGCTCTGACCGCACCAAATCATTCCACTCGGCATGTGATGCGAGGTGGAATGGATCGGTGCTGTACTGTACCAGGAAAAAGACGGGAAGAACAGGGTGATTGCCTATGCCAGCCGATCTCTCACAAGACTGAATCCAATACCCAGCGCACAAGAGGGAATTTCTTGCCTTGAAATTGGGCAATGACGGAGAAATCCATGATTTTATATTCTGGGAACTCAAAGTCACAGTAGTCACGGATACAATCCCATGCGGTTACGTCTCCACAACGCAAAGCTTGATGCTGTGAGTTTCATAGTGGCTTGCCTCTTTTTTCAGCTATGACTTTGACATACTAGTGAATCCGTACAAGAGAGGATCAGATTTGGATGCTGACGGTCTGTCAAGGCGCACAATGAATGGGAAGAACGTCTTGAAGACGCGGAAGTACACAAAGTTCTGGAAGATCACGGAGATTATCAGGAAGAAAGGCCAACTGAATCGACAAGCCAAACAACGAATGGAAAACTGCAAGCTCGTTGGTGGTCAGGGCTGTGATGGACGCAAGGGTATTAGGCCGGCCAGCAAACAAGGGCAAGCCTACTTGTGTCATCGTGCCCATCAGTCAGTTGAGACGGACACAGAGGGAAAACCTGCCAGCAGTGGAAAAGCTGGTAAAGATCCCAAGGCCTGATGCGTGACGAGGTGTATCCTGAGCAAAGGAAGATCGGTGGTTGGTACATCAGTGGAAAGAGAGTGCGAGAAGACTACAATAGGCTGACCCTACGCTGAAACTGGGCGATTCACGGGTTTGAAAAGGGGCCACAGATTGAGTGCAAATACAAACGCGGGTTGTCTCACCTGAGATGAGGGTTTTCATCCAGAACAAAACAACTGTGATGAAAGAAGGTGTTCTCCACAGAAAGTAGAGTGGTGAGGGAAGGAGATGAAGTGGCAAACTGGTCTTCCCCACCTCCAAAGCGCCAACAGGCTAATGTCAGGTGGTGCTACGAGGATGTGTACATCCACATCTGGAGAGTGCACTTCAACAGGCAAGACTCCGGTTTATCTGGCCTTCATGGCCGAGATTTGGAGGAGGAAAGATCAGGCGATGTGGGAGGTGTGTCCGGAGGGGAGCTGCCATGGAAAAGGCTCCTATGGTGACCATCACCTACCAGTGTTTCCCTTGGAGCTCCTCTCCATTGACTACCTAACCATCGAAGGTCAAAGGGGCAGGAAACGAATATCCTGGTGATACTCGATCCTTCCAAGTTCGGGCGTTACAGTTCTGCACAAGGATCGAAGCCAATAAGACTGTTGCTTCAAGCCCTCTGGCAGAACTTCTTCATGATCTACGGTTTCCCTCAGGGCATCCTATCAGGACCAAGGAAGAGACTTTGAGTCTGAGCTGGTATGAAAGAAGGGTGCCGTGTAGCTGGCATCAAGAAGTGCGCACGACACCATACACCCTGCAGGACTCACCTGTTGAACGCTTGAACCGAAGTAGATCAATCACCGACCTCCACAGCTGAGGGATGAACAGAAGGGACTGAGAAAAAGTCTACCAGCAGTGATGCATTGCGTAAACATGCAGCATTCCATTCCCAGGCACAGGTTACAGCCCGTATTACTGTTCTTCGGTCGCCATCCATGCCTACCGATTGTCTTGGCGTTTGGAATTGATTTAAATGCTTCTCGGAGGTAATACAAGGCAGTTTGTGGAGACAGAAAGACCGGCTCCAAGCGGCCTACACAACTGCCTCAACACATGGACTGGCGTGCCCTCGGACAAGGCACAGTAGACACTTTCCGCCTATGCTGCTGAACTTGAGGGTGGGAGACGAGTCTTAGTGCCCCGACGACTAGGCCCAGGATCACCTCAAATGTGTAGCATGTGACCGTTGGGAGAAAGGGGTGTACGTAGTGCTGTCGAACAAGCTGGTGATATGCCCGTGTACTCGGTCTGACTGAAGGGGGTATTGGAGCTTGTGAGAAACTTCATGCAACCTGTTATTACCAGTAGGCATGCTTTGAGATGAGACCAATCAAATCCCCGAGAGTAGGAAAAAGAGGCGCGGCCCAAATCCAAAAACCGAAAAAAGTGCAGGACAGAGCTGCAGGATGTTGAAGAGGAGCGACACGGCCTTCTGCAGTTTGATTTAGAATGGCCCAATTCAGATTTGAGGCCAGAGGCACCTGTGTTTGTCCACTGGCGCCCAAACCTTTCTGAGGGAACAGATGGTGGGGGAGGCTGTTGGAGAACACACAGGAAGCATCTGAAACCGGAATGGTTCGGACAGAACCCATGGAAGCCCTGTTGGTGTGACAACCATGGAACCAGCCAAGCCAAAGTGTGGGACACGGGAGTTCAGGCTGAGACGCAAGGCTGTTACCGACCGACAAGAATCAGAGAAGGATCACGAGGAAGGATCCGTGGGTGGGTCGGCTGATCTCAGGCCACTCGGAGTCTGATGAAGGGCAGTAGGTTTTGATGCAGTGGGAAGAGCCTGCACCAAATTAGGAGGTCATTACGACAAAGGGGCTGTGGACCCGTTTGAACATTGGCACTTAGTGTGGCAGCAGTTCTTCTGTTTGAGTCTGCCACTGTTGGCGAAGCCAAGGATCTGGACCTGGCTGAGACAGTTGGAGGAAAGTTTCGAAATTCTCTCAAGTCCTTGTCAATGATAAAGGAACATTAATTCATCTTGGCCAAGAAATGCGTTGTAGTTATACCAAAGAGAATGTCTGCAATGATTTATTGCCTGGTCAGAAATATTTTGCTATGTAATGAAAAGACGCAGAAATGAAGTGAAAAAAAAAATTTATGTTTTGTTCTTTTTTAATTTTTTTGGCAGGGAAAGTGCAGACAGCATGACAGGGCTGGTCTACACAAGCACAGTTCAAGGGTAATAACCGTAGTTTTAGTCGCTTGTTGTTCTTTGGAGAGTTGTTCCTTCAGTGGTAAAAAGAGGTTGTGGAATTGAAGATAAAGTATTTTGATGGGTTCTAGATTACTATTTTTATATTTTGTATATAAAAAATTTTGTTGGGAAGTACTACTAGGAGTAAATATTTTGGTGGGGTTGTAATTATTAATTTAGGGGAAGAATAACCATGTCCCCAACCTGCTTTGTTGCCTGACAAGTTCCTACATCCCATTTCCTGTTTACTTGACTTAGAAGTACTTTCCCTTTTTTTGATCCGGCTGAGGAGAGTGGAGGAAACACGGCACTCTAGAGGGAAACACAGTTGGCTAGTTGGTCTCTTATTCAAGGTTAGGGACTTAGTGTTGTAGTAAGATTATATGTAGAGTAGACTAAAATAAGCCTGTATATTGTTACTGATTATATTATGATTGGACTTTGTTAGGATACTGCGGTACTAAGTTGTATGTTGAACGGTGGGCTCCCATGTGTTGTTGGTAGGCATTTTAGAAATGCGGAAAGGATCCTGGCCATTCTCAGGATACTTTTAGTAGGCTGTCTTGTTTTTAAAATTTTACTCACATGTTTAAAGAAATTAATAGATTTATTTTCTTGTCATGCTTATTTCCGTCTCTTGTGCTCTCCTTTTCTCGAAGTTTTGAACAGAAACTAGTGACAAGTCTAAAATTTCTTTCTATTTTGATTTTCCCTCAGTATGTATATTTTACTCTCACCTTCTTTCTAAGTGGTCATCGTAACAATGTGTGCTAGGGCTAGGGTATAATGAGCTCTCAATACTCCTGACATTCAATTATTATACTAATTAGAAGATTTATATAGTTAGGGCCTAGTTCCAGTGGATTGGACGACACCATTTTATTCCTTTGTTCTTATGAAATAACCTTGCGGGACTAGGAGAAGAGATTGTTTTGTTTTGGTTAGCATGTATTGTGTTGCTACATTTTAGCTTTTTCTCAGTGCTGAAGTTTGTGGAGATAAATTGTGTGTTGCATTGATGTAAGAGTATTTTTAGATTATTGTTGGTTATTACTGCGCAAGGGCTTGAATGTTATGTATGGAAGAGTTATAGAATGTGTGAAAGGCATGTTTCCCACGCTAGTGGGTTAGGATTTGCCAACTGGCTGGGGTTAGTTGTGTGTGGCAAGATTGATGTAATTTTTATGATGTTTTTTAAGCTCATTGGTGTGCTCTTGGTTGTAGTTTTAATAGTAGATTTCTTCACTATTGGGGACTGATGTATTATGTGTATGTGTTTTTCCCAGGGGCCGCCTCTTTTTCTCGACTCATCATTTTCTGCCACCTTTTTATTTACTCCTTCCCCTTGCTCCTCCAACTTGCCCAACGTTCACCTCATTAACCCTTCACCCAAAGTTGACCTGGTCTAGCCTGCAAATTCCCCATACCTGCCTACCCGTCTCAATGTACGGCGGAACCTTAGGGATGGGTGATGTTTTGCTTCGGTGAACTTTTTGATGATTTACCTTATGTTTTGATGTTAACCTTAATGGTGGTTTTGGATAAACGTTTGCTCAAAATCAATGTGTTCGAGGTTAAATAAACCCAGTGGTCTGATTGTCGAATTGATATTGTTTGCCTCAAAATCAATGGTGTTCGGGTTTTAATCAAAACCAGTGGGTGATTGTCGAATTGAAATTGATTTCAGCGAGACAAATTAAAATTGTAAGATCAATTGTAAGGCCATTTGTTTTGTCTGCGTAATTAAGCAAGAGCTTCCTCGGCCCCTCTGTAGGGACAGAGTCAGAGGTGACTCCTGTTCTATACTTTTGTTCTTTCTCTCTCTCTTTGTCTTCTCGGTCTTGTCTCTCTCTTCTTTCATCTTGCTCCTAATCTCATAAACGTTGGGGATCTCAGTGTCCTGTCTGTCTGTCTTCATTTCTGGCGCCCAATAGGGGGCTAAGGAAGGCTTTAAGAAAAAGCAATAATAATACTATGATAAATAAATATTAAAAAATTTTTTATGCAGATCCCAAGTTGTATAAAGCCCCCCTCTCCCCCCCTCTACAAGAACTAGGACCAGATAAGTTGTTACCATGGGTTAACTTCTGGAAAAGGTACTAACCGTCACAGGTAGCTTGAGTAGAGGGTGATCCCAAGCAGGTGAAGGAAAATGTGGGCGGAAGAAAGCCAGCACGCCAACGAGTCGTGGTTCTCCAGATACAGCTTATGCTGGCCGACATGGCAGAGGCTACTCTCCTAGTCACATTCAACGCGCTTTACAGCAACGCACCCGATCTTCATCGTCACGGCCCAGAGAAGTCAGAGTGAGGGATCAAGGTATTTCTCAGGGTGTGTTCTCAACCAGGGGATAGTGTCTTTTCGTAGGAGTGGGAGCAGCAATGGCGAGCAAAGCATCTATCCAAGATGCACGATCCCAGATCTACGGTGCGAAGTTTGTTGGGCAGCTCTCGGGGAACTCGCCTACCAAACAGGCAAGGAGAGATCTTGCAGTGATGCTTGCGACATCCTGAAATATCTTCGGGCAATCTACGGAGGAGGTGAAGACGGTGTCGACCTACAGACTAGAATTTCAACACCATGACTACTGCAGCCTAAGGAGGCTCCGTCCACTCCTTCTTGGGACGTTTGTGGTACGCCTGGCGGGGAGGTGTAGCGTAAGATGGAGATGGAGGGGCTGCAGGAGCAGCGGCGGTCGGTTCTACCATGTGTTTTCCGGTTTTTTTTTTCCCCAAAGTGTTCCACCAATGCTGGCTCTGGAGCTGAGGAACAGCTTTGGTTTTCAGGGAAGGCCACTCCAGACCTCACCAGGCTACTCCAGATGTACGGAGAGTGGAAGAGGTGACGATGGAGCCTGTCTCTAGGTCATGGACCGTCGCACTGAGTTTTGCCAATGGCCGCAAAACAAATGCCGGACCCAGTGGTGGGACTCGTGACAGCGACTAGAGGAAGAGTCGCGAGAAGGGTGGCGAGATGTTCGACCGTCGTTCACACAACGCTGGTCCGGTTGCACCGCGGGGCTCAACCTCCACGGACCCAGGGGGGCCATTGCTACCAGTGGCCGGCACGGTCACTGCGCCGATCGTGCCGGACCTGCAGGGAAACAGCAAAAAATTCAAACGGCCAGCAGTCGGCGTCGGTAGGTCCAGACGCTGACTGACAACAATTCAGGACCCAAACCGAGGGCATGGAATAAACGCACCAAGGATGCCATCTACCACCATCTGAGGCCAGCCGCAACTCATCAAGCCTGTCCGCCTGAGGTGGAGTCGACGTCAAGCTGGAGGCTGGCCAAAGTATTAGAACTTCGGGGAAAGGTGCACGAAGTGCCTTCGCATGTCTGCCATTCGTGCCCATGAAAACATCAGTGGGGAACTGAAGTATGAAAGACTGAGGTTAAGAGAGAATGAACTTGTTATTTTGTGCAAAATGTAGACGCTGGGGGACAGGCACCTAACCCCAAGGGACACATTGGCAGACATCAGCACTGAGGCAGACATTCAGGTGGCCTTGGTTGGGCCTTGCATGGTGAAGTGGAGATAGAAGTGGAAGGGGTGAGTGAGAACTCAAAATGTTCTGTTGACAGTGGTCCCAAGTGGACCATCGTCTCGGAAACAGTTCTATAGACAGAAACACTCGCCCACCTGCATAACAGGAACTGACAACACCGTCTATGTGGTTGGTGCGGGGGGACAGAGTGTGCCGTTAGTGGGTTACATAACCATGCAGTGTCGGTACAAAGGTCCTTGGCAGGGAGGAGACTGTCACTTCTGTAGTCAGTCTTGTGGGTCTGGGGGAGGTACCGATTTTTCAAGGACAGTTCCGAATTATTATGGGAACTAAGTTTTCAGAGACCTGCCACGATCTCTGGTAACCGACCCATGTCAGGTGTGAGGCACTATTCATGTGGCATATGCTGACGACAGTATTTTAGTGATGCTGATGGCAAAGTGGGGACCATCGTCTGAAGAAGAAGGACAGTCATACCTATGGTACGGCAGTGTTGTGGGTCAACCCAGGGTCAGAGACCTTCAGACCGTCTCCTCGGTGTTGATCCAGGAACACTGTGACCAACAGCAAAATGTTAAGGTGGAATGTGTAGCGACAAAAGTGGCTGTTGAAGATTTGGCTTGGATGTGAGATTTGACCCTTTGTCAATGTTTTTCTGATGTAGTTTAGTCTTACTAGATGAATTCAAAGATAGCTGATGTGTTTGTTGTTCGTGCATGTATGATATGATAAGGTCTTAGACGAGTTTAGTGGGTTGCCTGACACAGAGATGTGATAAGAAACACGCACACAGTCACGGCACTCACAAATCACACTCACATCTCATGACACAGAGGTTTTAGCACTATCTGATTTTACATGACAGGGCAGTTCCGTTTCGGAGAAGAGAGTTGCACCAGTAAGAGTGGCGCAAAGCATTTTGCCCACCGACTCTCGTCCTACTCTGATGTATTCATCCAATCATGAGTTGGAACATATGCAGGACTGAGTGGAACAAAACGAATATCAATCTCCAGCCAGGATCACCGTCAGAGAGAGACCCCGACCATTCCTCCAAGAGACGTAGAGGAGGCAAAGCGCATTATCAGGAGCTGCTGAGAGGAAAAATCATTACTCAAGTTGCTGCCCTTTGCAAGTCCTTTCGTCTTGGTGAGGAGGTAAGAAGATACAACGCACCTGCGGTTGTGTGTGGTACTATGAGCAGTCAACCGCTTCAACATCAAAGATAGCTATTATGCCATCCGAATAATCGACGAGCCTGTATCCTCACCACTTCATCGGCAGCAGTGGTTCACGACTAGTGCGACCTCAGCAAAGCGTTTTACAAGTACTCCACTGGACTGGAACGGGCGAAACAGATATCGGCATTTTACGACACTTTCGGGCTTTTCCAGTGCTGATGCGGTGCTTTTGGCCTCTGCACTCCCCAGCAACATTTCAGCGGACTGATGGAAAAGGTTGTTCATTGATACATGGGTGCTTAGGACTACCCTGTGTGCAGCAAACTGAAACTAAAAATCCTGAGAGCCGTAAACCTGAAACCCCATACATAAGAAAATGTGAACTAAACAGCTGTACCTAGTCAGAAATAATGCAAAATGCTACGCAGGTCTGCATTGACAGTCCGCCTTGGAGTGTGGGGGATGAGTGGACAATGTTGGTGAAGTGGGCGCATTGGTTAGGTAGGGCTTTACAGGGAATAGGGGATAGTGCCCTAAAGGGGCGGAGGGGGGGGGGGGCTCGGCGCGGAGGTAAATGAGCAATCCCCCTTTTCCACAAATGTTTTCTTGTTTACAAACGTTTTTGATGCTCTCTCTTTGTAGAAGCTTTTAATAGTTCAACATTAAGTCCTTCCACACTATTATGTCTACCTTTGTCAATCTGTTTCCTTATCACACACACACGACATCCACACAAACACACCACACGACAGTCACAAAGTGACAGATCTAAGATCAGGTGGAACGAAAATTCAGACAAGCGCTGCATGCAGTGGCACAAATATGAATAGCATTTCTTTTATAACAGATTTATATGTAAGTGTTTTCCCTTCAGGTGTAATACTATGAATCAAAACACTTTGAATTTGTGACTTGGCAAACATAACTTTAGGAGTCCCATTTCTGTTAATGGACATGCTGCAAAAAACAGCACAAACATAAACCACGTGTATTGCTACAGAAAGATTTTGTACGTTTTTATACATATTAGCCTGTTTCTTATAATTCGTATGAATGTATTTTAAGCAAAGAAAGTGAACAGACAATGATTTCCAACTGTTTCCTAAATTCAAAACAAACATAGTAAAAACCAGCATAATTTCTTCAGGTCAACTTAAGCTTACAAATACGAACTTTGCTTGCTAAATCAAAGCAAGAAGAACACACTGTTACACTTAACAGGATAAAATTTACAAACACCAGATGTTATCTCCATTGTATGGTGATTTTTGTCTCACTGTTCAAGTGGCAAACAGCATTACTATACTGACTAGAAAAAATCCAAAAACGATACAAGAACTGAATCTTATTTCTTCAAGGCAGTGGTATACATTAAATAAGGAAACATTTTAACTAGTTAGTTAGTTTACATTTTTCATAGGGTCCAGTGGATTTTAATAGCATTGAAGACTGATATATATAATTATATATATGTATGTATGTATATATATATATATTTATATGTGTTATAATATATATTTTATATTATATAGATATATATATTATATATATATCTATATATAAATCTTAAAGGGTATCTTAGGACGGACTATGGTTGACATTAAAACCCGTTTTGATATTACTTTGCACTTTGGACAGAACCGCGGATTTCGGTGTCCTGAGGTTTTGGCTGCGTACCGAGACGGGGAAACGTGCGTACAGCCTTATTTCAATACGCTATCGGGGATTCATTGTTCTTAAGTTAGTTGGTACATTTTGCTGTTTTACAATAAGCCTGTTGGGGTAATATACGTTTTAATGATGTCTTCACTCCTTAGGGCAAACCACCTGCAATTAAAGAGTTGCTTATGCGCTAACAGCCTATTTGGTCATATATAGTTTTTCAAAGGGGTATAAAATCCCCCAAAGTTACACATGAACTTTTTATACATTAACTATTTGGCCTCCCGCACCACAAACGGGCTTTGTAAGTCTTTTCTGTAACCGTCGATCTTGCCAGATATACGGCCTCACTCAGCTTATTGTTAGAATCCCTATTGTCGCTTGAGAAAGCGAAGCATTGAACGAGACCTCCAAATATGGGCAAAATCCGAACATTCCTTTCGTACCTCTTTCAATTTGCTTGGAATGTTTTAGAACAAATTTTGCTGGTGGTCCTAAAGACCCAACAAACACTAAGAAAATCCTTAGGGTAACCATGTTAAAATGTATATCTGCATTTTTTATCTTTTCACATTTATTTCTTTACAACTTCAGAGTTCAAAGTATACAGATCATATGAGCTAATTTGATTTAGTATATTTAAAAATTAACAGATATGATGTGGTAACCTTAAATCCTTTTACAGTGGTAGCCATAAGTAGCCGATTTATACTTTTAATATATAATTTTTAAAAAAAATAACTACAAAAAGAAAAACAGTAATAAATTCATTTATTTCTTAAAGTGATTTATGGGAGATTCAACTTGCTAACCATTAGATGGGATGTGTGTGATGTTCATTAATTATAAAAGTAGTTTGAGAAGATAAACATTTAAAAAAATTCAAATTGATTTTTTAAATCCAAAAAAAAAATTTAAGAATGTAAACCCAACCAAACGAAGGTCAGGATGTCAAATTGCTTAAGACCGAGTCCTTTGCAAGTGAAGAAAATACTGAATCAGACATATTAAACAAATGCACCAGAAGTCTGTAATTCTTCGGTGACGAGCTTCACTTCCCCCAAACCCTCAGGTAAAAAAAACATTTTTGAGAAAGTTTATAAAATCAGTAGGCAGTATCATTTTAAATATCAATGTAAATATATCATTGTTTAAAATCATTTATAGATTGATGGTACTGTGAAGGAGGAGCCGGTTTTCTGAGTGGTTTGGGTGCTGCCTGCCGCGACAGGCAGACCTAGTGATCAAGACAACTCTCAGAAGAAAGGGACAAATATTTCCATTGTCTCAGTCCATCCAGCTGAAAATGGGTACTGGCATATTCAGGG
>CM031595.1:38688950-38819322 GCA_018398815.1 Conus ventricosus | reverse complement strand
CACCCCTCCACAAACCCAAAGCTTATGCTGGGAGTATGGGTGCTTGCCTCTTTTTCCATCTAGGGACTTTGACATACTGTGTCCCGTACAAAAAGGATCCAGCCTTTTGGGATGCTGACGGTCGGGTCTAGGCGACATGCCCGGGGAAGAAGTCTTGAAGACGGGGAGACCACAAGTTCCTGGAAAAAAACGGAGTTCATCAGGAAAAAAAGGGCCACTAAACTAGACAAGAAAACAAGAAGGGAAAACTGCAAGTTTCCGTGGGGGCCCGGGGCGGGTGATGGAAGCCAAGGGAAATTGGGCCGGCCCCAAAAAAGGGCCCCCAGCCTACTTTGTTTTTTTTTTTTTAAAAAAAAAACCCCCCCTTTTGGCCCCCCCCCCAGCCCCCAGTTGAGACGCAAAAGAAAAAAAACCCCCAGCAGGGGAAAACCGCGGGTAAAAGGCCCAAACCCCTGATTGGGGACGATACCCTGGACCCAAAAGGAGAAGGGTTTTTGGGTACCCCCAGGAAAGAGAGTGGAAAAGACTACAATTTGGCTGACCCTACGCTAAAACTGGGCGACCCAAGGGTTAAAAAAGGGCCACAGATTGAGTGCCAATACACAAGGGGTGTCTCCCCTGAGAGAGGGTTTTTCCCTCCGAAAACAAAACAAACGGGTGATGAAAAAAGGTTTTTCCCCCCACAGGAAAGAAAAGGGGGTGGGGAAGGGGAAGTGAAGGGGGAAAACGGGTTTCATCCCCACCTAAAAGCCCCAACGGGCCCAATGTCAGGTGGGCACAGGAGGGTTAAAACCATCCACATTGGAGAGTGCACTTCAACACCCAAAAGACTCCGGTTTTTTCTGGCCCTTAGGCCCGGTTTTGGGGAGAGGAAAAAATCAGGCATGGGGGGGTTTGGGGTTAGGAGGGGACCCTGCCCAAGAAAAGGTCCTATGGGGACCATCACCCCCGGGTTTTCCCCCCTTGAGCCCCTTTTCCATTGACTCCCAAAAACCATCGGGGGGCCCAAGGGCCAAAAACCCGAATATCCTGTGATACCGATCATTCCCCAAAGTTCGGCGTTACATTTCCTCCCCAAAGATCAAAAAACCCCAAAAACTGTTCTCAAGCCCTTGGCAAACTTCTTCATGATTTTAGGGTTTCCCTCAGGCATCCTACAGCCCAAGGGAAAGGGAGCCCTTTGGGGTCTGAGCTGTTGAAAGGGTGTCCCGATAGCGGGGCATCAAAAATTGCCGCCCCAAAACCATACCCCCCCTACGGCTCACCTTTTTAAAACCTTTGGGAAACGAGAGATCATCCACCGCCCTCCAAAACCCTTGGGGATGAACAGAAGGACTGGAGAAAAAAGCCCTACCAGCGTGAGCATGCGTAAAAATTAGCATTCATTCCGCAATTTAAACACCCCCTATTACCTGTTCTTGGGAAACCCCTTCCATGCCTACCGATTGATTTGGGCGTTTGGAAATTGTTTTTAAAATGTTTCTCGGGGGGAACCCCAAAGGGCCCATTTTTGGGGAGGACAAAAACCCGTCTCCAAGGGGGCCCTACAAAAATGCCTCAAACAA
Source organism: Conus ventricosus (assembly GCA_018398815.1). NCBI lineage: Eukaryota > Metazoa > Mollusca > Gastropoda > Neogastropoda > Conidae > Conus > Conus ventricosus. Next base: position 38,817,757 of record CM031595.1, on the reverse strand, counting down.
CATGGAAAAAGGGGGGCCCCTTCGGGAAAAGGCACAGTACGAAAACCCGTTTTTCCCTGCTGCCCCTTGAGGGGGAGGCCCAGGTCTTAGGCAGACTGGGGCCCCCGGGATCACCTCAAAAGTGTGTGCCCGGGTTGGGAGAAAAGGGGGTGTACGTATGGTCGACAAGCCGGGTGAATCCCCGGGTTTACTCCCAGACGGGGAAGGGGGGTTTTGGGGGGCCCTTGAGAAAAACTTCATCAAAAACCTGTTATTACCAATAGGCATGCTTGAGGAAAAAGACCAATCAAACCCGAGAGAAGGAAAAGAGCCGAGGCCCCAAAAAACCAAAACCGAAAAGAGCAGGACAGGGTTTCCGGTTTTTGAAGGGGAGGGAAAAGGGCCCTTTTGAAATTTGGAATTAGGGGGGCCCCAATTTAGATTTGGGCCAGGGGCCCACCTGTTTTTTGTCCCCCCCGGGGCAAACCCTCTGAGGACAGATGTGGGGGAGCTTTTTGGGAGAACCCACAGAAGAAACGGAACCAGGAATGGGTTCCGGACGGGGAAACCCAGGGAAAGCAGTTGGTACACACGGGAAAACCCCCGGGGGCAAGCCAGTGGGGGACACGGGGATCGGGCGGGAACGAAAGGGCCTTTACGACCCAGCGGGAACCAGGGAAGGATCACGAGGAGGGACCCGTGGGTGGGTCGGCTGATCTCACCCCCACGGATTTTGTGAGGCCGTAGGTTTTAAGCAGGGGGGGAAACCCTGCCCCAAAACTTAGGGGGAAATTACGACAAAGGGGGGTTGGGCCCCTTTTTGAATTTGGGCCCCAATAGAGGGCACAGATTTCCTTTTTGGAGTCTGCCACTTTTGGCAAAGCCAAGGATTTTGGGGCCCTTGGCTGAGGACATTTTGGAGGAAATTTCGAAATCCTCTCCAAGTCCTTGTCAATGAAAAAGGAACATTAATTCATTTGGCCAAGAAAGGGGTTGTATTTTAAAAATATCCCAAAGAAATGGCTGGCTTTTGGATTTATTTGGGGTTTCAAAAAAATTTTTTGGGCTTTTGTATAAAAATGACCAAAAAATAAAAAGAAAAAAAAAAATTTATGTTTTTTTTTTTTTTTTTAAATTTTTTTGGCGGGGGAAAGTGCAGACGCATGACAGGGTTTGGTCAACAAAAGGGCAAGTTAAAGGGGGAAATAACCTTTATTTTTTGGGTCCTTGTTTTTTCCTTTTGGGAAAATTTTTCCCCCTTCATGGGAAAAGAAGGTTTGGAATTGAAGAAAAATTTTTGATTGGGTTCTTTTTTTACTATTTTTTTTTTTTTTTTAAAATAAAAAATTTTTTTGGGAAAATTACTAGGGTAAAAAATTTTTTGGGGGGGTTAAAAATTAAATAAATTTGGGGGAAAAATTAACCAACCCCCAAAACCGTTTCCTGTTCCTGAAAAAGTTCCTACACCCCATTTCCTTTATTTGGGACATAAAAGTATTTTTCCCTTTTTTTTGCCCCGGCTGAGGAGAGGAGGAAACAGGGCTCCTAGGGGAAAACCCCTTTGGGCAAAGGGGTCTCTTAATTAAAGGGTTTAAAGTAGTTGTTAAGTTTATAATAGTTTAAAAGGACAAAAAAATTAAGCCTGTAAAATTTTACGGTTTAAATTTTATGAATTGGACTTGTCTAGATACGGGCCCAATTTGGTATTTTTAAACCCTTTGGGGGCTCACCATGGGTTTTTTGGTAGGCTTTTTTGAATTGAGGAAAAGGAATCCTGGCCATTCTGCAGGATATTTAGTAGGGGGTCTTTTTTAAATTTTATCAGGCAGTTAAAGGGAAAATTTAAAAATTTATTTTCTCTGGGCATCTTATTCAGTCTCTTTTGCTCTCCCTTCTCAAATTGAACAGAACTATGACCCGTCCCAAAATTCTTTCTCATTTGATTTCCCCCATTTTGTATATTTTTTCTCACCTTCTTTTAAGGGTCAATCGGGGAAAATTGTGCCTAGGGCCGGGTTTTTATAATTTAGCCAATACTCCTGACATTAAATTATTATTTCTAAAAGAAAATTTATAAGTTTGGGCCAGTTTTCCCGTGGAAAAAAAAAAAACCCCTTTTATTCCTTTGTTCTTATTAATACCCCCTTTCGACTAAGGGGAAGAGAGTTGTTTTTTTTTTGTTAGCATTATTGTGTTTTTCTACATTTGAGCTTTTTCTCGTGCAAAAAGTTTGTGGAATAAATTTGGGTTTTTGCAATTGGAAAGTAAGGGGAAATTTTTAGAATATTGTTGTTTTAAAAAGCGCAAGGGCTTTAAAGCTTTTTGTATGGGGAAAGTTTTAAAAAGTTTTGGAAAGGCAAAATTTTTTTCCTATGGGTTAGGGTTGCCAACGGGTGGGGAGTTTTGTGTGTGGGGAAAAAAATTTTTATTTTTTAAATTTTGTTTTTTATGCTCCCTGGTGTTGCTCTTGTTTTTAGTTTTAATAGTAGTTTTTCTTTTATTAAAAGGGGAAATGATGTATTAAAGTTTTGGGTTTTTCCCGGGGCCGCCTCTTTTTTTTTTCGACTTATCATTTTTGCCACTTTTTTTTTTCCCTCCTTTCCCCTTTCCCCCCCCAACCTTGCCCAAAAAAAAACCCCCATTAACCCTGCACCCAAAGTTTTGTCCCTGGTCTAGCCTGCAAATACCCTACCCTGCTAACCCCCTCTCAAAGTAACCCGCGGGAAACCCCCTTTGGGAGGGGGGAGGTTTTTTGCTGGGTGAAAATTTTTTGATGATTTACCCCTTTTGTTTTGATGTTAAACCCTTAAAGGGGTTTTTTTGATAATTTGTTTGCCCTAAAAAACAAAGTGTTGGGTTAAAAAAAAACCAGTGGGTTTATTTTTCGAAATTTATATTTTTCGCGAGACCCAAAATTTAAAAATTTAAAATCAATTTTAAACATTTTTTTTGTCTGCCCTAACAAGAGCCTTCCCCGGCCCCCCCCCCGTTGACAGAGGGCAGAGTGGGCTCCCTGTTCTATCCTTTTGTTCTCTCTCTCTCTTTGTCCCCTTTTCAGGGTTTTGTCTCTCTCTCTCTCTCCCCTCTCTTTATCTTGCTCCTACTTTTAAGGTTTTTGGGGTCGTGTTTTGTCTGTCTGTCTTCAGACCCCTTTTTGTATTTCGACCATTGTTTAAAAAAAGATTTTGGGAAAAAACAGCACAAGAACTGAATAAAATATGCAAAAAATTTTTTTTCAGTTTCTTCTTGTATTTTTTGCCCTTTCTTTTCCCTCTTTTGAACAAAGGTGAGGATGGGACAGGGAAAAAAATCTTAAATTTTGGGAAAAATGTTACAGTACCATTTTCAAAGGAAAATCTAGCCACAAACAGTTCGTAAATATGTAAATGTACCATTTGGCAGAATTGCTGACTGTCTTAAAACAAATGCGTACATCATGACACGTTTTTTTTTCCATTATGATTGTCAGTGTCTCGTGGTCGATGAAAATTGTTTGAATGATGTACCTTTAAATTCTGCAAATGCATGGAAATTGATGCATGTCAAAAGAGTATTGATATATTTAAATAAAAAGTTTTATAGACAGCTGCAGATTGTGGAATTTTTTTTTTTTTTTTTTTTTTTTTTTGCACAGGGATTCCAGTATTATTCCATGTTAAAGAATGTCGTATTTCAACAGACTGAAGACAGCTGGTGCTTCTACTACAAACGACTTCAGTCCGACCCCCCATCCTTCCAACAGATCTAGATGTTGCAAACGATGAATACACCCATCTTTTTTTCATCATATTTTATACAAAAATTAATATTAGGTCCAGCAATTGATTGTTTCTGTCCAGTGCAATAATCACTTGTCATCCATGGAGTATGGCTGCCTTAATGGCGGGATAAAAAACGGTCATACACACAAAAACGCCACTGCTTGTCTATACAGGCAGTGTCCGCAGGAGTATCAGCCTGCAAACGCAGACACAAACATTTTACAGCGGAGTCCATGAAGATCCTGTTCAGGGATGTCCCGCCTGACGTGATCCTTGGTTTTTGAGAGAAATTAACATTTTTCATCTGATTTGAGATTTTAACGGAAGAAGGATTTTTAAACAAAGTTTCTGGTTCGTTTGTAGACGATGTCATTTAACGAGATGTGTGAAAGTTTTTTTTTTTTTTTTTTTGTTTTTTTTTTAAATGACTGGTGAGTTGATTTTAACGTGGTGACAGCCCTGATGTGGCCCTCTGCGGTCGGCTGGGCTATAAGCAACATTATCTTATCTTATCTTATCTGCAAACGCAGAAAGAAAGAAAGAATCCATGTGACTGGCACATTAAGATAGGTGCAACAAACCCACAGAGCCCAAAGCCTGTTTGTTGTATTTCTTAACACACTTCTGGAAAGCTGGACACATGGGAAATCCCCTCCTGATGATATTATAGTAGATTTGTTAGATGCCAGAGATCCCATATGAAGTAGATTGTAACAAATAGACAGTACAGTTGTCAGTGGTCAATAGACGAGGCATCTACCAGTTATAAAAATTTCAACATATCCCCTGCAAAAAATTAACTCTTTAATGAATGACTTCCATATGAGACATAAAAGCTGAACTTATAAAAAAATTTCTCACCTAATATGCATACAAATTACTTTTTAAGACATGGAGGATTTCAAATTATACTTGGCACAAGGCAAAAAGCTTGCATTGTCTGATGACAAATTGAAAGTCAGGAACTGAATGAGAAGGAAGGAAGAGAGGAAAGAAAAAACAGCTAGTGAAGAAGGAACATTACAACTGAGGAAAGACAAAAGGAAATAGCGACCAGAAAGAAAAGATAATCAGCTGCTATGGTACAAAGTTTAGCATTGTGGGTTATTAGGTGGGATGTTCTAAGTTCATGTCTTGTCAGTAGCATTCATGGAAAGGGTTTTTTTGGCCCCTAACAGATCCTGCCACTATTGAGTTGCCATGGAGTTGAGTGGAAAGCATGTAACCACAACAGTCAGGTTTTATCCACTTACTGGATGGTGTGTCAGTGCCACACAGTTTTCAAATTCAAGACTGCAGGTGTCTGTATCTCTCAGGACTTGATGTCAAGATGCATTGAAAGAGGCATGAAGTAAAGCCTTGTAATATAGTTTCAGTTTAGACAGGAACCTCATCGCAATCATCTTCACTGTTTTCAGTGATCATCCTTAAAACAACATTTGGGGGAAAAAAGTCTAAAATTCTGAGGCCCTTCATGCTCTGCTGTCATGGTGACCTCGGTTTTCCTTTGCCTTCCATGTCAGTGCTCTTGGAGAGTGTGCATCAAAAGTCATTGGTATATACAAGTTCATGGGATGAACTTGGTTGCACTCTGCTGAGGAGGATATCCACTCATGCTCTGGTGGGCTGTCCCATGATGAATTGACAGGACAAACCTGAATGTGGCTGAGCAGCTGAACAGGATGTGGAAGGAACGGGCTTTGACAAGACACAGACGATGAGAAAGCACTTTCTTTTAATGGAGAAAGACAGGAACAAAGGAAGCATGAACTAGAAATTAAAAAAATGAGATAGAAGCCACAAGACAAGCATTAAGGAAGAATTTGGAACAAGAAACCTTACGTCTCCAACCCTATGATAAGAACCGCTTTAATAAAACTATTCATAACCATTCTTTGGCTCGGCTGGATATTACCTACACTACTTTTAGTCGGTGTTTTCTACATCCGACACCCAGTGAACACGACCAGATTTGTGCTGTGGCAGGAGCATTGACAGAAAGAGGGAGAGATGAAATAAGCAGTAATATACATGACTACAGTCACTGGGTCGTTTTCCTTATGTTTACATTATTCTCAGACCTTGGAAGTGGGGGAAGGTGGGGGTAGGGTTTAAAGAAATCCCAGTTACACTGTCTTTTCACTCACCTCTTACTCTTGCGCTTCACACAGAACACGATGATCATCACAATGATGAGGGCGACGCATACTACGGTCACAACAGTAGTGACGATTATGTCCTTGTCCGTCAGTTTGGAAGTATCTGCATATAAAAAAAGAAAGTCTCCGTTTAAAGTGATAACCTGATAAACATTCTCACTAGGACTGATCCATAAGCCAGCATGTTTTGGTATTTCTGTTTCATCAAAAAATCACCTGCATATAAGAATTTAATGTAAGTTGATCATAAATCAAAGTAGTTCAAGCATGCATTTTCTCTAAAACCATTCACTGACAAAACGCATGTGTAATCCATGAAACAACACGACTTTTCAGATCATGTTATGAGCTTTTCAACAAGGAACAGAGCTCACGGCCGCGCCAACCCACTCACAACCACAGCATTTAGTTCATTCAACGCTTTGCCTGTTGACCCCAGCTAGGCGCGTAACGAGTCAGCCACCGCACTGTACCAGACGCGCGATCTTTCCTCAGCGAACACGCTTTGTGTTTGGACGCTTCGAGACTGGTGCAACATCATTAAGTTATATTTACTGTACAGACGTTTTTAGACTAAAATTTCTGTACGAGACCAATAGCGCTGTGAGTACTTGAGAGTGTGACAAAAGCTGGCATTTCGCTCTTCTCTGTGAGTACCATAATTAAGTTCGTGTTTAAAACTTTCTGACAGAACTTTGCGACCGGCAAAACTTGGGCTTTCGCCGTGGCGCGCGCGTGCGTCGTTGGCCTGCCTGATGTGCTGCGCTGGCCTGATGAGTGTTTGTGAGCCGAAGTTGGCCGGCCAGGCGTTGGCAAAAATCTTTGTGAATGAAAAGTTAGTTAGCATTTGTAAAGGGGCCGTATTTACAACCGTTGTATATATACATATTTCTTCATTGTTGCTACATTTTATATGTACTATGTTGCATGTAGAGCAACGTAGGCCTAATTAAAGGGAAACGTAGAGGATAACATAATTACTACAAGCAAAATAATACTACTGATAACAGTAATGGTAGTAGGCATAACAATAATAAGTGAATAATTATTATAATTAAAATAATACTTCATTTCCAATCACTACTACTATTTCTATCGGCAAATTCAAATTAAAGTGTGTTGTTGGTAGTACCATTAGGGTGTTTGTGGTGTGTGTGTGTGTGTGTGTGTGTGTGTGTGTGTGTGTGTGTGTGTGTGTGTGTGTGTGTGCGTGAGTGCGTGCGTGCGTGCATGCGTGCGTGTGTGTGTGTGTGTGTGTGTGTGTGTGAGAGAGAGAGAGAGAGAGAGAGGGGGGGGGGGGATGGCCGAAAGGATTATGGAACAAAACGGTCATTCTCTCACTGAACATTTGAACGTTTAAAGGTCTTGTGTAGACTGTGTGGGAAAATTCTAAGTATATGTTTCCCGGCAGACTTTTGCAGATCATCCATTTCAGAGCGAGAGAGAGACAGGTATGAAAATTCATATCCGTAAGATTTGTTGAAATGAAAAAGCATACATAAGTACTATCCCAAATGGACACAAAATAATTGTGTACATAATCATCCTATAGAACGTAAGAGCATTATAATGTTACTTTCAAGTTGACATATGTTCACTGATACAAGTTGAATTGCATGTTTGTAATGGGTTATATATTAGCTAGAAAATATTGACCTTTATTTCATGATTTATGTCATTATATTGATAAATAGAGGTTTTAAATTTATTACATGAAGTGAGTGTAATCCTGAACATCAAACTATAGTTTTTTGTTTTAAGATTTTTTTTTCAAAAGGGCAATAAGTGTACTTCATGTTTGAAGTCGTGGGGGTGGGGGACGGGGTGGGGTGAATTCGATTTGGGGGCGGTTTAGAGAGGTGAGGGGACAACAGCAAAAGCCCTGTCAGTGTCACACCTTCTGGAACTCAAGCCGTGATCTGAGAGTTGTAGGACACACCACGGAGACATGTGCAGACAAGCATTTTGTTTGTGTTTCAAATTAAAAGTGATAGTGTTACAGTTAGTGATGAGACGATGGGATATTGACACACATCCAGCTTTACTAACAGGTCGTAGTACACATGTGTGTGTGTGTGGTGAGTGCGTGTTGTTGCCGTGAGTGGCGGGCGTGCGGTGTGTGTGTGGTTTGTGTGTGAGTGTGTGTGTGTGTGTGTGTGTGTGTGTTGTGTGAGTCAGTGTGTGAGTGTGTGTGTCGTGTGTGTGTGTGTGTGTGTGTGTGATCGTTTTGTTCTGTTTAAGTCATGCATGCTCGTCAGTTTCAATTTTCAGCTTCTTCTCTCTTCTCTCTATCTCTCTCTCTCTCTCTCTCTCTCTCTATACTCTCTTCCTCCCCCCCCCCTCTCTCTCTCTGTATCTCTCCCTTAATCCTCCCTCCCTTCCCGACCCACTCAGCTCGTATGCGTGTGCCGTGTTATATGTGTATGTGTGTGTGTGTGTGTGTGTGTGTGTGTGTGTGTGTGTGTGTGTGTGTGTGTGTGATTATCTGTTTTGTTCTGTGAAGTCATGCATGCACGTCAGTTCAGCTTCAGTTTTCTCTTCTCCTCTCCCCCTCCCTCCTCTTCTCCCTCTCTCTCTCTCTCTATCTCTCTCTCTTCTCTCTCTCTCTCTTCCTCCCCCCCCCCATCTCTCTCTCTTCTCTCTCACTCTCCTCCTCTCCCTTCCCCGACCCACCTCATGGTCTCGTATGCCGTGTGCCATGTATATGTTGTGTGTGGTGTGTGGTGTGTGTGTGTGTGTGTGGTGTAGTGTGTGTGATATCTGTTTTGTTCTGTTGAAGTCATGCCATGCACGTCAGATTCAGTTCAGTTTCTCTCTTCTCCTCTCTCTCTCTCCTCTCTCTCTCTCTCTCTCCTCTCCTCTCTCTCTCTCTCTCTCTCTCTCAGACTCTGTATGCCGTGTGCCGTGTATATGGAATTTTTAGTGTGTGTGTGTGTGTGTGTGTGTGTGTGTGTGAGTGTTGTGGTGTGTGAGAGAAGAGAGAGAGAGAGAGCAGAGTGTGTGTGTGTGTGTGTGAGAGAGAGAGAGAGAGAGAGAGAGTGTGTGTGTGTGTGTGTGTGAGAGAGTGAGAGAGAGAGAGAGATGAGGAGAGGAAAAAAGTAAAAAAAAGAAAAAAGAAGAAGAAGGAAGGAAAAAGAACGAAAAGAGAAAAGAACGAGGAGAGAAAAAAAAGGAAAAAAGAAAAAAAAAAGGAAAACGGGAAGAGAAAAGGAAAGAGGGGAAAATGAAAAGGGAAGGGGAGAGAAAGAAATAAGAAGGATGAAAGAAGGAAGAAGAGAAAAGGAAAAGGAAAGGGAAAAAATAACGGAAAGAAAAGAGAAAAAATAAAAGGAAAAACGGAAAAAAGGAAAGAAACAAGAAAGGTAGAAAGGGAAAGACGAAGGGGGGGAAAAAGAAAACAACAAAAAAAAAAGGACGAGGAAGGAAAGAAAGAAAGGGAAAAGGAAGGAGAAAGAAGAACAGAAAAAAGAGAAAAGAAAAACCAAGTAAAAAAAAAAAAAAAAAAAAAGAAACGAAAAAAAAGGAGATAACAAACACGAAAAAGAAACAAAAAAGCCAGAAAAAATAAAAAAGAGGGAAAGAAAAAAAGAAAAACAAAAAGAAGGAAAAGGGGAGAAAACAAGAAGAAATGGAAAAGAAGAAAAAATAAGGGAGGAAAAAAAAAGGAAACGGAAAGAAGTAAGGAAAAAAGAAAAAAAGAAAAAAAGGAAAGCAAAAAGAAAAGAGAAAAAAAACAAAAGACAAGAAAGAAAAAAAAGAAAAAAAAAGAAGAATCACAAAAATAAAAAAAAAGAAAAAAGAAAATATAAAAGAAAAAAAAAAAAAAAAAAAGAAAAAAAAAGGAAGAAGGTAAAAAGAAGAAAGGAAAAAGAAAAATAAAGGAAGAGAGGAAAAAGGGAAGGAAGAAGAAAAAAGATGGAAGGAAAACAAAAAAAAAAAGGAAAGTAGAAAAATAAAAAAAAAAAAGAAAAAAAGAAAAAAAATTAAAAAAAGGAGGAAAAAAGCAAGATAAAAAATAAAAGAAAGAAAAAGGAAAAGGAAAAAAGAATGGGGATGGAGGTGGAGTAAAAGGAAAAAAAAAGGATAGGATGGGAAGAGAGGAAAAAAAGGAAAAAACAGGAAGGGGAAAGAAAAGAGGAAGAGGGAATGAAAGGTAAAAGGTGGGGAAAAAAAAGGAAAAGGAAGGAAAAATAAAAAAAGAATAAGAAAAAACGAGGAAGAAGAAAAAAGGAACGAAGAAGGAAGAAAAGAAGGTGAAAAAAAAGGAAGAAAGAGAAAGAAAAAGGAAGAAAAAGAAGAGGGAAGGAAATTAAAGGAAAAAAAAAAGGAAAAAATACAAATATCTCTGCAGGCGGGAGAGGCCTGGGGATATGAGGAATGGGACGAGTCTGCGACCGGGTGCGGGAGGGGAGGGGAGCGTGCCGGATCGGAGGAATCATATGGAGGTGAGAGTGGGCGAGAAGGACTGGAGAGCGCCGAAGGGGTGTTTGCTGCGGTGCGGTAGTCGTAAGCTGAGGTGGGTTGCGGTGGGGAGTGGTGGCGTATGTGCGAGGGGGCTAGCCGGGGTCGTGGGCTCTCGGCGGGGGAAGAGAGGCGGGAGAGTAGAGAGAGGAGAGAGAGGAGATTGTTTCAGTTATGAGTGCAAGCCAATGTGTCATGGAATAAATTTTCTCTATGATCAATGCTTTTATTTGATTTTTGTATTACTGTACAAAGCTATTGTGCATGTCAAGTTCTTTCATAATGTATTATTATTCAGTCCTCCCTCCCACCCTCCACTCTCCTCCTCTCTCTCTCTCTTCTGCATGCTTTTATTGATTGTGTGTGTAAAAAGGGATCGTGCATGTCTGTTTCATTATGTATGTATTATCATCAGTCATCCTCCCCCACCCCCAATCTCACCCTCCCCTCTCTCTCTTTGTCAGCACTCTCTTCATCTCTTCTCTCTCTCACTCCTCTTCTCCTCCCTCTCTTCTCTCTTCTCTCTTCTCTCTCTTCTCTCTCTCTCTCTCTCTCTCTCTCAGTTTTTGCAATGGCGCCGATAGTGTATCTCTGTGCATGTTTCTTTCTTCCCTATTGATTTTTACTGTGGTAAATTCCGTGCAAGTGTCGTGTGTAGTCATGTACTCAACCATTCCTCCTCTCACTCTCTTCTCGTTCTCTCTCTCTCTCTCTCTCTCTCTCTATCTTTCTTCTCTCACAGACCACACACCGCACATCACCACACACACACGCACACACACACACACACACACACCCACACCACACAAACATACACACACAACACACACACACACACACTCGACTTTGGGTTGCCAGCAGTTTTTCGTCAAGCGCTGGTCTTGTTTTTTGTTTTGTTTTTTTCCATTAGTCAGGCTGTTAAAAGTTCATACTAAAACCCTCTTTGTAATGTAATAATTCATATGAGGCGTTTGTACGGTAAGTTCGCTTTTTTGTTCATTTTCGCAAAAAAATTTTTTACTCCACGCTTCTACAAGCGCCTTGGGGCCCTTATCTCGACCCTGGGGTTTCAGATCCCAGACCGGGGCCTAACAGAAACGAGCCGGCTTGTTGCTGCGCGCGAACAATTTGTTACTTCTGTTTTCCGTCCCACGATTTTGAAGAATTTGACTCAAGCGACTTAATGCACAGTCAGAACTGCCGTGAGCTAGAAAATAAGACAAGGTATAAAAACTATGTGAATAGAATGAATATCTTTGCTGATCTGGCCCTTTACTGTTCTTCATGAGAGAAGTGGACTGGCCTGCACTGCGACTGTTTGCACCCCTGGGCAGACCAGAGCTGTAGGCTCAAGTCAATTAAGTGTGTGGGGATAAAACCAGCACCTAGAAATTGGTGCAGTGAGATTTTATGCCCAAACTGAAATAGTGCTGCCTAAGGGTAATCAACAACCGAAAACCTACTGCACATAGTATATATATGTATGGTAACTGCAGGGCGCCTACCGTCCCGGAGTATCCGTATTTGTCCCCAAATAATGAAATCATGCAGCCTGTCCCTGGAATCCACTTTTTTATTCTATGTCCTCCCGAAAAAAAAATTCGGGAGAAAAAACAACAAAAACAAAACGAAGTCGAGTTCGTCAGCTGATCACTGACTGACCGACTTGGGTCGTGGCCATCCTGACCAAAAACCCGTCGGAAAGACCCGAACATTGCCGAACTGCCAGTGTGCATGCGCATACACCGTCTTCCCCCGAGTTTTGAAAGCGAAAAAAAATGGACGGAAACAGGGAAAGCGTAAAAATGCCGACGGCCGATCTCGACTATGGGCTTCTCTCAGAAGAAGAAACGTCGCAGACATTCCTGTCAAATAAAACGGAAACCTGGCCGTTCATCAAGTGGGGAAAGATCGAGACTTACGCGTCTTGTGGAAATTTGTGCGTGCAGTTCTCCATCGGATCTGGAGGTAGGGACGAAATAACCCGTCATGTCGCCACTGAAAGCACCCAAAAAGAACACAAAAATCCCCTTAGAGCGAGATATCTTGTAACATAGCGGATTCTTTCAGCGCGCTCAGACGTCACCATCAGGGAACTTTTGACGTCATAAGAGCTGAAACGATGATGGTTTTACCTTGCAGCTGAACTGAATTTGCCGATGGCGCGCTGGACAAGCTAAACAGAGGCGTTAAATGATGTTTCCTGACTCGGACATCGCAAAGAAGTTTCATGCGCTAGAAGCAAAGTGGCATTGTAGAAGTGTACATAGTGTAAATAAAGGTAAGCTTTCACTTTAATGTTGTGGGTTGGGGGGGTGGGTTTGCACCGCTGCATGTGTCCCTGGAAATCATCATGTCCCTGGTTTTGAAAAAAATATGTCCCTGAAAGAGGCGGAAGTGGGGAGGCAGCCCCGTAACGTCAGATCTCGCAAGTAAAAGACTCCTGTGAATGTTACCCAAGACATGCAAATGTAACACATAGAAACTTCAATTTTTTAATGAATTCTTTAAGATGAACTTCTGTACACATGCATGTACACACACACGATTTCTTTTATCCTGAGGGTGACTTTCAGTGTGTGCACATACATGCAAATACAATGTGTTGGGGTCACACCTTATTTGAAGGAGCTCACTCTCCCACATCAACTTTAATACTCTGCCCCGCTGCCCTCTTATAAGTCAAACTTGAAAAACTTTCTTTTCACATCTGATTGAAATATATGTGATGGTGCCGTTTCAGGAGTATTCTATGTGTTTGGATGCCTATGTTTATTCATCAAATAAAATCTTGTTTTGCTTGGTAAGTGGGTATTGGGCAGACAGGAAGTGTGGAAGGGCAAAGCTGGATAATGGTATATGTGCACATGGAGTGAACTTGTGACTGCAGGATGCGCTTTTGTATACTGCTTCTTGTTGTAATTTATTTTGCCTGTAATCTGATGCGTGTTCTTGTTTATGGTAAAAGCCTAGAGTATTTAACTGATCAGGCATATAAATGTTCTTGATGACCACAATATTACAAGCATCTGCTAGAAACAAGAGATGTATTTGCATCCCAGATAGCCATGTCTTGCATATGTTTTCTTCATGTGTGTGTGTGTATTCTTTTTCCCCTACAACTCTATTACTCACTATTTCACGAGTTCAAATTAATTCCAATGTTCCCTTTTTTTTCTTGATCTATTTTAAGTGTGAGCGAGTATGTGTGCATGTGCATGTGTGCACATATTATGCATATGTGCATGTATTACGACTTATTTCTGGCTGGTTGGTTGTTTTCTCAGATCATATATGTTATCAATTAATGAGACTGCTCAAAAAGGGAGACAAATAGCATAAAATATTATTTTAGTTAGAGAGTAGACCTTGGCATAAGACACAGTGATGGAATGGATAGAAATGAATAAGATACAGATACGAGGAGAGAAAAGAGAAATTACCTATTCGCGTTTCACAACGATCACCTCGATAATTTTCCTTGCAGACACATTCAAATTTGTTCTTGTCACATCGTAAAGAGTTCTGAGTGCAGTAGTCCTCGGTATCACAGATGTCTGAAATATAAAACAAAAATGTGTATGCAAAAACAATTAATTCAATAACAAAGACGATTCTGATAGCCTGAAAAGGCTATGTTAGATATAATCAAGTTCTGTGTTTTCAAAGGAAAAAAAAATGAATAGCTTAAAAGGTACTGTATTATGCAAGAAAACTGGTATCAGCTAAAATACTGAACTCGGTCACAAAAACTGGTTATCTTGATAACATAACCATAAAACCTGTATCAGTACGATTAAAATGAATGAAATTCCTGAACTTGTCTGTGAGGGCATGAGGTACGATTGTATCTCCCCGGAAGATGTCTGTCGTGTAAAAGAAGCTGAACTTAGTTTCTTGCTACAATTACTGGTGCAAGAAAATCTGTGCCAAGAAGTCATTCATTTCCTTTCTAACTGCAAAGGTTAAGAATGGCACGTCTGGTGAGATCATACTAGCAGACAAAGTCTGATTAGATCATTCTGTCTGTGAAACACTTTATCCTCAAGCGACAGTAAATTACATATTTGTTCAATTCAGCAAAGAAATATGTGGCAAACTGAAATGTTTTTGCTTTCTCCCTAACATATTTTCATTCACATGTTAATATTTCATTTTTGTTTCAACATTTCTGAGTCACCTTTTTTTGTACTACCAATTCAAATGCCCAAATATACATGAAGGTCAAAGGTGGAAACACTTTGTAGCTAAATCGGAAATGAAATGAGGCAGGGAACAGTAAACGATAAACAGTAAACAAGTGGGGTATGTTTTGCTCCCATAAGAAAACCTAACACAGAGTAACTTGTGCCAGTCTTGAATAAAAGTTACTCTCTGTTAGGTTTTCTTATGGGAGCAAAACATACCCCACTTGTTTACTGTTTACTTTGTAGCTAGTTTGAAAGTTTTTAGTGTTTCTTGTTTTGTTTTTTGGTCTTTGTCTACCTCCAGCCAGGCTCTCTCTCTCCCTACAGATACAGATTTTAGTAGTTTCTCAATGTCATTACTGCATGGTTAAAAGAAATAAATTAAAACTTTCTACATCCTCATTTGACAAAACCTCATGGTGAACCACACACAGAGGATTAATCAAGTGAATTAAACAGTGCTATATGATAAGGCAAACTATGGATGTTTAACCTAGACAGATGCTGCGCTGGATATGTGATGATGTATTCTAAAAAAAATATCTAATTTACCTTTACATCCCATCTTTACTTTAAAGATAAAAACTGAAAGATTTACAAATCTAAAATAAATGTTAGCGCACCGCCCAGAGAACATGGACGAGTCACAAGACAAAACACAACGCGTTTCGACCTCTTAGGTCTTCGTCGGGTGATACATAAACGAATAAAACAACGAAAATTCACTTAGCTTTGGCCTTCTTCCTTGCGCTGAACCCTAAGCGATCTGAAGCGATCAAAGCTAAGTGAATTTTCGTTGTTTTATTCGTTATGTATCACCCGACGAAGACCTAAGAGGTCGAAACGCGTTGTTTTGTCTTGTGACTCGTTTGTCCACGTTCTGGGCGGTTCGCTAACATTTATTTAAGATTTGTTTAGATTTCCGCCTGCAGTCGTCTCACTTTGCAACTAGATCTGAAAGATTTACATTATCCACTGAGAAGCAAAAGGAACTCTCACTGCTAGCAGACTCAAACCTAGAAACTGAGATTGAGGGGGTTGTATCAAAATGAGGCTAAAATTTAGCAATTAAAAGAAAACTTTCAGCCAGAGATACAGTCACAATAGTTCAAATACCACAGACCAAAAAAATCAACATGACAATACTAACTCCCCATGTCAAAGAGCAAGCAACTCAGAAAATCATGCCCTTAGGTTTATCATCACAGTAAAGGCTGCCAGAAATCAAAACACATCAACATAGCTATTCCTTACCAGACCAACTGATACCACCCCAAAATCATTCCTTGCCCATCTATCATCAACACCACTTTCAACACCTTTAAGACACACAATCCAAGACTTAATTGACATCTGTCCCTCTGCGGAAGGAAAGGGGCCAGAGGAATAAGCATGGTTATCCTCCAATCTGACTGACAATGACAATTAGTGATGACGATAGTGACCATGACATTTCTGTGTCTTTTTTTTTGTCTTTTTTTTTTTTGCATACGCAGGCTGATACTCCTGCGGACAGTCCCTGTATAGACAGGCAAGGATTAATCCCATCTACCCAACAAAGGAAGTGGAGTTTTATGTGTATGACTGTTTTTTATCCCGCCATTAAGGCAGCCATACTCCATCTTCGGGGAAGGTGCATGCTATGTGTAACATGTCATCCATACCAACGGCCAAACTGGCCTTCCCTTCCGAAAGTTGGTGATGGGATTTTACGTGTGTGCAAGAGTTATGCGTGCGTTCACACACGGAACCTCGGTTTATAGTCTCATTTGAAAGACTGTATGGGAAATGGAGTCGGAACCAGTGTTAACTCCGAGGGAAAAATCCCCCTGTAACCGAAACGGCCTGGCGGAGATTCGAACCCGCAACCCTTGAATTATGAGTCTGGCACTCTACCAACCAAGCTATTCTGGCCCCTTCTGTGTCTTTGAAACTACAATGTCAGTGGCAGCCAGTTGTAGGAGCCACGATAGCTATAAACACAACTTGGCTGCACACAATTAGACTAATTTGGTTAAAAGGTGGACTTCCTGTAGACTGAAAAGCAACAGGGACTGGGTGAGAAGGCCAGGAGGTATAAAAGTAGTAATAAGGGGTCTGTGACTGCCCCAGTCTGCCTAGTACAGAAGAAAAAGCGCTGACACATCTTTTGAAGGACATGTAATGATATCAG
Source organism: Conus ventricosus (assembly GCA_018398815.1). Taxonomy (NCBI): domain Eukaryota; kingdom Metazoa; phylum Mollusca; class Gastropoda; order Neogastropoda; family Conidae; genus Conus; species Conus ventricosus. The sequence continues at coordinate 38,801,037 of CM031595.1, read as the reverse complement.
CAAGGCAGCATTGCTCCAGTGGTGTTTTGTGAAGAAGAACGCCTGTATTGTTAAATTCTTGCTTCTGAAATGGAGAACCCTTGGCTATTGTTAAAGGTGCGTCTTAGAAACTGTTCCGAATCTTGCGTCCTGTGAATGATTGCCTTCTACTGTCTCTTAGCCTTGATAGCTGGAGTTGAGAATGCATTTGGTGGAATGGCTGGAATTTGGCCGTCTGCTATCTAGTACAGCATGGTGAGTTGGACAAATCTTTGTGGTCCTGCAACAACAGTAACTGGAGTAACTCCAGCTTCTGGTGATACAGCCTGAGTCTGAGTCTCGAGACTTGTAGTCACCTGGTAATGCAGCGAGCTGCCTGTTGTTAGATGTGTTCGAGTTGATCAATGTGCTGCTTTGTATGGGTCCACACCATTAAACCATACTCGAGGATGGATCTGATGAGAGCAATGTAAGGAATGCAGTGAGATTCCAGCAAGCAGTTCTGGAGATTTTATGTAGTATGCATGTTGTGTACCCTGCCTTCATGATACACTTAAGTCAGAGGAGATATACACTTTAAGCTGGAGTAGATCTGACTCCAAGGTAAGGATTCTAGTCTACTTGTCTTGTTGTAGAAATGGGTAGATTGGTTCGTGTTGGAGCGAACATAGCACTTTTCACATTAAAAAGCACATTACCCAGTGGGTTGCCCACTTCTCAAAGTTCTTGAGGTCTTCCTGCAGATATGCAATAACTGCCCGCCCAAACTTCCCTGTACATGTTTCACTGCGAACGTCAATTCCCCACAAGTATTCCCTGCAAGCAAAAATCCCCGAGGTAAAAGGTTTTGACAATAAGCCAGTTCCACTGCCATCTGCGACCACAACATTGTACTGTATAGGCAGATGGCAGTAGCTGTACTGTTGAAACAAAGATTCACACATGAATGGATTGTAGTAATTTTGTGTTGTTTTTAATACTTAGCAAGTCTGTCCAAAACAAAGTTTACTAAATACGTGTGAAAGGAAAAGCTTGATAGTATCAAGAGAGAGAGAAGGCGAGAGATAAGAGAGAATCAGAATGATAAACATGAAAAAAATACCCACGTGTGCAGTTGTAGCCTGTTCCAGTGTAGCCGTAATTACACCGCACTCAACTTTCTCTCCATCTCTGAAGCATGTGGCATGCTTGTCACATGAACTCTTGTAGATGTCACACTTATCTGCACACAATAGTCGATGAATGTTCTAAAATAATCATCTATGACTGCACATATACCCCTTCCCCCCTTCCTTTTTGGCAATTCTGTCTTCAAAGTCCACGAAAGGAGACAAGTTTAGTCATTGTTCCAATGTCACCATGCTAGTCATTTTAGTTACTGGTCCATACCTCCTGGCACTACTCTTGACAGTGAACATCTTAAATGCATGTAATATACCATTCTTGACCACAGCCATGGAATGGCGAGGTCTCCAACTTGAATTTAAAGTTCATGTGCACATAGCAGGCTACCCTCTTCAGCATCACCTGTCATGATAGCTGTCTACTTAGGGTTGAGCCAACGATGTCCGTTTCTTACGGTATCCGACAGTGCCATCTGAATGGTCTTTCTGAGCTTTTCTTTTTGCCAGCTTATCTCCCCTCTTGATCCCTGGGTAGGGATCCACTAAAACCTAACTCCATGGTTCTTGTTTCTAGCTGCACAGGCTTAGAAAGCTTAAAGTATTGGTCATTCTCTTGAGTTTATAAGTATAATGCACTGCCATTTTTATACCAGTTATGATCTTTGTTGTACATGTGTGGTGCTTTTATTATGATTAATATCTAACCAAGGAACTGTGCAAAATTATCGTTTCATTATCAAGATTCTCATTGTATTGAAGTGCTACATCTGGAGGTCTTGACATATGCCCTTTATGCAAATTATGAAAGCAAGTTCCTTACTTTATACAATCACCATCCTGTATAAATGTATTTTTTACCTACCTCATCATCTGTGCTCTTAACTGTAATTAAAGTAATTAACTGACAAACAAGAGAAGATCACTGCTATCTTCTTCTAACAGACATCAATATATTGATGCCAACACATTATGATTATTTCACCTGTTACAATGAACAACATCCCACAGCATTGTTTACTTTTTTAACAACACTATTTATATGAACCTCCCACCCCCACCCCATAGTGGATGAAGAGATATGAGCTCCCTTTCTCTTGCCCCCCTCCCCCCCCCCCTCCCCCCCAAATTATACCTTATCACCCATTTATCTTCCATCCCCAGCCCTCCCTTATGAACATTACCCACACACCTTTCACAACTACCCACGCATAACTACTACCACCTCTTTCATCACCCAGCGAAATCATTTATTTTATTCACCCAACCTTTTTATTTTATCTTTTTTTTTTTTTTACAGTTTCTTTCATTCTGTTCATGTACTTATTTATCCCCTCTCTCTCTCTCTCTCTATATATATATATATATAATTTTATTTTGTTTTTAAATTATTTTTTTTTAATTTATATATATATATATATAATATATTTTTTTTTCCTTTTCCTTCAAATCCCCACCCCCCCCCCCCCCTATCATCATTATCAATCCACCATCACCACAACCGTCACGAAGATATCACATCACCCCACTACACTAGACACACAACCCTATCGTATCACACCCCCCCCCCCCCCCCTCCTCCTTTCCTCTCCCATAATCCCCCTTGTCATTTCCACCTGATGGCTATTCTCCCCACCACATGGACAACAACAGATGAGTCATTTTTGTTCTTTGTTTGTACTGTCCTAAACGTTAAATGTGATTATTTTGTTTTGCCTGAAGAAGACCCAAGAGGTTGAAATGCATCGTGTCTTGTCATGTGCTTTGTCAATGTCATTGGCGGTAACTAACACCCTCTCTTTCTAAATTCTGTAACATAAAGCCTAGTATCCTTCACTTTCAAAAATGCTTGTTGAGAGTTTTGCTTGAATTTCACACTCAATCTTAGTCTGTTCCTCTCAAACCATGATGACAATGTATACGCACACACAAAACAAAACCAACAAAGCAAATATACATATAATGCAGCCTTTCCATGCAAACAGAAACCCAGATTTCCATAAGCAAAATATCTATTTCCCCTCATTTATCTCTCTTATGATGTGCAAAAATGCTGCTTACAATAATGTCTTTCACAACCTAATCTAAAAAAACACCAACACTTTTTCTTTCTTGTGATCTTGCTGTCTCATCCTCCATACTATCTAAATGGCATTACCCCACATTTGTCCACCCATCAGTGGAGACATTACACTGTTGCTAAGTCACTTCAGAGGTGTTCAAAGGCAACCTGCGCAGATGAAACATACTTTCTTTTGGTGACAATTATTGCCTTCAGTCATGAAGCCAACATGAACAAGTGTCCCTATGTCAATCCAAAGACAGTTTCCCTGAATCTACAGTGAAAACTTTGATACAAACTCATCATGTCCATCCACAGACAGCTGCCCCGACCCTACAGACAGGAAAGACTTTGATACAAACCAACCATGTCTATCAGAAGACGGTGCCTTTGATGCAAACCCACCCTGCCCATCCAAAAACAGTACCTTTAAACCACCATGTCCACCCAACCACAGCTCCCCGGAATCTACAGTGAAGATTTTAATACAAATCCTTCATGTTCATCCAAATACAGAACCTCTGAACCTACAAACAGTGAAGACTTTAATACAGACATTCCATTTCCATCCAAAGACTGTTCCCCTGAACCCTCAGACAGTGACAACTTTGATACAAACTCATTCCCATCCATAGACAGTTCCACTGAAGCTACAGACAAGGAAGACTTTGATACACATTCAACATGCCCATCCAAAGACTGATACAAACCTGCCATATGCATGTAAATACAGGAAAAATCAGAACAGAAGTCACCGTGACAGCTCACCATTAATGGCCACAGAATTTCAGATGTTCTTTTTAAAAACTGGTGATGATAGCGAAACTGTGAAATTCCATTTTCATCTAAGACAAAGTATTAAAAACTTCATTTCATAATAATCCAAAAAAAAGTCTCAAAAGATACACAGGTGCAGCGTTGATCGGGAAATTTAAGCTAAAATCTAAGACGCATTCAAACAAAAGAAAATCCACTGTGCAGATCTAATCTTCCAAAGTACAGCTGAGCATCACCTACATGACCTGTCAACAGGGTAGATCTTGAATAACACTGTGGTGAACCCACACCAATTCCTAGCTGTCTGACTAAGCTAAAATTGTTGCACACAGAAATGCCATGGACAATATCTGGGGCAACGTATTCTTTCATGGGCCATGAAAGATGGTGCAAAAAAGATAATTTCATCCTTTATGATTTACAACAACAGATCTTAACATTGATCTCATCCCTTCCTTCAGACAGGGAGAATATACAATGAAAATAAACATGCAGGATGTCCAACCTTGATATACAATAGTGCGGCACAACTTTCACACCCCCACACACACATTTTGTTCCAGTTACATCAACTGAATTGTACTTACACACACACACACACACACATCATATTACATACTTATCAAGCAGGTATCACAGTTTAAGATGATCCCCAAAGAATACAAACCTAGACATTCCGAGAGAGAGGTGGCACCTTCGTCCTCTGTTTCAAAGCCAACAGGGCATGGCTTACAGTGTAGTTTTCCAGGCTCATTTTGGTACTTATGTTTCTCCACAACGCACACAACTCCTCTTCAGGCTGTTGAAGTACTGGCCGATGGTACAGGTGGCTAGAGACACAATTTTTACTTCCTTTGAAGGAAATGGAAAGTGAGGTAAAGGGGGTGTTATACCTCTCAAAACGGCATATGCAAATGGATGGTGAGAGTGTTGGGAAGAGATGGCTCAAGGTATTTGTATGCATGAACACATTTTCATGCACAGCTGCTTGCTTACGTTAACTAGCACTCATGTACACCCACACCACACTTGCTCCTGCCTGCATGCTCGCAGACCTGAATCAAATGAGTACACACAAGCGCACAGAGAGAGAGAGAGAGAGAGAGAGAGAGAGAAACTTTACTCTGAATCACTCTCCATTTGTTTTTTTTTGTTCATTTCGATGTGTGCTTGTGTTACAGTTGCATCCTGTAACAAGTTTACCCTTAAGCTGGTTGTCGCGACAAAAGTCGCGCCATTAATTCATGGCCGTCACTGGTTGTTGTGACAAAAGTCGCGCTATAGGGTGAGCCTTGCGAGCCTAGTTTCACAGACACACGTAATAAAATACGAAACTATGGCTCAGTGACAAACTAATTTGCATGAGTGACTGAGCGAGCCCCAGAACAGGGATTTTCAATGTTTTAGCTTAGTTTATGGTTAGTAGCAGCTTGTAATGCACAGTGCGACTCGACTCGTCTGGCGAACAAAAATGGTGGCGCCCGAAGCAGAACATGATAGAATTAGGAACTTGTTTGAAGATGTTTTTGCTGAATTTCTTGTGGAAAAAGGTGAAGAAGTTATGGACATTCTGAATGAACTGGGTGTGATGGGTGATAGTTTTGATTTAGATCAAGCACCATCCAATCGTGATTTTGAGATCAACACGGACAGTGACTGGATGAGTGCCTAAGGGTGAGGGGAATCTCAAGATGCTATTCAGTGGGGAAGAAAATCTCAGTGTAGCGATTACAGATGATCCTAAACCTTTCAAACATGAATGACGACAGTGTTGGACGACTATTACATTTGTTGATAGTGACCATTTTGGGTTTTTTTTTGTGTGTTAGCAGCACATGATTTCAATGTGAAAACTGAATTGTAACTTATTCATTCTTACCTGAATTACCTGCATGATAATCCACACTGACTTTCCTTTGAAAAAGGCTATGACTTATTTCTGGATACTGTGGAACACCATAGACTGGATTATTTGTGAACAAGCTCGTGAGAATGACAAGCAGGATGTGCCACCTGTTTTCACCTGTTATTTTCACATTCTGGACAGGTCAGCACCTAATCAAACACTCACAAGCACCCCAGTTCTGTTTTATATTATTCTTTATTCAATTACTAACAATTTTTATTCTGCATGTCATGTTCAAATACTAACTGCTGAAAAGTTATGCATATCATACAAACAGTCATGTTCAAATACTAACTGTTGAAAAGTTATGCATATCATACAAACATAACTAGCTATTCTTTTCAAAATTTCCTTCTGGAAATTCACCAGACAACATACTTAATAGTACGTTGTTAAATAACCAGTGTAAGGGTTAATGTGTGCTTGTATTACATTAGTATACTATAACAAGTTTAAAAACACTGAAAAAACTGAGAGCAAGACCAACATCAGACATTGTAATACTTACGTTCAGAACACTCATGTTCAGAAACGGCACCTGCACCCTTTGTAGTCAGATCTCTGGGGCACTGCTGACAAAACCAGCTCTCTGACTTGTTTCTGTAGTATCCCACCTCACAGTCCTCACAGGACCCATTCACCAAATGTTTGCCACTGATGCAATCCACTGAAAGATACAAAATCTTAAAGTCTGAATTTGCATTATAAATGGGCATTTCTTTACTATCTGTAATGTTTCTGAAATTTGAAAAAAAAAAGCAACCCAGCAGAAACAGAAGATAAAAAATAAAATGAATTTTGTTTCTTTTTTTTATGAGGTCATTTTCACATAGATTAAGTATTGTAATAGTGATGACCTGCAGGCCTTAAGCTCTCTGAAGCAACTGAAATGAGGAGCACACCTCACATGAGTAAATTACACTGCACACACACACGCATGCATGCATGCACAAAAGCAACAAATCAAAAGCCTTTATTTGTGAATTTGTTTTCTTAAGATATGTCTGTCGCACAAACTTTCTAGCCTATAAAATCACCCTAGAATGAAAATACTGGTGCTTTGGGTTGTTTTTGCTCTAATCATGCACCTGCAATGAACAAAAAAAATTGTGTACACCGACACTGTATTCAGACCTTAGCACCTTCACAACTCATAAATCAAGAATCACATCATATGAACAGGAGTTTTACAACTACTACTATACTTACTGTCCAAATCTCACTTGGTATGGAACATTGCAGTACTATCAGGATGAAAACACAAAAAAAAACTTTTGAGAGCATGGTGCTAACTTCAACTCAATCCCTAGATTTGCCAGCAAAAGTGAGTGGCCTAGTAAGTTCACGACATTGCGCCATAATTGAACTAATTCAGTTTTTGCACACTTTCCTTTCCTAAGCGGGGAGGTGGGAGGGCATTCCAGTGTTTGAACAGGCAAGTATATTGTAAAACTACTTTAACGAGCTCGTTATGATATTCACCTGTCCAAACAGATGCTTGAATATCAAAAAGGATTGTGGGAGCATGCTTGCCTGAGATGAGAAACATTGATAAACGTGAGAACGTCCGTGTACAGTTCCCCAACCAAGAACTCGGTGCCAGAGGCACAAAAGGCCCCTATCTGGAGGAGAAATGCTTCATCCTTGCTCCCCCCCCCCCCCCCCCCCCCCCCCCCCGGCTCAAATTGACAAAAAGTAAGCAATAATCAAACAAGCAGAATCAGGAAAGGGAAAAGACCCATAAAGTGAGTACTGATGGTGCCATCCAAAGCTCGGGTGAATAAAAAGCATGTCTTCTGCGTGAGATTCCCGACAGAGCATTTGGTGAGAGACTTAAAGGCACCTGAGGCCAGATATTGTAGTAGTAGAGGCAGATTCTATTTATGGTAGCGACTTTGTCAAGAAGACCCTTATAAGCAGTGAGCAGCCTACTCCATATGGAAAAGGTCATAGATGATATCAATGTCTATCCCCATTTGAAAAAGACCTTGCACTGGTAATAAACCCTCAAGGTAGACTGTCTTTATCCAGCCATGATCTTTTCCACAGGAAACACCTCTCATCAGAGCGCTATCGCCTGATATGAGACTGGTGTAACCTTCCCAATATCGTAGTTGATTTTGGTAAGTTAAGCTAGTCTATTTGGTTGTTTTGGGTAGAAAGTAAAAATTGTAGATCGAAATTATTAAGATCGTTAATGATCATTTTTTATTTATTCATTATAGGCAGTTAGGATATTTTGTTATTATTCTTATTATGGTGGTAAATAAGAAATGAAGGAAAACAAATCTAAACGGAAGTGATGATAAAACCGAAGTAAGAACAACTTCCGTCAAGGACAATCGCATGTCAGGAGTGGCACACCGCGTGGAGAATTGGACCAACGTGGAGGGCTCCTGCAGAGATTAAATCAGGTATGTTATGGTTCATTTTAGGTGTTGATAAAAGATTAGTATAGTTAATTGAAGAAACAAATTTAATTGAAGAAACAAATGATTAAATGAAGTTTTGGGATTAACACATTCAAAACATCATAGTTTCCTTGTTCGATTAAAATTAGCTGAAACTGGTTCAGCGCCGGTCGTTGTCGGGCCCTTTGTTCTGTTTAAAATTAGTTGAAATTGGTTTAGCGCCGGTAGATGTCGGACCTTTTGTTCGGTTTCACTAAGTTTTCTTTTTTTTTTACAATTAGTTCATTGGCATTTGTGCAGCGGGAAAACTAGTTTGGATTGTGTGAGGTTTAATGTTTTGCTTTTGTCATTGCTGATTGAACGGTTAATTGACTTGTGATGGAAGAACTCTGTTGTAGTTCAGAGTTGCTTCATAACGATTATTGTGTGGTTGGGATGCAAAATTATTTATTGTCTGGTAGATGCAGCGTTTTATAAATTACGAGAGATGGTGTAACTGTTGTTAGTAGAGTTGAAGTCTAATTCATTGATCCGGTTGAGATGACTAGGCTTTTTCTGTCATTACATGAAATTGGAGGTGTCTCCATATGCTGAGTCATGGTAAAATGGCTCGATGGGATGAGCTTGATTCTTTCTTTTATTAATACAATGAAAAACGTACAAAAGAATTCTCTTTTTCCCATTCCGTTGAAATTGTGCATTGATGTCTATGGTGTACCATTCCATGGGACATGAGTTGCATTTTGGAAGAAAGAAAAAAAGAAAAATTATATCTAGTCCTTGTAGAAGTATGAGGGCAAGTGTCGATTCCTATCTCTCTTGGTCACTGAGGTAGTGACTGTCAAAAGCTGCACAGTATGTCTGCAGAGTATGTGAATATAACAGTGCGTTTATTGTTAAAATAAATGTTATGATTGGTGTGCATATGTTGTGAGTACTGACTTGGAGTAATTCTGTTTTGTTCTAATGTTGAGGTTGTAATTGTATTTTTTGAAGAGCCATTGTCTTATGTACTGTATGTCTAATTGTTATGTTAAACAGAAGTTTGTTCTGAGTGTTATAATATTTTTGTGATGGTGTAGGTTAGTAAAACATTGTTCTCTGTGTGTGTTGGTTGCAGTGTCTGCGCCCTTTCACGTTGTTCATGATCCAAACTGCATTTTCTTTTTAAATGTAGCCAGCAGTTTATGATTGAACATATTGCGTACTTTGACGTGTTTACTTGTGCTAAAAAGAAAGAAGTAATAAAAGGAAATAAAATATAGTAAAACTTCAAAATCTCTTTTTTAGTTGAATTATTGAGTGAGAACATTGTTCGTCCTTGTTCAGGTGAACTCGGGATAACTCACACGCACTGACTTTTCAGGTGGTGGGGGTTACACTGGCACGGAAGGGAAGAGTGGGAGGGGCTGGATGGGTATGCCATCTTGATCTGAGCTGAATCAACAGGTCTGGTCTCGCTGGTGGAGGCACAGGGACTCTCATAAGTAGAGCGATTAAGAAATCGATGCAGCTCTTCATTCACTTCAGACGGCATATTAGGACTACCTGCCACTTTTCTCCTGTCGCCCTAAGAAAGGCCAGAATGAGGGGAGAGGGTGGAAACACACAGGCATACATCCCTTCCCATGACACTGACAAGGCATCCACTGAAAAGGCTGTGGGGTCCAGAACTGGGGACATGAAGACTGGAAGCAGTTTGATCCATCTCGTGGCAAATGGGTCAATGTGTGGGGTACCATACTCCTGGCAAATGCCTCTGAAGACTGATATGTTAACCATCCACTCCAGTCGTGATACCTGACCCTTCCTTGAGACAAGACTCTGCAAGTACATTCAACTTGCCTGGAATGTGTCTTACAAGTAGATTTCTCCTCTTGGATTGACAAAAACAGGAGGGGAGAAACTGCTAGGTTGTTCAATGGCCTGGAGTGAATTACTCCCCCCCCCCCCCCCCCCCCCCCCCCCCCCCCCCCCCCCCCCCCCCCCCCCCCACCCTCCAATACACCACTTCTGTGACAGTCGGTGCGAACTGTCAAAGACTTGTCCTTCAGGTTAACAGACCAATGTTGAAGAGCAAGAAATACTGCTCTGATCTCTAGGACATGATATGGTCGTTGTTTCCTGACAATTTCAACTTCTGCTGGTCTTCAGAAAATAAAGGTAAAGATGAACACCCCAAGTTGACTCTCGCAAATTTACACAAATTGTGTGCAACGATGGATAAACACTAGAGGACCCCCCTGGCGTTAGCAATGAAATGTCCAGTCAAGGCTGAAGGGAGGATACTAACGACTGAGACATGTGAAGCTGAATATCCCAATTTGCTGCCGTCTATGTCCAAGCATCACTCAGCATCCATTGCAGAAGGCAGTGATGGAGTTGACCCAGAGGAATTATCTCTGTAGCTGAGGAGGTAAGGCCTATCATGGTTTGAAAGCTGAGAGGAAAAGCTGAAGGAGCCTGAAGCATAAGAGCAGATTTTGTCAGCCCTTGTGGCGGGGAGGTGAATCAGGTTTAAATCTGTTCAAAAGTGCAAGCCCCAGTGAACAAAATCCTGAGAAGAAATTCTGTGTGACTTCTCTAGGTTCACCAGGAACCCCAGGTAAGAGAAAATCTGTTTGAAGATGGAATGGTCCTTGACAAAGAGATCTGGAACCTGGCAAATTAAAAAATTGAGAAGCTATATCAGACAATGATTTAGAACAGAGCTTGGGAGAAGCCATGGTGTACAACAGAGGAGATGAAAGTTATAGAGAAGCAACCAAGTGCAATTTGGGAAATTCTCAGCCAAAATTCCCTTTGCCTGGCATAATATAAAATAGAATCTTCCCTGTCCAAGGGAAAGGGGAGTTTGAATTGTCACTTTGTGGGAATCTATTGCCAAATGAAAAAGCACAGTCACAATGTGGTGTGTTTCTCCACGGAGGTAAAGGAGAAACCTGATCTTGTTCAGCAAGGGCTGAATGTTGTTAACTCAATATGGGATTGTTGTTAACTCAATATGGGATATCACTTTGGTGTCTATCCGTAACTAAGGCAAATAACTTTTCCGCTCTCCCAATTTCATTTTTCGAGAATCCTGATGTTTGGCAACGTTTTATACTGAGTAAGAATAAGGCATTTGTTTGAATAAATAGTATGTGGAAAAAATACTTTTGCATACTAATCATAATCATTCAGTTATCAAAGGCAACTTGAAAAAGGTGCAAAGACAAAAGGTAAAAGGGAAAACATTGACAGAGTAAGCAGATGGATCAGTGTCCAGAATCAGTGTGGATGTGTTACTGCTTGGGCAACAACTATTCCACCTAGGCATAGGTAAAATTTGCCAAAATTTGTCATGACCTCCAGCCTGCTGCCTAACAAATGACAGGAGTTTTGCCGGAGGGCATAACTGGCAGACAGAGCCCAGACTTCATGCCCCCTGATATCCGCTCTTGGGAAAAATAGTTTCTGGTCTTGAACATTGGCCTGGCAAATAACCTGCCAGGAGCTTATTGTCTGGGATCTGACAGCAGCACTCATCTGGTTACACCATAGCAGGAAGCTCGAGATGCCCGACTCTGTCCACTGACTGGATAGGTAACCTGCTTCACCTTCAATCATCTGGGTCTGGGACTGTACGACAATTGAGCCAGCAGAAGTAAGTTTACAATCAGGGGCCACTCTGGGCTTCATAGTCTTGGCTAAGAATGAAGGGCACATTAAAAGTATAACCACGCCATCATCCTGCCACTTCAGGGATCACGATTTCCTGGAGAAGGCATGAACCTCACTCAGTATACATGCAGAAGCCAAAGTGATTAAAAGAACCGGGGATCACTGGACCATGAAAGCCCTCCAAACATGGCAAGTTTGCAACCCCTGGATGGCATCACTGCTAACAATGAATCAAAAGTAAAAGAACTGTTGAACAGTTCCAAGCTTCTGTCAATAAAGTTACATCAAGAGGACAGTGCTGTTTGAATGACCATTCACCTGGGTCTTTTCACTCCTGATTTCCATATATTCATATTTCAAACAATAATTCTAATTAAAGATTCAAGAATGAAGTGGTGGCTAATGATTAAATCCTTGGCTGGTAAAATAATGATGGGCTAAGTCTGATGCACTGATCAGAGAGAGGATTTTCTCTTCATGGCTGATCTACTCAGGTTTTCATTTCATGCCTTAATGGGGTTGATCACAGAAGTACGAACTTAAATACCAACTTACACTTGCAGTCTGATTTGTCTGGAGAACCCATGTGTCTGGTTGTCAATCCTGTTTCACACTGGATGCAGTTTGTCTTCCACTTCTGATTCTGCCATTCACCAATGGGACAGTCCTTGCATGAATCATCCTCTGTGTCACGATACTGACCTGGCTTGGTGCAGTTACCTTCAGGACATTCATTCAATCATTCTGAATCAATTTTCCTTCAATTCTATCTTTCAATATCAATACACGTACTCATGCATAAAAACACATATGCAAATGAACACAAACATGTGCGCACATAAACACCCTGCACACAATTATTTCAGATTAGTAAAACAGAACTCCATTCCATACAATCACAAACAAAACCTAAATCCAGTCTTTAATTGAATAAAACAATATCAGTTTTCAATAACAGCTTTCAATAACAGCATGCTGTTCATAGTTGAGAGCAAAGCACTGCTGTCAACTTTTGAACAGGGTAATATCCTGCTACAGAGCTTAATCTAGGATTTTTCAAAAGGGGGGGCAGTCCCCCCCCCCCCCCCCATATATATAAAAATAAAGGGGGGCACTCCCCCCCGGGCCACTTCTTCAGCCAATCGTCTTGAAACCGGTGTTCCCTTGCACTGGCACTCTTTTCGGGCTGCTTCTCCGAGCTTTTGGATGTAGTCGCGGTTTCTTCATGATCTTCTCCACCCTCGCATGGCACAGAATCTTTTTTTTTTCACTTTTCTTCCACGAAAGTCGAAGTCGAATACGGTGGGTGCAGGCTTCATTTTGGAAAATACCCAATATGGCGTCTTAAACTCTCGCAACTTCTCGTTGGTGATCGAGAAGGAGGAGATGAACGCTGCCGATTGGATGATTTACACTAACAGCCAATGAAATATCAAGAAATCGTTCGCTCCTGCTCAGTTCTAGTTTCAGTTTTTCAAGCAGATGACAAACGAGCGCCCGCAACGATCAGTGAACAGGGCGGGCAGTCCTGCAACTGTGCGGGAGTCTGCCCGCGTTAAGACTCGATAATTGCGGGAAGGAACAGATTTTCGGGGGATTGTACAAATCCCGCGCTCTAGAGTAAGCTCTGCTGCTAGATGAATTTATTTGATCTTGTTTTGATTCTTTGTGTGGAACTTGCAAAATGGTCTTTGCAGTCACCCTTGCTGTCTGTTTCCTTAAAGAATTTTGCTCATGACATGGTTTTTAATAAAGACAAAAAAAGCTCTTCATTGCTATGTTCATACTAAATTAGGGGGGAAAAAGCATAACAAGTCTAAAACCAGAAAGAGGTACAACAAACTTTACATCTTAAATGTTGATAATCCATGTCAAAACTGCCGGAAACACATGCATACTCAATTCAACAGCAAAACCCATTGAAAACACCAAAATCACAAAATTTTAGTCTACAGCTAAAAAAAAAAATTTTTTAAGTGATTAGTACTACACATATCTGTTAAGCAGTGATGTTTTCCATTTTCCTATTTCAGTTTTCACATATTTGAAAATTGGCTATCAAAATTCAAGAGATCGGAAAATTGGTATAAAGATAAACAAACAGAGGAATAAGTGGATAACATTCAGAAATCAAAATATGTACAGACACTTATACTGGAACAGGAAATACAGACATATTCTCATACTGGTAGGTTAAAACAAAGACAAGAAAAAAGAAACTTACGGATTGTGCAGTCACTCACAGAGGTAGCACCTGTACTAACTGTGATGTAATCTACAGGACACAGAATACAGGTGAAGACTCTGGACTGATTATTGTAGTAGCCTATTGGGCAAGGCACACAGGACATGCTGGCGTTGGAGAACACTTTCCCTGCCCCACATATGTCTGCAGAGCACATGAAAATGCCTCAGTTAAGGAGAAAAACTGAAATTCTAAGTAATGTAACCATGACAACCATGCACAGTGATGGCACAATAATCACAGAGCACTCTCATCTTGATAATAATCGATTTACAACTGATAACTTTACCATCTGGACAAAAATCACTAAGCAAAGATTTAAAAGGGGAAAAATGGTAAACTGAAGACATCATCTCCTTGTCTGCTAGCAGATGATTTACAATGAATTCTCTCTTGCTGAAAAAAAAAATCTTTTTGGGTGTTAGCCTTGAGTAGACTTTTCCCAAGCAAACACCAGCTGTCTGGTAACAGCAAGAGCAAATTTAGTTTGCTGCATTCAGGTTTAATGTTTACATTCACCAAAGGCAATATGGTAGATGGGGATATCCATAAGTGGTGTAGGAAGCCTAATGCTACACTGATACTACCAGAGTGCAACATGTTAAAACCGATATCATGAATACCAATTCTTACATTTGGCTCCACCAGGATTTGATCTTGCAATGTCTGAATGGCAACATTTCCAGCCATGGTATCAGACTTATCACTTGGTATTCTCATAACAATAGGAGAAAATACAATTTCTGTGGATTCCCAAAGTTGCCAGAGAAGGGTTAAGGAAATCGGGAAGAAACTACAATAAAGAAATATACTGTGAAATAATTGTATGAGTAAGCTTTCTGCGCATGAATCAACAAACATCAATAGCAAGAATGATCAGTTTCAGTTTGTTTGTGTGTGTGTGTGTGTGTGCACGCGCATGTGTATACTGTCTATCAGGGTTTCTGATGATGCTCACTAAGACACCGAAACAAGAGAAAAACCAGACACAACAGCTGACCTTTAATGGACCCATACTGTGACCAGGAAGGTCAGCATATGATGGATTTTATCTTGTGTTTCAGTAGTATAGGTTCTGAGCCTGACCATTTGAAATAATTGTTTGGTTTGTTAAAGTGGACGTTTGCTATTTCTCTTGTGGAATGTAACAGAAGTCTGGAAGATGGTGTCTATGAGTTGGGCTGGCTGTATGTACAATTTGTATTGAAATGCGCCAGACATCTGTGAGAGAAAAATATCTGTGACTGTGGCTGCACCAAAAGTCTGCAAGAGGGTAATGTATATGACTGCGTCTGTCAGTGTGATTTTTCTCTGTTGGAACGCACCAGAAGTCTGCAACAGAATGGCCAACTCTGCCTTTCTTCTCAATTGCAATGTATCAGAAATCTGCTAGAGAAGGCTGTTTATGATTGTCTGCCTGCATGCTGTTTCTCCTTTGGACTGCTCCAGAAATCTGCAAGGTTTATACACTGGGTCAAGACAGGTGAGCTTACTCACCTAAACAGCGGTCCACATTGTCTTCTCCATACTGGTAGGTTGTAAGTCCTGAATCACATGGCAAGCACTCTTCTTGCCACTTGTCTGGCTGGTACTCCCCAAGACCACAAAGTCTGCACTCTCCACCACGACTGCTGTCTGCATAGCTGCCAGGTTCGCATGCTCCTAATGTAGTAACAATGATACTGTCAGGCACATCAGTTTCAAGCATTAGAGAAGGAAAATATTCACATGATTAAGTTCAAACGGAGAAGATAAAAAACATCTCTGCCAGTGGCTCCCTCTGCCCAGCATCATTAAAGTTAGTTATATAGTTTTCACTAATGCTTGTTGTAAAGTTTCAAATGTATGTCTCCTGTTACCTTACCATCCAACAGGTTATTTTAAAAACTGCTGGGTAGAGGGAAAAAACGCCTACCCCTAACCTTTGACCACCATTTACTGTTTTGTTTTGTTTTCCTCATACTTGCCTGTCCAAACAAATAAGTTATTCCCACATGGTGTGGAACAACACCATATTATCAGGATCCCTCTGAAAAACAAAATTGGCAGAGCAGAGAGCTAATTTTGCCTCAATCCCCAGGTAGGCCAGCATGAGTGATTGCCTTTTATGAGTTCACAACATTACACCACATAAGACAAGCTCTTCTTCTTCTTCTTTCTTTAAGTGTCCGCCTTCATCAAGTTGAAGATTCTGACACTAGTAGGGGGTTTCCGGATCAATGGTAGAACAAAAAAACTGCTGCCTGGATCATCAGCTTATGAATAATTAGGCCTTATATACTGGAGGGTGACGGACTGAGGTGAGGGTGGGGAGGGATAGGTGGGAGGGGCGAGGGGACCAGGAGAGGGAGAGAGAGAGGTGAGGGGAGCAGGTTATATCCAGGATCTGAAGTCCTCCAGCGAGGCCGATGCCACTGCCTCAGCTGGAAGATTGTTCCACTCCCTCCCAGTGCGTGGGAAGAAGCTGTTCTTTCTGTAGTTCCTGCAGCAGAGTTCTACATGGTACTGCTGCTCGTGAGAGTATTCTCCTTTCCATTGGTGGACAAGCACGCCTCTCTCAGCTCTATGATTTGTCAGACTTTGTTCCTCAACATTATGGATTTCCATTTATGTCCGTTCAAGTGACAGAGAAACTTCTTTTTTTTTTGGCCTCTCAGGAGGAATTTTGGCTGAAAACTCTTGAAAATCATGGTCTATTGTTGCTTTGTTGCAATGGTTGTCCACTTCATCATCTGCCTTGGCTTCTTCCAAATCGTCTCCAAAACCTGCTACTTTGACGTCTTCTTGTGTCTGATGATTTGCTCGAGACCTGTGTCACTTGTACTGAATGTTCTCCATTCTTGCTTTGCAACTCGTGTGAGGATCAGCTGGATGCAACATGGCATTCAGTTTCCAAGTTTGATATTTCTGTTGATTTTATCAATGATCTACCAGTTCTGGCTAGAAAGTCGGCCGCCTCTCCTAGCCACACCCAGTCATGGTACCAAGACCAATGGAGACAAGCAAGCCAGTATCTCCCCTCCTTCCCCCTAAACCCACTCTCCTGCAACATAAGGGGTTCATGCAAAGTTTTTTTTTTTTTCAAGGTCTCCTTTTCTGATGAAATTATTCATGTTACTCTGTCATCTAAAAGTGCCACCATTTTGGGAGGCATTTAACCATTCACTGGTTGACTCGCAGCAGGCCTTTTATCTGAACAACTCCACTTTACCGGTTGTGTAGCGGCATGCCTTTATCTTAAACCATTCCTCTACATTGTTTGACTCACGGTATGCCTTTTATTCCAAACAACTCCCCGTCATTGAACTTATGCACTTGGCAGTACTCGTCATATGCATTAATCTGGTCCTGTAACGTTTGACCTTTTTGACTGAGCCCACATTCATCAGTGATGAAATTACTCACTTTTTCCCATCTTCTATAAAAAGCACCTGGGTGACCTCCAAAAGAACCAGAATTTGATCATTCTTGCCAATGAGAAGATTGACAGGATTCCCTCTCAGGATTTGCTCATCCAGGCATGCAATTGTTGACAGATTAAAATCTGGCTTGCCTTCCAGATGCTTAGTTCCTTCTTGTCTCAGTCTGCCTCTCCTCGCAGTCTTACGACAATGATCTGACTCACCTCCACAGCTATGGAGCGTATCCCTCTGGGTTGTCTCCATCTCCATCCCCTTTAATGGGCTATAAGTGGTGCCTGGAATCAGTTGTTGAATACTTAGGATGACTCTCTTCAAATGATCCACACTTTTGTGTCTGCCCTTCAACCTTGGCTCCACCAAGCTTGGTTGAAGTCCATGGTTCACTGCTTCTCTCCCATCACCACACTCCACCTGTGCCTACACAAGCCAATCAGGCTGTGGTGGACATCTTTTTCACCCCTCCCTGGAGACCAGCGGTACTTGGTCAAGCAAGAGGCAAATAACTATATAAGTGTCCTCAAGTTGAGAGCCGTCTTCTTTTCTCTGAGCAACTGATATCAGATTCTGGAAGGCAAGACTTATGGTATGCACAAACTCCACTGTGATGGGATGTTTGAATAACAAAGGCTGGACTTGGTCCAGGAACGACTTGGCAATCTCTCTTCATCTGTTCTGTCAGTCTGTGAAGATCAGTGCTTTAAGAGATATCCCTAGCAAACTGAACATCTTTACAAATTCTTTTTCCAAGAAGGCCCAGGCTATCTCCTAAGAATGGATGCTGAACAATACCATTTTCAGGTCAGTATGCTAAGTCCAGAGAAACCTTCGCATTGACCTGCTTGTCACCAGGTGGAACAATCAACTTCCTCTCTGTCCCTCCTGTTCCAGACTCCTCAGCTTTCACTGTGGATGCACTTATTATCTCTTGGGAAGAATTTTTGGTCTATGCATTTCCACCCTCTCCCCTCATTCAAGCAGTTGTTAAACGCAAAGCATCCAGAAAGAAATTACATGTATTCCACAACTGCCGACTAAAATGAACAAAGAGCTGGATCAACCTCGTAATCAGTGTGCTAGTAAACATTTCCATTCTCTTCCCTGCAAGACTGGACCTGCTGTCTCAGCCCAGGTCAAGGAAGTGACACTTGGACCCTGTGTCACTCTCTCTCCACACCAAAAACACATCAAGCAATGTCTCTCTACAGAGAGATATTTCCGCCCTTCATGCATGGAAAAAATTTTTACCACTCCAGTCCATAGTCCACTTTGAAAATGTATGACAACAAATGGAAGGTTTTAGCCAAATGGTGTAGTCAGACTGATATTTCTCTGGCAGCCACTGCAACCGAGGATGTGGTCCACTTCTGGAGGACCTTTATGAGAAGGGAAGGAAGGTAACTATAATTAGCAGGTTCAGGTCAGACTTACGGGGAAAGACCTTGACATCAGTCATGACCTGTTCTTTTCAGCTAGTTGTGCAGTGCTTATCAGGAACAGTTGGAAGCATTGGTGTCCCAAGTGGAGTCTACCACTGGTCCGGGAGTATCTGGCCTCTAGTGACTCTGAGCCATTCGCTGAATGCTCTGTCAAGAACCTAACCATCAAAACATGTTTTTAACTTATCTTGGCTTCTGCATGCAAAGTGAATGAGGCTCATGCCTTCTCAATGGACCTGTGGTCCCTGCAGTGGCACAGTGACAGCTCAATCACCCTCTCTACATGCCCTTCTTTCCTAACCCCAAACCCCAAGCCTGAAGAGCAGCCCTTGATGATAACCTTGGCTCCGCTGACCCCTTCGTCGTCCATCCACCCAGATGATCAAAGGTGGAGCAGGTTAACTGTCCCATCCCGTCAGACCACTGAGGATGTAACTTCAAAGGACAGAGTCACGGCCCCTGAACTCCCTTTTATAGCAATGCTGGGGAAATTCTATCACAAAACCCTAGACAATAAGCTCCTGGCTTTGGCAGGTACTTCACCAGGCTTACGAAAATTGCAAGAAACCACTTTCCCCCAGAACAGATATGTGAAGTCGCAGCTCTCTCCACCAGAAGCATCCTGAGGCAGAGCATTGCAGTCACTGACATAGTGCATGCAGCCAGCTGAAAGTCACAGAAAATCTTTGGTAGGTTCTACCTCCATATCATGACTGAAGAAATTGAGGTATTTGACTGCCTTGGGAGCACAGTAGTTGCCCAAGCAGCCACACCCTCCCACTGGTTTCACAATAACATTTCCTTTTTCGGTCGTTTTGTTCACACAGAGTTGTCACTATGAGCACTTTGCACTTTGTTCAAGTTACCTTTCTATTCATGTAACCAGGAGATAAATCGGTCTTTGGTTTGGAGCTGTCTGTACTCACTTTCCCAGTAAATCTGGTGGGGGGGGGGGGGGGGGGGGGGGGGGGGAGGTCTTCCCCTTTTTCTGAGGTTTGGCTTGAGAAACTCTTTGCTACTTAAAACATTCTTTCTGCTAATCATGCGCTTATCTCTAGGAAGAGTCGTGATTAATCCTTCTCTTCGAGATTAAGCATGGGAGACTATCAGTTCGGGCCCTTAATGTCCTCTGATGCTCAATTATAGGCAATGTATTTAGATAAATGTGCTTGCCAACATCCTTTTCAATATTTTGACATTTGTTTGAACACACAAATTTGAGAAAAGGGTATCTTATTACTAAAAGTAGTTTCATGATATTCTTACCTGCCAAAAACACAAGGATGCCATCCCACCTCCTGCTTGGTAGGAAAAAGATGCATGCAAAATCTTCGCTGATTTAGATATGGTGCAATTAAGTGAACTTACAAAGGGCACTCATTCTTACTGTCTAACTGCACACGGACAAGGTTAGCCTCCTTCTCTCTGAATTTTGTTATTTTTGGAATCTTGATAATATGGCAATGTTCCATGCCAGATTGAGATAAGGCATTTGCTTGGATGGGTAAGTATATTTCAAAACTTTTCTTTTTTTGGCAATAATCTTTTTTTTATATATATTAGAACTCTGACATGTGAAACAGTTTTGGCCTCCTGCCTTTCACCTTTAGAATTTCAAAAAGATCCAGTTAACTGGTATTCTCATGCAATGCTCTGTGCTCTCCAATCGTCCACCAAAAACCATCATAGCTGTTAACCTTTTCTCACAGGAACACAAGACTTGGAGTTCTTAAACACACTTTGTTTTAACCCAATGCCTACCGGTTCGACCACGAGATTTCCTCCTTCTGAATACCGGATCAACCGAGATCGACCGCTGAATACTAGGTCAACTACTTTCACTTTCACCATCACGTATCCCAGAATGCAATCGCAACAGAAGAGTCTTCCAGTACAGCCGTTTCTGGACGCCATTTTGGTTTTTGTTGCACGAGTTTTGGTGGAGTAGTTTTGCTGCTATGAATTTTCAAAGTTCAGCCTTTTTTTTTCGCGAAGATTTTCGGGAAAATGGCGGATCACATAACTATGCAACTTGTAGAATTAATTTTCTGATGTGATAGTGATGAAGAGAGCGTATCTGAGAGCTACACTCTTGAAGAATATTTGAAGTGAGACAATTCGGACGTCGATCTTGACCTCATTATAAATAAAGATCCGACTGCTGACTGATTGTGAGGCCAGAATCGATAATGATTTGGACGATGATAATGACGATGTCGAACTGCCCATTGCTGCTGGGCCCAGCCCCCCAAAAAAAGAAAATTTGAAAAACAAAAGTTGCTTGAGATTCTTTAATTGTTGACTGGAGTGGTAGGCTACAAGAAGTGAAGCCCCAAAAAGTTTCGCTTGTTTTGACAGCCAGGAAACCGGGTCAGTCAGTGGGAGTGTCCCATGATTTGCCTGTGGGAGCATCACCTTTAGCCTTCTGATTTCATGAATTTTGGCAGACTTCTAGGGGGAAACAGATTTATTTGCTGCTCAAAAGCAAGCAAAAAAGGATGAGCATAAACTCTGGCCTAAATTAAAAACTGCCTCGTTTATCAAAAAGCAAAGAGGAGACGGGCACAAGGTACATCATCACCACAGTATGTGTGTGTCGGGGTGAGGGGGGGTCAATTGTATAGTGCAGTTGTGCAAAAGCACATTTTTACTGCATTCCATCACAATTTCAAGTCCAGTATCCAGTAATCTGTTTGCGTTATTTTTTTTTCCCTAAGTAGTTAGAAGACAAATGTTCTTGTATGTGATGCCTTCAGTTTAACAAAATTGTTGAAATTTGGGTGTTTTTTTTCCTTCACCACAAAAGTTGATTATTTAGTGTGCGGACCATATAGAATGACTTTATTTTGTTCCTGAAGGATTCAGTACTTTGTTTAGACTTGGAAACACACTATGTGCTCCAAATCCGTGACATTCTGTGGGTACAGTGAATTTAGGGAAAATTGTTTTAGCACCGAGTACACCGAAGTAGAGCGAGTCTTTTCATGTGGTTTTTTTTCATGTACCAGTTCACTATATATGGGAAACAATGGCTGGCTTTGATGGAGTGATGTCTTTGAATTTTTTCCATTACTTTTATAGAATAGGTGAGTTAAAAGCATTTTTTTTAATTGAGGTTTCTTTATGGCAAGTGTGTAAGTGTTGCGGAGTTACCTCCCCTTGGCATGGTATTCTCATAGCCATGCAGCACAAAGTCATGCGGTAGGCAGTGAATGTACAAAATGATGAAATGTTAGACTAGTCAAACGCTTTGATGATGCAAGCAAAGCCAATGGTTCGAATTACTCACGAAGATTGCAGTCCGACGAACTGGTGGATCCATTGCTGTGAGTAGTATTTCCAGAAGGGCACGGAGCACAATTTTCTAATCCTTCATGGTCCTTGTAAGAGCCTTGAGGGCAGGGTTCACAATCATCAGTGCCTGATGGGTTCTGTTTACCCACTGGACAGCTCACTGCATGTGGAGATAAGGCACAACGTGTCATCATTAAAATGCACCCTTTCTTTGTAAATGCACCCTTTCTTAGTCGCTTGCCGTTTTCATATTTTGAGATTTTGTATCCTTTCTTTCCAGCCCCATTTCCAGTCCCCTATTCTTTACAATCCCATGGTCCTCCTCCTCACTCACCCCCATGGCCCTCCTCTCCTTTTAACAAGCACACACACACATATAAAAACCCACCTATCCCCTGCTCTCTTCCATCCTTCCTCCCCTCTCTACGTGTTCCAGTACATGCTGGGTATTTTTATGTCGACATAATCCACTGAAAAACAAATATGCAGAAGTCTTACTTGGGAAGACGACTGCTCTGATTAAAATTTTTCTTTAAAAATGATACATGTCCACATTTCGCACTATGTTAAACAATCACTTTTTCCAAGTGCTCGACTTACAGTAGCATTCTGATGCGCTGACAGCAGCCATTCTTGTTGTGTTTTTATCCCCTTCACATGGATAACAAAATGTTTGATACGAGAGATTCTGGTACTGGCCATAGTCACATGGTTGGCAGTTGTCAAGCTGGATGAAGTAGCCTGCCGTACAGTTCCCTACAACACACCCAAACATCATTTTTTTTTTTTATGTAAAACAAACTGATAAAGCATATCAAGTACATTTTGTTTTGAGATTCTAGAATAGACAATCTGAAAAGATTTTCATTCCAAAATATCTCTTCTTTTCCTTTTAAATTTACATTTAAAATGCATATGTATACCGTGACTGATTACAGTACAGGATCACGCAGGTTCCTCTCTATTTCTCAAAACATGCATGTGCTCACATCGGCATATTGAAGCACAAAACGTACAGCAAAGTACTTCCTGAAGGATGCACCTTGGCCCCTTTTTGCTGCCTTCTCTGCAGCTATAAAATGGCAGCGTGGACTAGCGAGATTAACATTCATTCACTTTAAGTGTGTTTATCAAGCATGATTTTATTCATACACTGTACACACACGCATGCATGCACACACACACACAAATTCTAATTAAACACCAAGCTTGCCATCACGTTTGCAAAAACCTGGTATTCCCTGAATTTCTTGTTGTGTTCAAAATAAAGTGTATATAGGTGAATCTAATTGTCCACAAAAAATAGAAGTATCAATGCAAAAAAAAGTAGCTTTGCAAATCCATGATGACATCATCATTAAATTTAGCACACACACACACTTTACAGACACACACACATGCAGAGCCTGTGGAAGTTTTTCACAGGCAGGGATGCAGACCCTCAGCAAAACACCAAACTTTTTGTCTTTTTTCAATTATATGCCTGAAATATTGCCAACCTTTGACTGAATTCTTCTTGACAGAACTGGTATGCTTTCACCTGATTTCTTGATAGAGTCCAAGATTTAATGATGTGGTTGTCTACAGATGAAAACTACATACACATTTTTGTGCTCTATGTTTCTGATGTGACAAGCCCTTTACCATATGCCCCCTGACAGACACAAAAAATGGGAAGAATGTGTCGACTATGCCAACATTAGAAACCTATATTTTGAATCAAATCACTACATACAACACAAACATTCAATGGTTAAGGCCTTTTCACTCTAGATTCACTCCATCAACACAGATGAAGAACTGAAATACACCTGTCAAAAAAAAACCAAACCCAGCACATAAAATCCTAGACTAACCTTAATAAGCCAGAATCACAGGAAAGCAAAGTACTGAAAGGAGACAAGAATACATATCCTCAACCTATCCCTTACCTTCAAAGCCAATTCAACACCATCAAAATTATGAATTTGCCACTAATCTTGCAACATACTTGGAAGACAGTTAGTCTACCCTTAAGACAAAACAATTAACACAAAAATTCATTCATATTGGGTTGGGGTTTTTTCATCTTTGAAAAATCTATATAAAATGACACAAAATTTCATCGAGAAAAATCTGAATTTTATACAGTTTTATATGTCAAAAGATGAACTGCATTAAAATGTGTTTAAAAAAAAAAATAATAAAATTAAATTAAATTAATTAAAACTTTACTCCGAGAATAATGGGGGAAACTGTTTCTACTCAGGCAACTGTTCTGCAGTGCAAAGCCAAATCAGTGGAAACATCATACATACTGACAGTGCAGTTGCTGTTGCTGATAGAACCAGTGGTTGGAGTAACATATCCTGGACGGCAAAGGGTGCAATCCATAAATACATTGTCATCGTTGTTCTTGTAGTAACCAATAGGGCAGACATCACACTCTCCACTTTGTGCATTCTTCTCTGAGCCAGGGTCGCAGTAAGCTGCACAAGACAGGATACCAAAGATACTCAACACCATCAACTGAATCTTCACATCAGCAGTAGAACATGTTTATGTTAGGCCTGCTGATAATTTACAAGCCTGTGGTGGGCTGCATCTTAATGACCTGAAACAGATTGTTTCTTTTTGACTGCTAGTACTGAGGCTGCAGTCAGGACAGGCTTGCCTGTGGCTGGATATGAGATTGAAATTAACAGTGGAGGTATAATGCTGTGGTGCGGCAGAACAAGCTTGCCTGTGGCTGGATAGGAGATTGAAATTAGTAGTGTGGGTATAATGTTAATGAAAGAACATGAAACATGTGGAGAAAAATTAAAGGGGATACCATGGCACTCACTACCACACACACACAAAAATCGCTTACGAGACACTCCTCTCAACTGTGAATACAAAAAGCAGCTTAAAAAAAATAACGTATAGAAAATGGGCCATAATAAAGCAAATTCATTCTGTGTATTAATGATGAAACTTTCATGCTTCAATGATAAAGAAACATGTTTTCATAATTCCATTCAACATGGTCATGTCTGAATGATTATGGCATGGCTGAACTTGTGTTTTCTTACAAACTATTGTAACACTGCAAGACTCATAGTTGTTAGTTGTGCATGCATGGTAGCATGTATGCATTTTGAAGAGGTATGTAATGTTAGACCAACAGCGTAATATGAACAAATTCTGTGAGCTTCATTAAAACCATCTGACATCACATCAATAAGAAATAAAGTGTTGAACAGGAGTCTGAACAATATTGAAGCATATGATTTAGGTACTACAAGTAATATTTGTTGCCAAATGCCAGGTTACATAGTAATTCTTGAGAAAATCTATTTCGATCAACTGCGGATGTTTTCAAGTGATGAGGAAAGAGAATTCAGCTGAAAAATAATTGTCTCTGTCAAGGCAGCAACCTAGTGTTTGCTGTGGTTAATATAATAAATATATATATAAACATCATATAGAAAAAAGAATACATGTGACAGCACTGTGACAAAGAAACTAGGTTTTAAAAAAAGGAAAAGAGAGAAAATAAACAACTGTCAAGTGGAAATTCCAATGGATCTGGAGCTCAAACAAACATCATCATTGGATGTTTACTTGAAATTGACCATTCAATGATTTTCATTGTACGACTGAATCTCCTACTAGAAAGTTCAAATGGCCAGAGCAGTGAGTTACTGATGCATATGCAAGCGTCATGTCATGACTGTTGGATATGTGGCACCTTGCGTAAATGCACTGCCTGTTTGCATAACCTGATATTTACTGAAAAATTTAAATATCTTAAGTACATTGCCTGTTTGCATAACCTGATATTTACTGTAAAATTTAAAAGATATCTTAAGTTAACATTAATAACAGACAAGACAAGAGGAAACTGAGTGATGGGTGAGAATTCACTGACCTGAATAATGTTGTGGCAAAACTTGTATGAATGTCATCAATTTGAATGCAATTATCATAGATTTCTTTGATTTTTTTTCTTCCAAACAACATGACTTTGCCTCTTGGCATGCACTCCATTAATACATTTAAAAACATAATGAATATAGTTCAAATCATAATGGTCCTGTTTACATCAAATCTGTAGAAGCAAATCCAGCAAACATAAAGAATCGCCAAGGACCAGGATATTGAGAAACATGGGTACATATGCATTCATGGAGCAGGTTCAATCATATTCTAACCAGTTCTCTGTTGGTCCAGCCACCTTGTCACTTTACATGCCATTATTCTGCACAGTCTTCAATCCCATCCTCTGAACAAACCCTTTTGAGGATCCATTACAATGGTGCTTTGTGAAGACTTTCTCCATTCCTATTAGATCACCCTGGTTAGTCATCTTGTTCTGGACTATCAACTGTAAAGAACTTGCATCTTAATGAACTGGAAGGTTGTCAATGATCATCACTTGGTTTAGTATCTTTCTCAAAAATAAAAAATTCTAACAGAGATAAGTATTTAGCAGCAACTCATGTTACAGCGTTTGTGTCCATGTGGACCTGACTGTTGTATATGAATAGTTCTTGTGGATTTGTTTAAAAACTGTTAGTACAGTTGTACAAAACACAGCACCATACCTCACCACTGTCAATCACAGTAACATTTTCTACAACTGGCAGCTGGAATCCCACACTAAGACATTACAATTACACAAATTATTTTCAAAGGTTAGTGATGATTGTCAGTATCAACATCATTTATAACAAACATACAAAAACTACCTGAAAAATGTAATCACCAAGCTTAGATATCTCACATACATTTATTTTTCCATTTATTTGTATAATAAATTATCTTTTTATTTCTCACTTACACAAAAAATCATTGATGAACAATTGTATACTTAATGCAAAATATAGAAAACAAAGTCAGTGTAAGCCATCCATTTACTTTCACACTGGCCCACAGATGTCACCGCTGTTTCCCGGGTGCTTTCGCCCTCTGGGCAGGAATGGCATTCAGTCTGGTAGGGCTGGTCCTGATATGTGCCCTGAGGACAAGGCTCACAGACACTGCCATTTATTTTGGAGCCTGGAAGGCAGAACTCTGAAAAGAGACAACCCCCACAGTAAAGCATCTTATACATAGCTTTCTGTCACCATTCCTTTCAATGAGCACTTTTGAATTCATCACAGACAACCAACATTCACTGTTTATTCATTAATAGCATGTATAAGTATTGCTCAATGTCTAATCTCTGCAAATGCTCTTCAACACATTTGATCATTAACCCTTGGCTGCCCCGCCACGGATTTTTCCGTGACGCTTCCGTGTGCAAAAATCTGCCGTACTCATGGAAAAAACCGTCATCGTAGGAATTTTCCTATCTTTATCTTTAGTTTGGGGTTTCCCAATTCACACCAATAAGAAAGTCCGATATGTCTGCAATGAATATTCATAAGTGAAAGAATCCAACGAGGCAGACAAGTGGTCAGTTTGGGCTGTTACCGATACCACCCCCTGCAGATTTTCACACGAGTTCAACATGGCACGAAGAAGAACCACGAGTAGGACCAAGTGGTGTCAAAAAAAAGCGTGCACCAAAAAGACTACAGCGAGTTTGTTACCACTGATGTTGAGGAAGTTCTTCAACTGATTGAGGACAAAGAATTTGTTGCCTATGATGACTCCAGTGTGTTAGAAGACCCGCTGGATGAGGATGAAGGTGACGAATCAGCTGTTCAGAGGAGTGGGGGTGATGTTGACTTCAACATTGCCAGAACAGCTCATGAGAACATGAACAGAGAGAGCAGATAGCTGGAGGCAGAGTATGACGACGTCACTGACCCAGATTTTGAAGTGGGCGAAGGCCAGTCAAGTGATCACAGCTGAGAAGAGGAGGGTAGTACTGTGAGTGAAGCAGAGGCGTCGTCTGCTACAGCTGACACACACACACACAACGGGTCAGCCTGCGCGTGGCCACGCCAGCACGCGTGAACAAAGGCGGCCGGCGTTGGAAGGGGAACAGGTACGACTCCTAGTTACTGTCTTGTGCGAGTGTGCTGATGAATGGGTTTTGATCACATGGCATTTATCAGAAGACTTTACATGGTGGGCGTGGTGTGGGCGTGGCACTTTGTCCGAGTGTTTCTGATTTCACTTGTGTGTGTGTTTGTGTGTGTGTGTGTGTGTGTGTGTGTGTGTGTGTGTGTGTGTGTGTGTGTGTGTGTGTGCGTGCGTGTGTGTGTGTGTGTGTGCAATCAAATGGTTTTTGAGTAGATACTTGAAACAAGACTGAGTGAGAAGTAGTAATGGTGCATGTGCTATTTGGTGTGTGTGTGTGTGTGTGTGTGTGTGTGTGTGTGTGTGTGTGTGTGTGTGTGTGTGTGTGTGAGAGAGAGAGAGAGAGAGTGTGTGTGTGTGTGTGTGTGTATATGTGTGTGTGCTTGTGTGTGTGTGTGTGTGTGTGTTTGTGTGTGTGCATGACTTTTATTTTATGTCAACAGGTGTTGGCAGAGGACGGGGGACCAGAGGTAGAGGACGGGGAGCTGCTGCACAGAGGGGGAGAGGGAAAGGTGGTGTGTTGGCCCAGCCCCTTGTGCCACCTAACAACACCCAGCCAGACAAGAAACACACACAGCAAGTTGGATTTCCTGAAGTTCCAGCTGCAAGTCATCAGCGACCTCCTGTATGGCGACAATCCAGCACCACAAGCAGCTCTACCCCGTTCGGAAGAAATTGCATGCCTGATGGAGAGGCACTTCCCCACTACCTTAGAAAAGACTGTGGGGAAGCATTCAAAAGGCAGGAGGTGCAAGGTGTGCAGCAAGAGGGGCATCCAAAAGGAAACAAACTATGTGTGTGGACAGTGTCCTTCAACACCATCTCCAGGAGTATCCCACAAAGAAAAACTATTAGTCACTGTCTCCTGTCCTGTACAAATAATTATGTAATATATGTGTGATTTTATCATCTTTGTGTTTGTGTTGTGTGGTCATAATCAGGGATGAAAACAGGTTTTTTTTAAAAAGAGGAGATTGGCGGGGATCTGGGGGTTCACCATGGGCCCCCAGTGGGATACATGGGCAACAGCCCGGCGGGGTCAGGGGGCGGCGCCCCCTGAAGCTGAAGCATATTTTGTATTAAATAAGGCATAAAAATCTTTAGAAATCACTTTCTTGCTTCTAAACAACTCATTCTATAGAACAGCTTTCAACACCATGAAGACTGAGACTGATGTGGAAAGAAACTATGTCAATTGACACAAACATTTAGTATGATGAATCCTCAGAACTCTAGCTAAAGAAAATTTGACAAACAGTGCTTTCAGGACATAAAGAATAAGGCCTGTAGATAAGTAAATCAGAGTGGGAAATCAAACTAAGTAAATCAGATGTATGAAAACGACTGCTGGACTTCAATAAACACAATATGAAAAATGATTACTTTGAAGTCCTTTAAAAAAAAAAAAAACCTGAAGCTTTTGGGCCTTAGACCCTTTGTCAGGAAACACTAAACACAAAAAA
The DNA here is from genome assembly GCA_018398815.1 of Conus ventricosus. NCBI lineage: Eukaryota > Metazoa > Mollusca > Gastropoda > Neogastropoda > Conidae > Conus > Conus ventricosus. The sequence goes on along the minus strand of CM031595.1, from coordinate 38,771,264 downwards.
AGAACAAATGACATAAAAACAAACTGATGTCACAACAGTACACCCCCCCCCCCCACTTCCCCCTTACAACTAATATCCCCCCCCCCCCTTGACAAGTGTTGTGTGTGTGTGGGGGGGGGGGGGGGAGGGGGGTGTTTGTGTGTGTGTGTGTGAGGTGGGGACGGGGGTGGGGGGGAGGGGGCGAAGTGTGTGGGGTATGTGTTGTGGGGTGAGGGTGGGGGTTGGGGGAGAAGGAGGAGGAGTAGAGGAAGTATATAGGTAGTGGGGGGAGTGGGCTGGTGGAAAAGGATTTCATAGTGGGGGCTGTTAGCAGACACCTAACAAATGTAGCAAACGTTTGCATTATACCAGGGGGAAAGTGTTACACAATACTGTTGTGACATCAGTTTATTTTGATGTCATTTGTTCTTTTATATTCTTTTTGTCACTTTGACGTTTTTCCCTTGCTTTGAAGACTCTACGAGTGGAAGTACTTAGAGTAGGAGTCAAACTATCTTTGGAAATTAAACGTAGATTGTTGCATACCCAATGATCTGAAAACATGCTGTAATGGTGTGGGAAACACACACATTTTCTGTTGGTGACTGGGACGCTCGATGTGATCTCTGATTGCCACAAAGCCACGACTACCAAAGTAGACACGTTTTTGGCAAGGCTCGCAAAACACTTCAAATTCGCCGTCTTTGTCATGTTTTCTTATTACATCCGCGACTCTGCGGTCACACAGTGACACGTCCTTCTGCTGCCACTCGGTCTTCTAGTGGTTCACATACTTCTTTCTTTTTTTTTTTCGTTTTGTTTGCACTCACTGGCGGCAAACTCTCGCTGTGAATCGACGCCATGATGAGAAATGATACTAGAAGGAAGCAGAATGAGAACTACGCCGTTTGAGAACATTACCGACAAAGAAGAAATTCGCTGTGCAGACAAGTTGAGATCGTTTCTGAGCTTCATTCTTCGAATAATTTTTCGGCGGAGACTTTTTCTTTCGGCGGAGATGCGAAAAAATAACGGCGGAGACGGCGGAAACGGCGGAGGAGTTTTCATCCCTGATAATACTGGTGGATAAAAGAAGAAAAAAAACAACAGTGACACATAAATTTCTTTCTGAACCTCCTAACAACCTGGATGTAGATGTGGACAGGTATCTGGTCAATTTGAAAACTTTGGATTTATATTCTTCACATAAGGTAAGGAAATACATTTTTCCTTATGACTGTTTTGTTTTCTAACAATAATTCACTGTTTTGTTTCACACTAATATGATAGTATTTTAGAATTGAGTGAAAAACACATAAACCTATTTCACTGGACATAAACTTTTTGCAGTGGTCTTGAATGTGACTGCAATTGTTATCAAAAGAAAGAGTGTTCAATTTCCTTTCAGAAAAGTATAGGTTTCATATGCTTTTGTTCAATAGTTTTCGAGCCAGAATTTTTTTTGAATTATTACCCTTCGCGACTAAAAACGGCTTGGCAAACTGTTGTCTCAGAGCTTTAAAAGGGTGCAGCAGGCAAAGGGTTAATTCTACATGCATCTGTTTTAACCTCCTTTAAAAAAAAATCTCCTTTTAAAAACAAAACAAAAAAAACTCATACTTTTTTCCAGTAATATTTTGTTATACCACCAACATCAGCAACGACTCGAGGGAACATCCCAATACTCAGAGAACAAGTGAAAGTTGTAAAAAAAAAAGAAAAAAATTCAGTTCAAAACTCAAAACTGCTGAAGGAAGGGGCGCTAGAAATCTTCAATACTTTGAAAATTATGTGTCAAAATGCAGGAACAAAACAGTGGCCTAAAGATTGGATACAAGCAGTTCCAGACTAGAAAGGAATTTGGGGCAGAACAGACTTCTGCTATATTCATATGAATCTTGAACTGGCTCTTTGAATCGGTTCATGGATGAAAACAAAACTCTTTTTCTGCCATGGAAATAACAGCTGGAACAGACTGAGTTAGTATCAATCTTTTTTTTCCAATAGGAAATGAACAACAAGAATTATGAAGTTTTCATACTTGATGAAAATATACTGCATTGCAGATCAGCTACCAATCTGTAACAGTAATAGTAACTCCACAGTCTTTCTACTCTGAGAAAAATGCGTAATCATGTTACTGAACTGATCCTGGATCTGCCTTTTTAATCAGAACTCACACCATCGGTCCTCACCAAAATGTAAATGAGTTTGTTCTTTGGCCATGTTCCACCTTTTTGTCACATTTCTTTCAAAATGATTTGGCCGTTTCTGCATAATGAAATTTGTAATAATCCTGCTGAACAATCTTGGATCTGCAGTATGATTTAGATTTGCAAATAAAACAAGATAATAATATCTCTGCTCAAGAAAATCAATCTGTGACAGTAAGAACAACAGTGATGCTGACTGTGCCATTGAACAGACTGAAGAAAAAGTACGAAGAAATCCATGCAGAAGAAAATATATGATTTAGACATAGATACACTTCAGCTGAAGAGATTTCTAACATCAAACACCTTCCTGGAAAACCAACGTGAAGTCTAGTTCCACAATTTCGATTATCTATGAAAAACCTTTGTGGCAAGTCTGAACATTTTTCAAAGTATGAATTAATCCAAATAAAATCAACCTAAAAAATTAAAAAAGATATGCACTTCCCTTAAACAACAGCCTGACACTTTCCCCAAGCAACTGCAGAAGACAGCCAAAGCTGTCACCTCTCTCCAATTCAGTTCAAAATCTGTCTTGTTCCACTGCTGGTCGGCCCCATTGAAATCTTTATTTTTCTTACGACAACTACATAATGGGAACTCTGATAACTGACTACCAGACTAGAGAGGACATCAAGAGCATATGAAACAGAGATTAGGTTAGAAAAAAGGAATGCAAAGTCTTGGCCCACAACACCTGACAATCAGAAGAAATTCAACATCAATCTGAATGGACAGTCTCTGGAAAAAAAGGACCACTTCAAGTATCTTGGGGCCATGCAGTGATACCTAACATGGAGAGCAACTCATCAAAGGTGGTCAAAATGTGGTTTCAGCTCAGCTATGTCTGCCATGGTAAAATTCAACGTCACTTGGAATAACCACTTCTAACAGCTTCCTGTGCAGATGAAAGTCACTAATTTGTTATATCTAGCCTTCTGTATGCCTGCGAGGGATGGCTGTTGATAAGCAGTTATCAAATGAAAAATCTGGGCATTCAAGAACGAGTTCTTTAAAGATTTCTTCACATTTCTTAAGGGAACAAAAACATAGATGACTTGGTCAGGCAATAAATCAATGTGACAATTGTAGAAAGGAACCTCTATGCAGATGCTATAAGCTTGACCAATAAAGGTATGCATCCCACAATAACTTGATGTTACAAAGTGCTAAAAAAAGACACAGTGGTGGGTGGACATCAAACGTTTGGCTGGACAACATGAGGAATCGGAACGGACTGGCTGAACACAACTGCCTCGTCGAATATGACCATGAAGAGAGAGTCAGGAAGATCATCTGTCAAGCAACTCTACCACCAAACGTCACATGATGATGATGCCTGTATGGCTTAAGGTCAGTTAATAATCATACACATTACATGCAAATCTTTGAGATACTATGGTACAAATTACATGCAATGATGCAGCTGTATGAATCATATGATCTGGACCAAGTTGCGTTTCTGCAAAATAGCTCAGATACATGCATGCAAAGGATCATGCATGTATGAGCATTAGGGGCAAGATAAAAGCCAATGGCAACTTACTGATTGTGCAGTTATCAGCAGAGATGGACCCATTAGTTGGGGTTCTGGCATCACTGGGACAGGGTTCACAAAGGCTATAAGGGTTGATCCCTGTCCTGAAAGACCCAATGGGACAGGGCATACACTCCTCTTTGTTCCCAACTCGCTGCTGTCCTGCTGGGCAAAAGACTGGAACAAAGAAGTTTTATTTGTTGTGTTTAAAGTGTTTAAGCATTTGAAAAAATAGGAACTGGATGTTTTTTCCTGTCAATGTGTTTCTATCTTCACCACAGCCCTGGACTCAATATCTGTGCAACATGAAGCACTTCAAAACAAAACCAGTCCAGAGACCAGCCACTGTGGTGAAGTGGTTAGCATCGCAGACTCCCAGCTGGGAGGTTGTGGGTTCGATTCCCATCAGAGTCATGTGGGATTTTTCTGCCCCAACTGGCTCCTACCCAGAGTTGAGTTTGTTCAGTTGGGAAGACTGAGACCACACAGTCGAGTTTCATCCACTTAATGGATGCATCTCTGAGAGTGTTGCTCAAATTTCCTGACCAACACTGCATGTGTCTGTATCACTCGGGCCTGGTTGACGCCGGGATATATTATGAAAGGAAGCGTAGAGTACAGTCCTGTCATGCAGTCTCAGACCAAAATGGAAATCCGTAGCATCATCTTCATCATCGTCATTCTCATCGATCAGCATTAAAAAAAAAATCTTAAATTCTGTCGTCTTTCATGCCCTGCTCTCATGATGACCCGAGTTTTGATGTCCTCTCCACGTCTGTGGTCTTGGTTTGGTTCCGTCGGGGTCATTGGTATGGGCAAGTCCATGGGGGCTGTCATTGGAAGGACGTGGTGGCGCCCTCTGGAGGGAGAGCTCACTCATGCCGGCTCCACAACTAAGCAATTAGTGTCATCAGTAGGGGGCTTCGTAGGTGGTGTCCTGCATATGGTGGATCAGAACAGGCACCACTGAACACCACTGAAGTGACTCGGAAGCAGTGCTGCGTCTCCTCCAGTGGGTTGCCTCTTGATGACTTGACACTGACTGCTCCCTGTGTATTACCGGTGCTGGAGCTGCGGCAGGACCGACCGGGCTGTGGCTGTGGACGGGTGTCGGAATGAGTGTTGTGGAAGCATTGCCACTTGAGGTGGCACAGAAGATGGGACAGCAAAAAAATTTTTTTTTTTAAATCAGTCCAGAGTATACATTGCATTAAAAATACATACTTTACAAAACTAATGAATGAATGAACAAATGAATGAAATACAAACTAGTTAAATGGACAATTCAGCAGAAGCAAAACCATAAAATCAAGTATTCTACAAACTGATTTCACTCACACACACACACACACACACACACACACATGTACACTAAGTGTATGTGCCAATGAAATGGACTAAATGACATGCAAAATAAATGAATGAATAAGGATCAGTTCAATTTGTCACCTGACAAATCTAAATGTACACAATATGATGAAAGAGATGGTAATCACCTCTAGTTATTCTTGATCAACAGGGCAAATTTAAGGTGCACTGAGCAGAAGTTTTCTCACAAGCTGGGATACAATCAAGTTCTTCTTTTGTACCAGGTGCAGGATAATTGTACATGTTGCTGGCTGAAACTCGTCAGAACTATCATAATCAAAATGGGTACTTCTCACAGGAAATGTATAGGCATTGTAAAGTCATAAAGGGCAAGCTACAGACCACCCATTACTGAATTTCATCAACACAGGGAATGTGACCAACAGTGTGCTAAAATTTCCAGATTATTATTTTGGGGGCCTGACTTGATGCTGGGATGTCTTTAACAGTGTAGTGTGCAACAGTCATTGTCTCAAACAAAAATAGAACTCTAAAACATCCACATCCTCAGTGATCATCATTTAAAACTTTAAGACTTTTACTCCTAATCTTGTGTGTTCAAATAAATGCTTTAACCTACCTAGCCATAACTCAACATCTCAAATTAAGAACCACAACAACAAAAATTTGGGTGAGCAAGGGAGCTAATCAAGGCAAATCAGGAACCACAATAAAAATTTGGGTGAGCAAGGGAGCTAATCAAGGCAAATCATGTACCACAATAAAAATTTGGGTGAGCAAGGGAGCTAATCAAGGCAAATCAGGAACCACAACAAAAAATTGGGTGAGCAAGGGAGCTAATCAAGGCAAATCAGGAACCACAATAAAAATTTGGGTGAGCAAGGGAGCTAATCAAGGCAAATCAGGAACCACAATAAAAATTTGGTGAGCAAGGAGCTAATCAAGCCACCAGAACATGAGACACAAAACTGGTTCCCCACAGTGCCACATGAATTCCTCAAGTGACCTCTAAAATCAGTTTCACACCTCTTCAACCAAGTAGACAGGCATGAGTTTGGATAAGTAAGTATTTCATACAACTAGTTTTTGCTAATTAGTTTTCTTCATAATTATTTACTTGAACAAGTAAATGGCTGAACATCAAAAAAGAGGAGGGAAGACGCCCTCATATGTAACAGAGAAGATGTGCCCCAACCAAACATGTCTCAAATCACAGAGCCAGGAAATGAATTCCTTGGCCAAGCAGACAAACACAAAATGTCTCTTTGGGTCTTTCTGGATGTGAATCAATTTGTTCCCCTCTCTCCCTCAAACATAAAATAAGATAGCTAAAAACCAAGCTATATCCAGGCATGAAAGTAACCAGCAGTAAAAAAGGCTGAAAAATTGGCGTGGGTCTGGGGGCCGCCGTAGGCCCCCAGTGGGGCCCAGGGGCAACGTCCCGGCGGGGGTCAGGGGACAGAGCCCCCTGAAGCTGAAGCTTTTTTATGAAATAAAAGGCCTAAAACTGCAAATAAACCCCTATTTCGGCGCTGTTAAGAAGGGCAAATAAGCCACATTTTCATGTTTTCAGTAACTTCAAACACTTCAAAAGATCATATATACATGGGTGAAACTGGAAAAAAAAATTGAAAAACTGATAGGTCGAGGTCCAGGGGCCAAAATTAATATTTTGAAAAATTCAGACAGTTTTCGTGGCCTCTGGTGAAAGGAAATTTGGAACCGAGGCCTTGTTTTAAAACACATATTTATTGCTTATATGTAAACAAAAGTCATTTTGAAATCAAAAAAAAAAAAAGAAAGAAAAAAATTTACCCCCCAAAAAACAGCTTGGTTGGTGCCTTGGACATAGATGGGCAGTAGGGGTATTTAAGATCGCAAATCTGTGCATTTTCTAAGGTTTTAATAGAGTTTCCACTGTACTTCCAAAACTAGCCCATTTTATTACACCGAGAAATAAAACCTTTAATAGTTTTCCCCATCCTTTTTCCAGAAAACTAACATGTATATTTATTTGTCTTTCATGTTTTTTTTTCTTTCTTTAAATTTTTTTCATACTATTATGTCTCTCACTCTCTGTGCGTGTGTGTGAGTGCATGTGTGTGTGTCACTGGGGGGGGGGGGGGGGGGGGGGGGGGGGGGCATGGAGGGCTGCTGAAAAAGATTTTACTGAAATTCTCACCATCATTCTTTTAATATGGTCCGGACTTCTGACATGCTTTGCTAGCCGAGATTTTCCATTGGATCCATACTCGAGGTCCGAGTTACACACGCGGCAAAACGCTACACCCGGTTTGTTCGTTTTCAAACACCAAACACGATGTTGTCGTTTTTCATCATCTATTTCGTTCAGCCACTTATTAGTAAAGCCAGCGTCGATCTCCTCAACAGAATCACCTTCTTTAAGATAGGACATTGTCACGGTTTCCAACGAACTCCAAACTCGAAATCTAGATTTCGGCAAATGGTGCTTTATCTTTGTTCCCTAAAATAAAGAGTACTACCAAATCGGCACTTCCGTTTTATGGTAAGCGCACTCAATACGTTATTTGCACAATTTTAGAGACTGTTTTGAAAATTTGTTGTTGTTGTTTTTTTCCAGATTTAGGAAAAACGGAAAATTCCGTCTCGAATAATTTCATAAAACGGATTCTGTCCTCAGACGGAAGAAGTTTCACCCATGTATATACTTTTATATGTGCATACTGACTCATTCACTCAAATTCAAAACAATGAGACAGCCTTCATCACAACATTGATTCAGTCAATCAATCTTTCCACATGGAACACAAAATGCAGCGCCTTTCTCGTCTAATTTGCGAAACACATCACCAACTCGAACATCGTCCACTTCCTGGTCTAGCCAGTCCCACCTCCAATCGTTTCTCATCCCTTTTTTTTGCCGTGAAATCGCGGCGCGCTTGACAAACTTCACCAATTTAACGATGTCCGACGGGCGCGAAAAGACCGGATGTTGATTAACGGCGGAAGTGACCGGTTGACTCTTTTGAGAATAACAGAGTTGCAAATTGTCCAAATGGGAATAGCATCGAACGAAAGTTTATTTTCAGGATTTTTTTTTTTTTTTGGGGGGGGGGGGGGGGGGTCACTTTTTTTGGGGGGCGGCGCAGATGAAAAAAAATGGGCGGAAAATCCGCCTTAGGCGGACGAATTTCATGCCTGATATCTAAAAGTGCATCTGAACATTCAGTGAGAAAAGAGCATACATATATATATATATATATATCAAAACTGGGGAAAGAAGAGGACCTTCAAATCATCAATCATTGAGGCAGCGTTGAAAAATGAACAACAGCAATGCCTCTTAAGCAATGATGGTTTAAAATCTGCTATCATTGTGGATGTAGAGCAGTCTGATCATCAACAATGCCTCACAATCAGACCTTCAATCAACAATCAACAAGGGTGTACTGCTGTCAAATCAACACCAGTGCCTCCCAAACACTATCAAGGGCTGTCAGATCTTCTATGTCTCCAAGATAAAATCTGAATATTGTTTGGTACTTCTAGCCTACTGTATGTACAATCTCGCCTATTACGTCAGCAGCAGCAACGTTACTATGTCACAGGTCAGAAATGACGGAGAGAGCCTGGACATTATGTGCCCTTCTGTCTGCTTTGGGGAAAGCAGTCTTGCGTCACAGACATAAGCCTAGCAATTAACCCGCCAAAGCCAGAGCTTATTATTTAGAGTCTAAAAGCAATGTTCCCCAAATGAGAATAATTTGGCACTTATCCATGTGAACTTTATTCAGTACTTCCGGTGTTAGATGAGGAGGAAGGGGGGGGGGGGGATAAGAGCAAAAAGGCATCCTCTCTCATGAGACCGATCGAGCATTCACAGCAAAGACGTGGAGGCTGGAACTGGGAACACAAAGACGCAGCTGACTGTTCCACCTTCTGGAACAGATGTCCATGTGAGGGGTGCACAGAGTCTGGCAGGGCGACCTGAGCACTGTCATTCAATGCTTGTTTCAAGGGGAGGGCCTGACCCTTCATGGAGAGGTAATGGAGAGGTAGTCCACTATCACATTCAATGTTAAAAGAATATGCCTGACTTGAACCAGCGGAGAAATCCACACATACTGACAAGAAGAGAAGAAGTTACATTCAAATAATAATCTTTTTTAAGTGTGGAAAAGGGGAAAGTGGAGAAGTTAAGCACAAATGTAAAAAAAGCAAATCAAATGGAATGGTGAAGGAGAGATCCTGCCTGTCAATCAGAATTTCTATTTGCAAGGCATTGTTTTTGTACAGAATGGCCTTCCTCAGAGAAGTTTTCTGGTTCAATGTCTTGACACATCCAGTAGCAAAAGTTTTAGGCAGCTCTCAGAACAATTGGCCCTAACATCTTCTCCAACACTTAAAGCTCCAACCAACCTCAATTTTGCTTACATTCACATTTAGATTTCATTACAATAATTCAAACGGACAATCTTTTACAAAAATGGAAAGTAACGCACAAAATTTTGAGGAGGCAAGAGCAACAGTACTATGTTTAATTGATAATTTCATTCAAACAACCCTGTGGTCTTCATATCAGCTAGTTCCATAAATAATCTGCCACACTTTGCACATACTCAATGTGCTGTTTGGAATGTGGCATGATCCGGATCCATGTCTGTATATCATCAGCTAGGAAAAAATAGAACAGTCCACTATCTATTGCTTTTCAGTGCTCTTTTTCTTCTTCTATCCCGTCTTCAATCCCTCTCTCCTTGTCCTCGTCCACTACTTGATGGTTTCTGTTAGGTGAAGAAAATTGACAAGTCTAGGGTAGAAAAGCAAATCCAAACTGATTTCCTTCCAAATATACTAGTCCACATATTCTTATACAAGTTCATGGCAAACCATCAATAGAACAACGTACAAATACATCAAATTAATCACGAAATGCACTTACATTTACAATCAGCCTTTGAAGTGGATGCGATGGAGTCAGTTCGGTATCTCTCACCCCCACATGAAATACAGTTATACTGCCATTTCTCTGGCTGGTAGGTACCAACAGGACAAGGCAGCCTTTCTGTCTCATTAGTTGGTGAACGATAGTAACCAGGAAGGTTGTTAGCTGGAAAACAAACACAAACATGTCTCTTAATTTGGAAAGCAGATGCCTTAACTCATTTATACACTTGTAGCCAGGTGCTAACAGTGTATATATTTCTTGGATACCCTTCATGGACAAAACACGTTTTGTTGGAGAGTTATCTTCCCCATTACCTCCTTGATTGATGAATCTTGACCTTTTTTTGTGCGTAAATTCTATAACTTATGAATACCTTAGAACCTACATAGTTGTATATATGTGACTGAAGTCGCAAAAATTAATATATTCCATTCGTTACAACTGTGTTGGGCTGTGAAGCCCATATTTTCTGTAGAAGCCCATATTTTTGGTATTCTGCACAATTAAACTTGGCGCCACTTTCAACTGTCTGACAAACAATCCTAGAATAATTCTTGATTTCACAAAAAGTATGAGAAGAATCTGAAAATGCACATTAGAAGTAAAGTCCATAAGCCCTCATTTCATATATCGCATGTCCAGGATCTTTTCTGTACAGGCTTGCAACTATATGAGATCACTGACGGCACCAGTTTGCTTGAGCAAGTCGCCTTCTTCGTTCATTGTAGGAGTTTTGATCCAAATTATCATTCTACGAAATTCAGACTTCCTGATCGGGATCTTGCTAATGACTCCATTTCTGTTATGAACATAGCTGAAAATGTATAGAACTTATTATCCAACAGTCCATTTCAACAGAGTATTTTTCAGTTGAACCCAGCCGTTGTCTGGTCCTAAGTCCAGAATGAGAAATGGGGGAAGGTTGTGCGTTGGGCTAGCAACCCGCCACGTAAAAAAAGCTTTGCTACAGAAACGCCAACAAGACCCAATCAAAGTTCGGGGGACGAGCGCAGGGCAGATGCAGCAATGCACTGTTATGACTAGTAGGGGTGAAAGCCGGAAGGAAGCTTCTGCTCCGACAATGTCCTTAGCGAATCCCAAACAAGAGGTGAGAGTGGGAGCCTGGAACGTGTGAACGCTGTATGAAGCTGGAAAGACTGCGCAGACTGTGAAAGAGATGAAGAAGTAAAGACTGAACATCCTAGGAATCAGTGAGATGAGGTGGACGGATTCAGGCATCACGACCCTTGGCTGAGGAGAGACGGTATGTTATTCTGGTCGTACGGACGGGCAACATCAGGAGGGAGTGGGTATCACCATGGCTCAGGAGAGACAGTATGTTATTCTGGTCGCACGGACGGCCAACATCAGGAGGGAGTGGGTATCACCATGGCTCAGGAGAGACAGTATGTTATTCTGGTTGCACGGACAGGCAACATCAGGAGGGAGTGGGTATCACCATGGATAAGGTGGCCAGGAAGAGCTTGATGGGATGGGAGCTCGTCAACTCAAGAATCATCACAGAAAGATTCTTCTCCAAGTATGCCAAGACCACCATCATACAGTGTTATGCACCGACAGAGTAAGCCATGGAGGAGGAGAAAGACCTGTTCTACAACATCCTACAGGAACAGATAGACAAAACACCACAGCATGACATCCTACTTCTTATGGGAGACCTCAATGCGAAAGTTGGAGCAGAGAACACCGGGTATGAGACTTGCATGGGACAACAGGGAGTGGGAGATAGAAATGACAATGGACAGCGTTTTGCAGATGCGTGTCTTGAGAATGGTCTGGTGATTGGTGGTACCATCTTCCAACACAAAACCATCCACAAACTGACATGGATATCACCAGATGGAAGAACCAGTAACCAGTTAGACCACATTGCCACATCAACCAGAAGTGGAGGAGCTCCATGAAAGACGCGAGAGCCATTCGAGGAGTGACGCAAGCAGTGATCACCATCTTGTGTTATGCAGACTCCAGCTGAAACTCAAGAGAACACAAAAAAAGGAAAGTGAACAACTCTTTGACTCGAGGAAACTGACCAGTGAGGCGGTGAAAAGTCGGTTTACCGTTGAACTTTCCAACAGATTCCAAGTCCTGGACAGCACACCAGCAGACGACATTAATGCCCTGTGCGACAATGTACAGAAAGCTTTCATAGACACCAGCAAGGCTGTGCTGGGCTACAGAAAAAGAGAGAGGAAGAAATGGACATCAGACGCCACATGGCAACTCATAGAGGAGAGAAAGATCGCAAAACTCGGCACGCTCACTGGAACAGAAGATGAGAGACAAACATTTGCCGAAACGTACAAAGAGAAAAACAAAGAAGTGAAGAAGAGCACAAGGAGAGACAAGCGACAGTTTGCAGACAACTTGGCAGCAGAGGCCCAAGCTGCAGCAGAGAAAGGAGACTCCAGGACCGTCTATAAGATCACCAAGACTCTAACAGGCGGATTCACCAGCAAAACCACAGTAGTGAAGGTCAAGACCGGGAAAGTTTTGACAAAAGACGAAGACCAACTCAACAGATGGGCAGAACATTTTAGAGAGACATTAAATAGACCGGACCCAGATGAGGAAGCCACCATCGAAGACATGGGTTTCAACTTAGAGATGAGACGTGGACACATCACCCAACAGGAAATTGTAGTGGCCATCAGGCAAAGGGCAACAGGGCACCAGGTGAAGACAGAATCACAGCAGACATGTTGAAGGCAGACCCCAAAACGAGTGCAAAGGCTTTAGTGAAACTATTCAACAAGGTATGGGAAGAGGAAAAAGTCCCGGACACATGGAAGAAAGGCATCATAGTGAAGCTCCGCAAGAAGGGCGACCTCTCTGAATGCGGCAACTGGTGGGAAATCAACTTGCTCTCCGTCCCAGGGAAGATCTTCTGCCGTGTCCTTCTACAGCGCATGAGGCAAGCCATTGAGACCACCTTACGAGAAGAACAGGCAGGATTCAGAAGCGGGAGAAGCTGCACAGACCAGATCTTTGTTTTACGAACAATTGTGGAACAGTCCATCGAATGGAATTCATCACTCTACATCAACTATATCGATTTTCAAAAGGCTTTCGATAGCATCCATCATCCTTCGCTGTGGAAGATCTTGGAAGCCTACGGATTTCCTCAAAGTCATCAACATCCTACAGGACATGTACGCAGACAACCAGTGCTGTGTGCGACATGATGGACAGCAGAGCGAGTGGTTCCACGTGCAGACCGGGGTCAGGCAAGGTGCGTGATCTCGCCGACAATTTTCCTCATCGTCATTGACTGGGTGATAAGGAAGGCCACCAGCGATAGGGCGAGAGGGCTTGTATGGTGACCGACAGCCAGGCTTGAAGACTGCGACTTCACGACGATATTGCACTGCTGTCGCACGCCCAGAAAGACATTCAGGAAAAAACCATCAAGAGTGGACCTAATAGCCAGCAGTGTGGGACTCGAGATTCACCCCTACAAGACCAAGATCATGAAGGGGAAGATGAAGAGTGCAGAGAAGACCAGTGTGCGAGGCTCAGCTCTAGAGGAGGTGGAACACTTCGAGTACCTCGGCAGCTATATCTCGGCCGACAGCAACATCGAGTAGGAGATCTCAACCAGGATAGGACTCGCAGCCCGGGCATTCAGCGGGTTGAAAAACATCTGGAAGTCAACTGTCCTGCAAACCAAAACCAAGTTGAAGATCTACAGGTCCAACGTACGCTCAGTACTCCTATATGCCTCAAAGACATGGAGAACCAAACAGAAGACTGAGAGTAGGCTCAGAGGCTTCGAAGGAAGGTGTCTTCGCCGAATCCTGAAACTTCACTGGCAGCAGCATGTCACCGACAGGGAAATGTCAAGGCGCACCAGCATAAACAACATTGTGGCCAAGGTGAGGCAGCGGCGGTGGAGGTGGCTGGGACACATCCTTCGGATGGACAAGGCCAGACTCCCTCATACTGCGCTGAGATGGGCACACCGGGGAAGAGGAAGCGGGGCAGACCACTCGGCACCTGGAGGACGACAGTGGAGGAGGAGATGAGAGAGGCAGGCAAAACTTGGAATGAACTGAGCTGGCTTGCCCAGGACAGAGCAGGCTGGAGGGAGCTTGTTGGCGCCTGTCACCGATCTGGTCATCGTGGAAATTGTACAGACGCGCCGATGGATCTGTATCGATTCGTAGCATCATTCCGATGGGGGTGTAGGCTTAGAGGGCCATATATGGTAGTGGTTGGGTTCAGGAAGGTTGGTGGGGGTGTTGGATACCTGTATGTTCCATTCATATATTGGGTGTGCGCTTGCTACCTTGCACAGGCAGGGAAAGGATAAGTGGGGGAGAGGGGGTTAGCCTTCCGTCTCCCGTTTTGTTTCGTGTGGAGTCCCGTTTCACGTGCGGTTTGTGTAGAGTTCAGAACTCAGCAAGGAGTGAGTGCTGAGTCATCAAGCTTTAAAGTTTGGTGGGGCCGGTGGCTGGCACTTCGGTCAAAATCCTTGGTGAAGAGCAGTTGGGCTCTTGTTCTGGTGCCAGTGTTTGTGCTGTGGGTCTTACTTTGGTCGACATGGTGAGCCGGCCCTTGGAGCGTTTTGCTCTTGGTCGTGCAGTCATCGGTGTTTCGGTGTGCTGCGACCCTGAGGTTCAGGTGCTGGGGGGATGGGGGGGGGGGGGGGGGGGCCAGCCACAGCGGTTGTCGTCGTTTCCGTGTTGTAGCAGGTATGTGGAGTTAATTAAGGTGATAGTAGTGTAAAGGGTGGTGTTGCCTTGTGCACATTTCTGTCGACTTGTACAAAGGTGTAAATAATATGAGCTCATATTTTGAATCAATTTCAAGTTTCTTAGGGAAAAGGAAGAGGGAGAAAATGGGGAAAAATAAGGACTAAATCGAAACAGGTTGAGAAAAATGTGTTGATGGCGGGTTTGACCAGCGGGTTGTATTGAGAGGTGGAAACAGGGAAAAGGAAAAAGAAAAGAAGAAAATTTGGTTGTGAAGTTTTGAATGGAAATGTAAATAGTCATTCATCGATTCGATCCTGGTGTTTGGGTTGAGTTGGCACTTATTTGTTACAGGGGGTTCGAACGGAAATGCTTTCGGGAAGCATAGACAAGGTGTGTTGGCCACTGGGTGCTGTAGAGGTTATGATTGTGCCGTGTCATGGAAGTTAATTAGAAAGGATAAGTATTGTGTAGTTGTATGAAGAGGTACTGGTGTCAAGCAGCGCGGTTTTGTATAGTGTGGGTACCCTAATTCAATAATATAGATCTAGTTGCAAAGCGAGACGACTGCAGGCGGAAATCTAAACAAATCTTAAATAAATGTTAGCGAACCGCCCAGAGAACGTGGACAAACGAGTCACAAGACAAAACACAACGCGTTTCGACCTCTTAGGTCTTCATCAGGTGATATATAAACGAATAAAACAACGAAAATTCACTTAGCTTTGATCGCTTCAGATCGCTTAGGGTTCAGCGCAAGGAAGATGGCGTTGAACCCTAAGCGATCTGAAGCGATCAAAGCTAAGTGAATTTTCGTTGTTTTATTCGTTTATATATCACCTGTTGAAGACCTAAGAGGTCGAAACGCGTTGTGTTTTGCTCTTGTGACTCGTTTGTCCACGTTCTCTGGGCGGTTCGCTAACATTTATTTAAGATTTCAATAATATAGATTTAAGATTGTTCCTACATTGTTGGAGATTTGTGGGAGTGTGCTAATGCCTTGGGTGATTGGCGTGGAGATATAGTTGTCCTGTCCCATTGGTTTTCTTTGGAATCGAGACATATTTGTTGGGGATGTTACAATATGACTGTGAATGTGTGTGGGGGAAGGTGTATTATGGAGTAGCTCTTGTGTATGCTGCAGTGCAAAGAGGAGTGTAACTCAGTGGTATAAACAACGTGAGATAGTGATAGAAGTAACTCGTTTATAGAGCTAACAGGCTTTGGGGTACATAAAGGAAATCCTGGGAAGGGGCGAATTAAGGGGTTACCTCAGTGATGTATGTAGCTATGTATATCTACGGTTGGAGGGTAACAGTTATGTCAAGTGCAGGTGAGGGCGCATTCCCACCATCCTGTGGCCCGGTACACCAGGTGGGTCAGGTCGTTGCAGTCGGGGAGCTGTGGACGGCCAGTTGCTGGCATTCCTGTCCCTGACTGTCCGGCGATCGTCACAGGTGCCTGCAGTTACCCCACCTGCACTCCCCATCCTGCTGTGCCCCGACTGTTGTCCCAGTCCTTCCCCTTTCCAATGCTACACCCTTTTCCCTTCTCCCCATCCAGTCGGGTCTTCACAGCCTGGCCATTAACGTCGCAGTTGATGCTGGCTCTGTTGCTGGTGTCACTGTAGCTGCTGGCGCCGTTGCTGGCGTCGCTGTTGCTGCTGGCACCATTGCTGGTGTCATTGTTGCTGCCGGTGCCGTTGCTGTGTTGCCGTTGATGTGTCGCCGTTGCTGTTATCGCCGTTGCTGTTGGCTTTGTTGCTGTTGTTGGCGCTGCTGCTGATCCCCCGTATCACCGACTCCTCACTCTGTGACCGCCGCCATTGAAGGGTGTCATCGCCGCCATGGGTGTCAGTTGACACTGTGGTTGGTGGCAGTTGTTGCTGTTGCTGTTGTGTTGGCGGTAGCGGTGAATTCCACTGGTGCTGTGAAAGCCGGTGTGTTACTGTCATTTGTCATCTCGTCTTCGGCAGGCAGATTCGTCTGATCACCGTCACCGTCGCTGTTGTCGTCGTGAGACTGTCAACGTCGTTGTTGTGTGGCCTGTTTCCTTTTGTGTTGTGTTTTTTTGTGGTGAGAGCGAAACACCTCAAGACATTTGGTTTGGGTGTGCATACATGAAGGATGGATGTTGATTAAAAAAGGGTATGACTGAAAGGATGAACGTGCACAGTGAATTATATGCAGACCTGTTTACCCCCTTGGCTACCAAGTGTAATCCCAAATACTGAAAAGTGTAATCTTATGGGGAAAAAGTGTAATCGAAGGCGCGAAGCGCCGAGATAGCTAGGGGGGGGGTCCGGGGGCATGCCCCCCCGAAAATTTTTTGGGGGGAAGCAAAATGGTGCAATCTGGTGCACATTTGGTGCACATTCTAAGGTTAAATTTCATCATTATGACCATGAAAATTCAACTCATAATATAACAAAAACAAATTAAAACTCACAACTGCCATTGGAACCACTTTACTTGGTCAAAGGATGTCTGCCAAGTTGGAGGATACCAAATAAATAATGTATTTAAAATTATAAAAAAAAAAAACACACACACATCTGAAGTCTTCAGAAAGTCCCTTGGGTTGTACAAATCCTGGAAGCAAATGTTCTCACACAAATACACAATCAGTCACTCTGCCAGTGCCCCCACATCTTTGCTTCAGCTTTTGTTGTCATCTTTTCCAATGAATTTCCAGAATCATCATGCTTGCTCTGGATCATGAAATTCGCGATAGATTTCTGCTTTCCAGCTGCTTCGATGAACTGCTTGTGAGAAGCGTGCCCACATGTCTCTTACAATCGAACATTCCGCCATGTTCACAGCTGAAGTCCCACTTGCATATGCTACAATGCACATATCCGGCCCTTTTTCTTGATGGGAAAAGACAGTTATACTTGTCATGGTATACCTGGCGGTATTTTTGAGTAACTCGTGCCTTTTTTGGTTTCTCAGGAACTGTTTCTTCAGTAACACGGCAATCAGAATTGTCGTCTGTCTCATGCTGAGCACGCTTTGACGCCATCTTTGATAATGATGTCAACCCGCGAAAGTTATCTCCCTTACTAAAACGTTCAACCTCATGCCTGCCCGCAATGCTGGCTTTCGGTTACACTGATATGAAGGAATAACTGAACACTGTAACTTTCGCAGGTGGCACAGTGAGTGAACGGGCCATCGCGTTGTTGAACCGACGAGAATGATTGCTTTCGAAAAGTGTAGTTTTGGCGATCCGCGTGGCGGAATTTAATGTTTGAAGGCGTAATGGCGTAATTGGAGGTTTGAAATCGTGATTTATTACGCTAAAGGCGTAAAGTAAACAGGTCTATGCGAAATGAACATAGTTATATGAAGTTAGTATAGTTTGGTTGTTGTTGTTTTCTTTTGGGGAAATGGTTGTGGTCATGAAAAGGGTTGACTTATATTATGTTATGTGTTATATACTGCTGGCCTGAGGAACTCTGCACACTGTTCAGGAGCAGTTATGTCCCTTGATATCTTAATGGAGTGTCCTGCGCGTGCCTGTACCATCGTCAACACAGCTCAGGCCTCCAAGGGTGGTACAGGACTGCTCTAAAGGCGGGTGAAGACAGTGCTTCTCTGGGTCCTCCCCAGTACCTTCGGGCGTTTCTTTTTCTTCTTTGCCTTAACTAGGCTGACCCTGGAGAAAGGTCCAGTGACGGTGAGGAAAGACCCACTGACCACAGGGAAAGTCCTGTTGACAGTGGGAAAGACTACAACTTTGGATTCTCTCTTGAGGGCACATAAGACCGTATGGCAAAAGCTTGGCTGTGTCTGGAGTGGCACTGTCTTCATCTGTCCGTGGGCAGGGGTGGTTGGGTCTGTGGGGTGTGCTCGGCAGCTGGAGGGTGGTGTTTTTCGCGGTGGGCTCTGCAGTCATGAAATACGGGCTGGTACACCCATGGGGATGCTACTTTAAGGCTGTTATGAGCTGCATCTTGTAGTCTAATTTACCTCTGTTCAGGAGCAGTTATGTCCCTTGATTCTTAATGGAGTGTCCTGCGCGTGCCTGTACCCATCGTCAACACAGCGCAGGCCTCCAAGGGTGGTACAGGACTGCTCTAAAGGCGGGTGAAGACAGTGCTTCTCTGGGTCCTCCCCAGCACCTTCGGGTGTTTCTTTTTCTTCTGTGTTATATACTGCTGGCCTGAGGAACTCTGCACACTGTAGCTAAATAAGTAGGAACTGTGTGTTTTCAGGCTTGGGTCTATGACTTGTTATTCATAGAAGATTCTGCTCATTAAATGTTTTGTTGGGAATAAAATTGTTTTCTTGTCAGTTCTTATGTGGCGTGTTGTCTGTTTAGTGGGTTAGTTGTGGGAGGGTTTTTTTGTTTTTGTTTTTTACGTCCGGCTTAGCGTCCGTGACAGCGCCTTATGTCTTCTCGGGTTGCTGGATGAAGAGGATTAAGTTAGTAAGTAAGTAATTTTTCAGTTGAAAATTGTATCAAAAGCACGCGCTGACGGCCCAGCAAAGCGAAAAGTCAGCTGTGTTTTCTGCTAATTTCCCAAAACAAAGTTCTCCGCTTAGACACTATCCTGGATAATAAAGTTTATATGCATGAAAAGAGCGAAATGCCAGCTATTCATTCATTGTAAAATTATTTCACACTCTTTAGTATTTTTTATAGAAATAGTGGAAAAATTTGTCACAAAACACGTCAAAAGTGGGTTCACTCTGGGACATTAATCAGCAATGATTTAGTACAGGAACAAAATTGTTAAATGTGACTTACTGCATTTTATTCCTTTGATTCTGAGGTTTTCATTGATAATAAATATGTGTAATAGTTTGAATGGAAGGTGAGCCAGACAACATGGAAGCTGGAACATAAAGCACAAATTTCTGTCAGTTCGGCCTCACAAGGCCCATTTTTTCTTCGGCACCATGTTGCTGGCTTTGTGGTCCGGTTCGCGTCATGAATCTAGAGGCGCAGTCTGAGAGAGATCAGTGTTTCCTGGTGTGAGCCACTGGCGTGGAAGAAGAAAATAAAAGGAGAAACTACACCTCGTCCTCCGTGTCTTCTTGACTGGCTGCTGTCCCTTGGCTTCTACACATTACCATCTGCCTGTCTTCACCTGCACACCCTTACCCTCCACACCATCACACACTAAAATGTTTACCTTTAGAGCTTTAATTACTCTTTTCCTTACATCTCCAGCTGAAACAGGAATTCTGCACCTAAAATAAGTTTTACAAAATACTCGTCTAAACAAAGTCCTTAACTCCACTTAGCATGGGAACATTACTGTATCATCAGGATCAAGATAAAATCACCTAACAGCTGAAAAGGTTGTAAAGTTCTTCAATCAGGCTGACCACCTCATGGAAAACAACAGATGCAGATGGAGATATGTATATAAAAAACACACCGTTACTTATGCAATGTGTAAAGTACAGCTATTCTTGAATTGTTTCATTATATGTAGATGCAATTTAAAAAAAAAAGGATTGCCTGATCATGTAACCAAGAACAATAATTCTAATGTTGTGCCTGATCATGTAACCAAGAACAATAATTCTAATGTTATGCCTGATCATGTAACCAAGAACAATAATTCTAATGTTGTGAATTTCTGAAGTTACTCAAATATTGTTTTTCCCAATCTGTTGGTCTCCATGCCATAGAAACAGTGGATGTTTTTCAGAACAACCCAGATCTCCCTCTCTAATTTCAGTGAATCAAATTCTGAATTCATAACCACTGGTTAGTAACCATACAGACACACAATTCCTTTGGAACATACCAACATTGCAGTCGTCTTCACTATCAGCTCCAGTGTAGTTGGTAACCAGCGTGTGTGGACACTGAAGGCAAAGAGTGTGGCCTGAAGGTTTATAGAACCCTATTGCACAGGCTGCACATGAACCATTCACAGTAAGCTCCTGTCCAGTGGGGCAGTCATCTGCAACAATGCAAGAATTTTTTTGTAACTTTCAAAGTCTCCATCTTCACTGTATTTCTGTAAAATATATACCTGTTAGAGAACACACTTTCAGCAGAGCAAGTCACAAATGTGCACACACATATGCAGCGAGAGACAGACAGACAGACAGACAGACTGACAGAGTGTCACAAAATTGAGAGACAGCAACAGAGAGGCAGACAGAAAGACAGTGAAAATGTCACAAAACTGAGTGTTCTTGCCAAGATCATCCTAAAGGGAATACTGGAAAGGATATACCAAAAACCAGAGGGGAAAAGGATGACCAGTCAGCACTGAGGAGTGCACAATTTAAATATTTGCAGAGACAGGCACTGGTGTAACAGCATGTTCTTACTGCACCCCTACAACTACGTCTAGAGGAAAAGAAGCAAGGGAAGGCAACACTAGGCATCATGGCATGCGTTCCTGATCTATAGACATGTCCAACACACTTTGCTGTTCACACTTTCCATGTATGAAGTTTGTTCTTTCTTTTAGGCTAAAAACCAATGCAGTTTTATTTTCACCAAAAGAGGTGTCCCAAATACAGTGCTAGCGCAGATTCACTTCCCTTTCAACAGAGGGGAAGCTAAAGTGCTCTGTGCCTTTCTGTAGAACAGGGCGATGGACAGTTGTGATGAACTCATTACCAAAATGTAAGGACTGGAACTCCTCTGAGCATGCTCAGCCACGCCCTGTGTGTATAAGCTCCCTCATGTTATATGTCAATTAGTTATGTGTCATAGGTATACGCCCTTTTCTCTGCCACTGGAACTTGACAGTTCCACAGTCGTGCACTGTTGTGAGCATACACTGTTTGCTATTCACATAGGATGTCCAAAACATGTAGCATAATGGATATATACATTTCACGTAACTTACACACACAAACACATTTTGGGAGCATGAACACATGAAAGATCATTCTTCCAGACTGTCCTCCTCTCAAAGAAACGAGTTGCTCTTCACTATAAGCAAGATCTTGATAATATCAAGCAGACTGCTTACTTTTTTTCATTTCACAAAATAGCACAACCCTTCAAACATTCTTTAAAGGAGGGAGGGGGTATTTAAAACAGACAAAGACAAAAATGTCGCAGAAAAAAATCTTTGAAGGGAGGCAAATCTAGTACAGACCAAGTAAAAAAATGTTCAAAAAAACAAACGACTAAACAAGTTTGCGTGCTAAACCTAGTTTAGACAAAAACAAAATGTTCCATCCACAAACAAGTTTTTAACAGGAAGGAGTTGTCATTATTGTTATTATTTTTATCTAGCAGAGATAAAGAGAAAACATTCTGAGAGAAAGAAAAAAATTAATAAGTAATAAACAAGTAAATCAATCAATAAATAAATAGTTCAATCTAGTATTTACAAAGACATGTTCCAAGTCTTTGAATGGAGGGAGCCTTTCTTCAACAATTTTGCTATACTACGAGAGTCTTACTGAAAAAGAGTGAGGAAGAGTCAGCCCCTTCCACCTGGTAGTTTTGTCGCAGGACATGGCAGGCAGTAGAAAGACCAGAGCTGTTCTGGTAGAATCCTTGGCCACACAGGGTGCAGTCATTTTTGTCGTTGTCAAAGTACTGACCCAGAGGGCACGTCCCTAGAAAACCGTTCAAATCAAACAATATTATCAAATGTACATAAAAAACATACACACACACACCCTCACACACACTTACACATATATGTGTGCACAATGTGTATACACATTCTGTACATCTACAGTAACATACACTTACACCGACACTCATGCACACACACACACACACACACACACACACACACACACACACACACACCAAACCCATTTATCCTTAATCTGCTATTGGTGTACTTTTCAATCAAATTGAGCATATTTTTGGTATAAAATGTGAATACACATCTTCCATATTTTTGTAGAAGCAGGTTGGCAACAGAGTGGAAGCAGGGATGTTCTTTTTTGTTTTTTCTATAGACATCACAGTAGGGGCATACCCGATTTTACAGTACAGACTGTAAAAAAGCTTTCTTTTAATATAAACTGCTTTCAAAACCCATTCATCAGCATACTCTGGCATAAATTCAGGCTCTCTTGCCAGTTTTTTCAATATTGTTCCTACGTCACCAGAAGCGAGTTTAGGCTTATGAGTTAGCAGTTGTCATCCTTTGGTCATAGCGCACAAACACAGTAGTTACGTACAGAAAGTTTAACTACATCTCAAGAACTCTGAAGATTTTTTTCAAATATTTTTTTTTTAGTCGTCATATTTGCCAAATGTGTATAAAATGGTGAACTGTATGATTGAACAGCTCTCTCTCTCTCTCTCACCACAACAAAACAAAACTTAGAAGGTTTTAGAGGGGGAAAAGAGGGGAAAACTTTTCTGGGAAAAAAGAAAAAAAAAAACAATTTAAATTTTTTAAAATCAATAAAAAAAATTTTGTTAAACTGATTTAAAAAAGGGGGAACATTTCGTCTTTGAATGGAATGGGGGCTTTTTTTTTTTCTGGGCCTCCCCGAAGTTCTTTTTTGCCCCCTTCCCTTTTTTTTTAAAAGTGGGAAGAATAAAGCCTTTTTTCCACGGGTTTTTGGGCAACATTTTTTAGAAATAACAATTTTTTGGGTAATAACCTTTTTGGCCAAAAAGGGGGGCATCATTCTTGTTGTTTAAAGGGGCTAAAAAAAGGGGGAAACCCCCCTAAAAAAGTTCAAACCTTTAAAAAAAAAATTTTCAAGATATTTTAAATAAAAAACACAGAAAATTAATAATGTTGACAATTGAAAAAAATTTTGTACTTTAAAAACAAATTAAAAACCAAAATCATCCCAAAAACAAAAACACACCAAAAAAACAAACAAAAACCCCCTTTTTTTTAAAATCGCTTTTGTTTTTTTTTTTTTTTTTTTTTTTAATTTTTTTTTTTTGTTTTTTTTTTTTTTTTTTTTTTTTTTTTATTATTTTTTTTCAATTTTTTTTTTTTTTTTTTTTTTTTAAAAATTTTTTTTTTTATTTTTTTTTTTTTTTTTTTTTTTTTTTGTTTTTTTTTTTTTTTTTTTTTTTTTTTTTTTTTTTTTTTAAAATTTTTAATTTTTTTTTTTTTTTTTTTTTTTTTTTTTTTTTTTTTTTTTTTTTTTTTTTTTTTTTTTTTTTTTTTTTAAAAAAAAAATTTTTTTTTTTTAATTTTTTTTTTTTTTTTTTTTTTTTTTTTTTTTTTTTTTAAAAATTTTTTTTTTTTTTTTATTGTTTATTTTTTTAATTTTTTTTTTGTTTTTTTTTTTTTTTTTTTTTTTGTTTTTTTTTTTTTTTTTTTTTTTTTTGTTTTTTTTTTTTTTTTTTTTTTTTTTTTTTTGGGGTTTTTTTTTTGTTTTTTTTTTTGGGTTTTTTTTTTTTTCTTTTTTTTTTTGTTTTTTTTTGTTTTTTTTTTTAATGATCGATTTCTTCGTCCTAAAGAAGATGGTCATCCCTGACTTGCAAGAAGGGGGGTTTGGGGTCAAAAGCAATTTTTCCCCGCTTTACAAACAACACGGGCCCTTTTACAGTCACTCAGTTTTTTTTTGTCTCCCACGAACATTTTTTCCTCCACGTTCCCCAACTTTTTTTAAAAAAAAAAACATTTTTTCTCTTCCATTTCGGGCCCCACCATACCAACCCCAAAATTGAGAAATTAAAAAAGATTCAAGAAGCATAAAATAAAATTTTCCAAAGGGAATGTCAGTATTAACAGGGAAAGGGATCGCAGCTTGCAAAGAAAATTATAATTGGTTTGCCCTTTTTTGTCCCCCTTAATCAAAAGGGTTTTTTTAAAATTCAGTTTATTTCTTTTAAAAAGTTCCAAAATTTTTGTTGTTTTAAAACAGTTCTATTCAGCACCTTTGAAAAAAGCGGTGGTAAAAACTTTTGGATTCTTTCAAAAATTTTCCTTTTCCAACTTTTCCTTTCGTTTTTGTTACTTTCCCAGTAAGGGAAGTTGTGATGCCCCAGTCAAAAAATTCTTTAAACCCCCCTTGAAGTAAACAGAGTCGGGAGTTGGAAAGACCCCAAAGTGCTGAGTCTTCTGAATATTTAATGTAAAAAGTTGAATAATTCCCTGAACAATAAATTTGTGTACAGAGAAAAAAAGCATTTGGAAAAAAAAACCCAGTACCCTAAAGGGGGCGCCAGTTGAAATGACTCGGGGGAGGGAAACAACACTCTGATTTCGCACAGACTGTGCCCCCTTTTTTGAAAATCTATTACCCCAAAAAATTGAGTTTGGGTACACACTTTCATGTTAATGGGGTTTTTTTGCCTTCAGTTGTGGGTTGTTGGTTTTGAATGCTGATGAGAAATAAATGTAAAAAATGCGTACAAAGGGGGAGGTTTTTCGGGGTTTGGGAAAAAACGCTGATGGAGAAGGGTGAGTTGGCATCTTCTGTTGATCTGTTTTTTTGTAGGGAAAAACTAAAACGGGTTTGGTACTTGTGGTATTTTTTAAAAACGAAAGAGGACAATTCGTTAAAGGGACTTTTTCTTTTGCAACAGATTGGGGGAAATTGGTCGGAAATTCTTTTTAAACAGCTTGGGTTCCCTTTCTTGGGAACGGGAAATTTACAGTGGCATTTTTCCATAAAACAGGAAATGATAATTCTCTTAGTGCCCAGGTAAAAAAAAAGACGAAAACATGGGAGAGTGAAAAAGGCACACACCTTAAACCCTTTTTTCCCACAGATATTATCGGGGCCCCATTCCCTTTTCACATTTAAAGTTTAAAAAAAGGGACTGAACATAAATTTTCCCTTCAATCACAACGAATCACTTTCTTTTCACGTTTTTTTTAACATTGCTTTGGAAAGTTTTTCCCTTTTCATTTCCCTTTAATTCTCTACTAAAATCTTTATCAAAAAATTTAAAAGAAAAAAACTTTTTTGGGTTTTTTTTGAAAATTTCCCTTCTGTTCTTTAGCTTTTTTTTTGGGTTTACTAATATTTGATTTAAAATTTTTTGAACCTGTTTAAAACCTTTTTTCCCTTTCCATGCATCTCGCATTTTTCCCATTTGGGGAACATGTTTTTACTTTTCCCCTTGTAAGCTCTTTTTTTGATTCTTAAATTCTTTTTTTGCGTTTCTTTTGTAAAAACCTTACGATCGCTTTATTGCCGATTAAAAAAGTTTTTATTTTTTTTCTCTTTTAGATTTTTTTCAGAGATTTTGAAACCCAAGGTTTGGGGGTTTTTTGGAAAATTTTTGATAGTTTTAGAGGTACAATCAGGTGTTACAAAAAAAATGTATTTTGGAAAAAACATCAGTGGCTTTTTAAATGTTTTTTAAAGGGGTTTTTTGGGTTTTTTGTTTCCCTTTGTTATTTGTTGTGGTTTTGCGCGCTTCACCCTTTTACTCTTGAGTGGGGGGTTTTGGGTTTTGGGTGTACTTTATTCATCTTTTTAAAACCGCCCCATCCTTGCCCTTGTGCCTTTGTCCCCGGGAATTGCGTTTTCCCCTTCCGTTTTTTGATTTCGAAAGTCGGAACTCCAGCGCCGGGTTTAAACCTCCCCCCCCTTTTTGGTTTTTACGGCCCCCTTTTTTCTCCGAGTCTCAGCCCTTTTGGGACCCCCAAGATTGGAAAAAATTTCCACGTCTTCCCTCGGTTGCATTTTTAAAGGTCGGTCCCCCAATTTTGTTCGAGGGGCCCAAAAATGGCGTCATTTGGCGATCGACCTTCCCGATCGAACCGAGATCTTTTTAACTTTTACTACATTTCCCCAGTGTCTCTCCGAGGTTAGTCGAGCTTTTTTCTATCCCTCGATCCCCCTTTTTGTCTCCCCTTTGCGATGGGTTTGCTTTTTTCTGTGTTTGTCCCCCCCCCCAGTGCCCAACATGGGAAAGGGCAAAACGGCTAAAAGGAGGGTCCATTTTGGGCGTGCTTTTTCCCCGGGGGGCTGCGTGTCGATTCCACGGGAAAAAACCGCTCACGAAACACGTTTGAGCGTAGGGGGGGCCGTGTAGAGGGGGTTCCGCGCAGGGGACCGCAAACCATCATTTCGATTCTCCCTCTCCCCGATCGGCGGACAACGATCGTGCGATCGAAGTCCAACAGTCAGTCTCGGGTGGGAGGGGGCAATCGGCATTTCATCGCCGTTTGGTTTTTCTTTTCTTCTTTCCTTCCCCCCAAAACCCCAAGGGAAAGGGGCCCCCATAAAGGAAACCCTTGCCGTTTTTAAATCTTCCCGTTCCCCGACGGGATCGCCTTTGTTCACCTTCGATCGGAAAAGGAGCCCCTTATCTTCTCATGCCGCGTCCGGCGATCATCGGCCCCGGGTCCCCTTGCCGAGCCCCGGGCCGGCACGGGTGAGACTCGCGGCGGGGAATCCCCGAAAAGGTCCCCGATTAAGGGAGATTTCGTGACGTTTGGCCCTCCCCATAACGTCCCCCAGCTCCCGCTCCCCAAAAAAGTGCCCGGGTTTAAAGCCACGCTCGGCCCCGAGGGCGTCAAAAACCCCGGTTTGGAGGGGCTGGGGAAAAGTCTTTGGGGGTTTACCCCCCCACTAAACCAAAAACCGGGTGGGTACAGGCATCGACTAGTCGGATTGCGCCCTCACCCCGCCCCTTCGAACCCCCCAATTAAATGTCTAAAATCTCCCCTAGGGGTACAGGACGTTGGGGAGCGGACTTTTTTCGCTCCCCTTTTGGGAAACGCCCGGGGTTTCCCTTTTCCTCCGGGGGGGGGAAATCGCCCAGCGGGAAGGGGTAACCTTTCGTCCCTTGGGCTTACGCGTCGACTCAGCCACCCCCGTCCTACCACACGGGGCCCGGAGGCCGGGGAAGTAACACCCAACCCACCCCCCCTGCCATTCAGGGGGGCCCGGGGCGGACCCCACCAGGGTGATGCAGGAAAGGGAGTGCTCTCCCTTGGGTGCTCAAGGTTTCCCGGGTCCCCGAAAGGGGGACTTGGCCCCTTTGGGCCCCCAAAAGCCCGGGCCCTTTTTCCCCCCGGGGCCGGGGGGTTCTATTTCCCCCGAGGAAAAATCAGTGGCTTAGCTCTGACTTTTTCCCCGACTCCATTTTCAGCTATGTGGCATCCCGGCCCCCCAGAGCTGGACGACCCGGGGCCCCCCCTTTCCCCTCGGGCGGGTTCCCCCATCGGCGTTCCCCCAGTTTTTCGCCCCATTAGGGGAACCCCCGGGGGAAACCCTCCTCGTTTTTTTCCCCCCCCCCCCAACGAGGTCCGGGTCCCACACACCCCCCGACCCGGCCTTTGAAAGGGGGATTGAACTTCCCTTCACCCCAAAATACTGACCCCCCAATTTGAGGAGGGGTTCGAGGGTTCCCCTCCCCCCGGCTGGGGGGCCCTTTCCCTTTTTGGGGACTGGGCCCTGATCTTGTTTTTAGGGAATCCGCTCCCCCCTAACAACATCTTCTCCCTTTTTCCCGTTTCAAAGGGTCCCCCCCCCCCCAGTTATAGGCCAAGGTTTTTTGCCCCCCAGCCCCTATCCTTTGTGGGGCAGATCGGGGCCCCTCTCGCCAGGGGGGGCAATGCTGTCCCTCCACGGGGATTGACTTCATGTCAGCCCCACCGGCCCCAGTAGGAGTATTTTCAAGGGTTGCGTTTAGGCCCCCCATTCTTCTTCTCTTCTTGCCAAAAACCCGGCCCCCCAGGGAGTTTTCCATTTCCCCTCCCCACTAAAGGTCACTTCCCCAACCCCCCCCCCCACATTTCCCCCTTTTTTTCTATCAAAACCCTGATAGAGTGGGACAGAATTGCCGGGCTGGCTTTCTACACACCACGCGGGACATGCCCCCAAAATTTACGTTCCTTAGGGGAGCTGAGGGAAAAATGGGCCCAAAAGGGGGAAAGGGCCCGTTCGCGGTTTTTTGGGGCCCTGACGACATGAGGAAGGGGTCCAAACTGTTTTTACGGGCCCCCTTATGCGTTTTTTTTTGGGCAACAAAAATAGCGCCCACCTTTGGGGGTGCGGCGGACAGCGCAGCCAGGGGGCACTTTAACTGCCTTTTGGCAAGGGGAGATGCTTTGCTATCACAGGGGCCCAAAACTCTCCCAGCGTCCAAAAGGGGGCCTTACGGCATTCCAGGTTTAAGAGCAGTCGCTTTTTTGGCGACTACTCCGTGCTTTTTCATTTCCATGCCGCGAGGGCGCAAACAGGCCGCTTCTTTTGGGGCCCCAAAACCCTGTCAGCATCCCCCCTTCTAGGGCCATTCCTTCGTTTAGGCCCTTTTCCCCGCCAGAACCCCCGCCCTACCCCAAGCGCGTTCCCCCAAGGCCCCCCAAAACCCCCCTTTACCCCGCCCACGCCCAAAACCCAAAAAACCCAACAGAATTTTCAGGGTTTGGGGCCCAAAAGGGGCCCCGGCCCCCGGAAAGGGGCTAGCGGACTAACCCTTTGAGAGGCTGGAAATATCAGTCCCCCCAGACCCCCCTTGGCCCCTTTTGCCCCCCGGAGGCCGTCTCTCCCGCATTTCCCACCAGTGGGGGCAGGGTCTCTCCCTGGGTTTGTATCTGTTTACGGAGGGGTTTTCCCTTACCCTGGGACACGAACGGCCCCCCCCTTTTGTCATCCCTCCCCCCTTCCCCCCGGGGATCCACCGCCCGGGCCCCGGCGGGGGCCCTTCGCCTGGAAAAGAGGAGCCTTTTCGGGGAAAGGGGGCCATAACCGAGATTTCCACACCCCAACCCGGGGTTTTTCTCTGTCTATTTGTTAAATCCCAAAGTCCTGGGGGGGTGGAGGCCCCTCCTTTGACCTTTCCCCTTTTCAACAGATTCCTCAGGCCCACCGATTCAAGAAAGGAGGGCCCGGGCCCCATAAAGGGGCTCCATCCCCATAGGGGCTGGGCCCCTTTTTATAGATCTGAAAGGGTGCCTAC
Organism: Conus ventricosus; assembly: GCA_018398815.1. Classification (NCBI taxonomy): domain Eukaryota; kingdom Metazoa; phylum Mollusca; class Gastropoda; order Neogastropoda; family Conidae; genus Conus; species Conus ventricosus. The sequence goes on along the minus strand of CM031595.1, from coordinate 38,741,774 downwards.
TTTTAGACCTCTCACCCCCCCCCAGGATTCCTTGTTTGTCGGGGGGGCCAGGTGTTTCAATTCAAGGGGCCCCCCCCTTCCGGGCTCTCCCTTTGGGTCCCTTTTCCCCTTTACGAAGGTAGTTTAAGGGGGATGGCCCCCCCTTGCCAGGGCCGGAGGAAATTCGCCTTTTGGTTACCTCGAGCCCGGCTCGGGCTTGGTCCCACTCAGGGGCCCCGGCCCTATCCACACCTCCCAAAATATACACCTTTGTCCCCCTTTTGGGGTTCGCCCCCAACCCCCCAAATGCGGGCCAAACACCCCTCAGGGGATTCAACCCTTTTTGGGGTTGGGCTTCGCACCCCTCCCTGGTAGTCTCCCCGGGCCCGGAAAAGGTCCGCTCGCCCCCGTGGATTCATTTCCCCCTTCGTTCTTTTCCCCTTAATTCAGCAAAGGAAAACCCCTTTTCCCCCCTCCTGGGGATGATGGAAATCTCGTCCCCTCTCATTCCCTTTGGGAGAGTTCCCCCAAACGAAAGCTTCAGAGGGGGGAGTTTCCCCCGTCCCTTGGTCCCAGAAAACCCAAAGACAGCTGGAAACCCGGGGCATTCCCCTAGGGCCTTGGTTTTGTTTGGGCCAAAAAGAAGGGGTGGGCTCAAACCCCTCCACCCTGGCCCCCGGGGTTCCCTTTTCCCTCCCCTCCCCGGCCCCGAAACTTTACCAGACGCCCCCAACTGGGATGGGGGGCCCCCTTTGGAGGGGCGTCACGCCCGGGGGTTTGGGATCCCCGACTGCTTTGTCTTTTACATCAAATCTTGGAAAAGGAGGCGGTCAGGCTTGCCCTCCTCATTTCCAGTCCATTGTCTCCCAAAGATCGTTTCCTTTTCAAGGAAAAACACTTTGGTTGTTGTTAAAATCCAAAAGGGGGGGGGGGGGGGGGGGGGGGGGGGGGGCGGGCACCTCCTTTGGGCCTTCCCTGTACAGGGGGCCCCCCCCCCGCTGGTGTCACACGAGGGGGTTTACCCTTCGCGCGAGCCCCAAACTGGGACTACAACACCTGGCAGGGCTTTCTCGCCCCAAGTCTGTCCCCCACGGAATGGACCCTCAGCAGGTTTACCCCCTTACAACCGTGTGGGGGGAAAATTGGTTCCGACCTTTAAACGACCGTTTCCCACGCTTAAAACCCCGTCGGCCCGGGGTATGGTCTCCGGTCCCCGGGCCCCCCGGGGGGGGTTTCGCCCTCGACGCCCCATCCCCTTTCCTGGTCCCGGCCCCATAGCTTACGCCCCTTTCCCCCCCTTCCCGTTTCCCCCACAAGGTGTTAAAGGGGGCGAGAAATCGAGAGGGCCCCCGGGTAAATTTCATAGTTTCCCTTGGGGGGCCCCAGGCTGGTTCCCCGGGCCTCAAGTCCCTCACTCACGAACCCCCTCTCCGGTTGAAAAACCCGGGGGGACCGCTCAGGCAACCCCCCTTTTTGGGCTCCCCCACGCCCAAACCCCGTTCTTGCCCCCACGGGCCCGGCTTCTTGCCCGCCCCCCTTTTCGGCATTTAACCCACCTTCGAAAAGGACAGGTTTGGGCCGCCTCAATACCCTTCTAAGCTGGGGGGTTTGAAACTCCGGGGACCTAGCCCCTGTCCTCTTGCAGAGCTAGCAGGGAACCCTTTCGTTTTTCAGATGGGGGGAAAAGGGTTATGGTGCAAAGGCAATTCTGTCCCCCCAATCGCCCCCCAACTTTCCCGATAGGAAAAATTTTCCCGTCCTACTTTAACCCCTTTTTCTAGCTCCATTCGGGGGGTACAGGTCGGCCTTTTGCCGACCATCCGGCCCCAAAAGGGCGGACCTTCCTTTTAGAATGACTTCCCTTTTGGGGGATCTCCAGGGGGGGCTGCTCTTCCCTGGGCCCCAAACCCCAAAAGTGTTCCCCCTTTGGGGGCCTCTTTACGGGACTTTTGGGCCTCAATAAAAACCCCCCTTTGAGCCCTTTTTCCTCCATTCCCTTTAAACCCTTTTTTCTTGAAGACTACCCTTTCCCTTTTCGCCCCTTTGCTTCCCCCAGAAGGCGAGGCGAGATCCATGCCCTTTGGGGGACCCTGAGACATTGCCCTTTTCCCCGACACGGCTCCGTTTTCTCTTAAGGTTCCTTCCCAGTTCTTGGCCCAAAGAAACCCGGAACCCGGTTTTTGTGCCCCTCCTTAAATGTTCCTCGCCCGTGGCGGATTTCCTAGGGGGGACACCTCTTCGGACATAGCCCTTTTCCCTTCGAGGGTTTAAAACATATGGGAAAGCTCCCCCCAGGCGGTTTTGCAAAAAAACCCTTTTCTTTTTTTTCCAAACCCCATAAACGAAAAAAAACATTCAGCTGGGCCCCCTCTTCTAGGGGGGCCCCTCCAAGACGGTTTTGGGTCGGCCCCTTTTCCCCGGATCCAAGGGGCCTCCCCGTCTTGTACCCCGGGTCTGAGGTCAGGAAAGGGTGGCCACTTCGGGAGATTTCCCGCACTCTGTTCCCCTTTCGCCACCTCCTAGAGGCCGCTTCTGGCGTTCGGGAAAAACCCTTCATAAAATTTTATTTAAGGGGCCCTCCGATGACCAAGGGTGATGGTTCTAGTGGGATATCCTTTGTGGCGGCTAAAAGTTTATATGGGTTTCCCCCAAAGGAACCCCTAGGGCAATCGCCCTCCCCCTTTTTATGAAATTTGCTATTGTTTTAAAAAGGGGGGTATATGGGCGCCAAAATGGGGAGTTTTTTATTATACTCCCTGTTTGGCTAGTATACTTACCTTTTTCGACTTAAGGCCCCCCCGGGGGTTTTCCCCCTAAACGCCCAAAGGTTTTGGGGGGTTTCCCTTTCGCGCAAAGGCCCCCGGGTGGAAAGAGGTACGGGGAGGGTTTACCCCTGGCTTTTCCTACGGCGGAAGCGGGTTTGGGGGGTCCGTGACTGATTATTACTGCATTTTGCCACACAAAAACTTCGGCCCGGCCCGGGGGGCTAAATGCCGTGAATTTGGGAAGTTAATTGCCAAAAGGGGGTATAATACAAAAACTTCCCCATTTTTATTTCTGTCCCCGTTGTACATTATTCACTGTATAAAATTAAAAATTGCCTACTTGCACAAAATTGGGGCAGGACAATCTGTTTTGTGAAACAGAAAACAAGACATGAAAAAATCCTTTTCAAATGTGAAAAAAAAAACTTGCTATTTTTTAAAAAAAGGTTTTGTCATGGTCTTAAAACCCGTTTTAAAACAAGAAATATTTTAATATCGCAGTCAGCGAAAGCTATTACATTTTTTTTCGAGGGTTTTTCGCCTGGTTGGGTTTTTCAAGCCCGTCCCTTTGAGGATTGGGCCATTTCACAGTTTTGAAGGTATTTGGGGTTTGGAAAAAAGGTGGAGGAAACTGGCAGGATCCGGGTAAATATCTCAATAGCATAGGTTTTTTTTTTTTTTTGTGTGTGGAGGGGGCCCCGTTTTAAACAGAAAAGGGCAATGGGTTTTTTTGGTGCATCACAAAAAAGTCCAAAGAGTGTCAGAGGAAGGGAAAAGTTAAAATCAAAACCTTTTACTTTTTTGGTTCTATCCCTCTGTCCTGTTTACTGGCACATGGGAAAATTTTTCAAAAAAAAGAGGTGAAAATGGAAATTTTTTTTAAAATTTTTTAAAAATACTGCCCCTCCGTTTTTAAAATCATCTTCCTTGGGGGGATCCCGTTTTTTGGTTTTAAAGGTGGGTTTTTTTGGGGGCACAAAGGTTTGCATTTAGACTGGTTTCTTTTGATCCCGGGGGGGCCAAAAGGGCAAAGGGACACCCCGTCTTGTTGAATATTTAGCTGCCCTTGTACATTCCCCTGCTTGGAAAAAAAAAATTTAATAAATTTCCCATAAATCATATCCTTTACCCCTAATTTTCATTCTTTGGGTTGGGTAAAAGAAGATGGATCAAAAATGGTTTGAAATTTTTAATTTTTAGAGGGTTGCTTTAATTGGTCATAAATCTAATCATTGTTGGGGGCATGTTACTTGTGGTTTTAAAATAACGTTTAAGTTTTTTGAAGAAAACTTTTTAGGTACAGTCACTCCGAGTTGGGCCCTCTGATGATACTCTTTATCAAAATCAAACATTACCTATATTTTTCTAATACCAGTATTTCAAGTTCACATAAAACTGCCAATGCAAAGTTTGCAAGAGAGGGTGAGACAGAGATAGACAGTGAGGGAGTGAGAGAGAGTGAAAGCATCACATACATAAAGACAAAACAGTATTTACTTATTGCATTTATCATCAATAGCTCAAGGAAACAAAACATACCACACAAATCGCCCTGAAGTGCCAGTGGGGGCTGACACAGAAGTTCAGACTGCACTGTTGATTCATCAAGATCTGGATATGCACCTGCAAGTTCATCCTGAGACAGGAAAGCATACAACTTAGATTGGTGATTACCTAAAATAAGAAAAATCTTCAAATCACATTCTCATATCGATACTGTATCACAATGATTTCCACACACATCTTTCTCTAAACTATGGAACATGGCTGTCTGACGTCCTTATGTAATTATTCTACCAGCAAGATCAATACCAGTATTTAACTGAATAAATGAATTTCACTGTAAAAGTAAACTCACCACATAGTAAAAAAAAAAGACTGGCATCACTTCCAGATGCTACTAGAGCAACAATGATTTCTTGTTCAAATCAATATTCATGTCAACAAACTTTTTAACCTGTTTATCTAATATACTGTTTGAAGAAGGTTCATATCCAAAGCAATGGGTTAAAGCAATTATAGTTCCCATTTTCGACAAAGGCGATAAAGTTTACCAGACAATTACAGGTGTGTATATCTTCTAAGTTTAGTTGGCAAATGTTATATACGTCACTTTTGAACAGAGGCTTGTTAAATGGGTCGAAGAAAACAGTAAACTGTCAAAATCGCAAGCTGGCTTTAGACACCGATATTCCACAGTTGATCATTTTTTTTTACCTTGAATGCTACTGTAGAAAAATGTCTGTCCAAGAAAGGTGGTAAACTGTATGCACATTTTGTTGATCTACTGAAAGCCTTTGATTCTGTTCAACGCCAGTGTCTGTTTAGTATTTCAAGGCAGAATGGAATACATGGAAAATTTATCAATGCTGTAATTGCAATGTATAAATCTGATGTTTCTCGTGTACGTGTTGAAGGTGAAACCACCGACTATTTTGAGTGTCCTGTAGGCGTCAGACAGGGTTGTCTTTTAAGACCAATATTGTTTTCTTTATTTAATAATGAAATAGCAGTATCAGTTAGTAACAACAGAGTACATGGGATTCAATTTTTGCCGGGGCTATAGGAGCAATTTCTCCTTCTGTTCGCAGATGACATTGTTTTACTGTCTAACACTGCTATAGGACTGCAAAACCAAATCAACATTTTAAATACTGTTTGCAAACGATTATTTTGAAAGTCAATACTGATAAGACAAAAGTTATATGCATGAATATGAGAAGGTAAGTGGTTTCTCATTCTTCATTTTCACTGTCCTAAGTATCATTTGCTTTTGCCTGAAGAAGACCCAAGATGTCGAAATGCATTGCGTCTTGTCCTGTACTTTGTTTGTCTATGTCCTTGGCGGTAAATAACCCCTCTCTTTCTAAGTTTTGTATAAGGTATATAAAAAAAATTAAACGACATCTCCAAGACATGCTTCTTTCGAATTTTTGATGCTCAGGTACAGCCAGTGCCATTATATGCATCCGAAATGTGGGGATACCACAGACGGGACAATACTGAAAAGGTACACGCTCTGGCGTGCAAACATTTCCTTAAAATCCATCTTAAAGTTTCTAATAAACCTGTCATGGGGGAACTGTGATGTTATCCCCTATATGTAAATAGCGCAGTACAGTAAGGTGCATTCGATACTGGCTGAAACTGATAAAGATGGAGGCTCATCGTTTTCCTAAACAAGCAAACTTGATGCTTGTAAATCTAGATAAGAATGGTAAAAAATGCTGGGCAACTTTTACAAAGAATATATTATTTAGCCATGGGTTTGGATATGTCTGGCTTAATCAGGGGGTGGGCTTTAAAATAACGTTTGTTTCACTATTTAAGCAGAGAATGAAAGACATACACGCAGGAATGGGGTGAGTCTGTTATGAATAAAGATATATATCAAATACACAGATTATTGAAAACTAATTATGAATGTGAAAAATACTTTATTACATGGACATTAGTTGCTTTAGGGATTGTTTAATAAAGCTGAGGCTTGGTGTGTTACCAATCTATGGATCGATTTCCAAAAGAACTTTCAACAGCAATGCTAATTTTATGTGCAAAATGTGTATGGTCTCAAAAGATGAGGGTCATGTGTTGTATAAATATGTTCTGTACAATGATATAAGGAAAAAATATCTAAACTTTGGTTTCAATCCATATGCAGTCTTGTTGAGGAATGGGTCTATTTTTAATATTAGGAAGCTTGGTGTATTTTTGTTTAATGTAATGAAGTTAAGGCAACCCTTTGTGGACAGTCTCACGCTGGAAAGCTGATTGGTTGTAATGTACGTGTCTTTTAGTTTTGTGTTAACTTGACCTCATTTCTTGGGGCTGGGGGCCTGAAGAAATAAACACTGTTCATTGTTCAAAACTGTAATCATTATTTCAAAATAAACTCAGCATTTCTTTCAGGTGGAAACTTTATACAAATCCACAAAGTCAACTTACAGGAAAAGCAAAGCGTTGGCCATCAAGTATCCACCATCTGAACAAATCTTCAGGGCTCCACTCCTCATTTTTAATTGTAAATGAATCTCTGAAAAATAGATATGACATTTTTCTCCTATAAGCATTAAAAAAGTTTTCACTATTCATTTCTGCATGAAATAAATTAGGATCAAGTAAACAATCTTCAGGAAAAAGCAAAGTAACAGAGCATATATCACAATGATGTTCAAAGCATCCAACACACGTAACTCCATCCACAGAATAATATATTCATAAGTGTCCTGGAACACTGTGTTGAAAAATTAATATATGTGTGTACTGATCGTATAGGTACACTGAAGGAACACTGGAATGGAAGGGGGGAGGCTATAGAGGCTTGGGGACTCGAGGGAGACGGGAGAGGATATTACTGAAAAGAGGTGAAAATGTGCACATGGAAATATGTCAAGTTAGGTTGCACACAAATCACCAGATTAACATATTGTCAGTGTGGTTTATACATCTATCTGCAAGATTCCCATTCTTTGAGATCTCTTGCAACTCTTTCTGTTTGAGGACATGGTCCAATATTAACACATGGATTCGCTTCCATTTTCATTTACTTGCAGTTAAATGTCATTGTGCAAAATCATGAAAAGAACAGCTCAGAATGACTAACCATATCAAGTTTGAAAGAACTTCAAAACAATTTCTCTCATATCTACCTGTCCAAACAAATGCCTCATCCCTGATTGCAGTGGAATATTGCCATATCACCAGGATTCCCTAAAAAACAAAAAAACTAGGATAGCAAGGAGCGAATCTCACCTCCATATTCAGTTAGGCAGTACTGGTAATCACCTTTAGTGAGTTCACTTCACTGCGCCTCATTCAAACTTGTGCAGTTTTCTCCTTTTACTTTGTGAAGGAATACTTGCCCCTTTGTTCTTCGGAGTTTGGTCTTATTTTTTTCACTGCTCTTGGATTCTTTTAAGTGGCCTTTTAAGCTCGCTTTCTTATTAGATGAGGAAGCTTCTTTCTCTCTTCCTTCATTGGGGAGAATCTAATCAGTAACTGGCCCCGCATTATGCTTTACCACCATGTCTCTCCAGCATTTGGCTCCTCTATCATGCACTATGGAGATTCTTTCATTGTCCTCCTTTTCCTCTACTTGTGATGCAGTCACCCATCTGCCCTTCATGTTGCTAGTAGCCTGTTTGAGTCTACACTCACATTACTTGCATGTTTTGATCAATGTTCACCTAAAATCTTACCACAAGAGTTCTTATAAGCCTTGATGATGGTCCAATAGTTTTGGTCCAATAGTTCTGCTTCTCACAGCTAAACTGGTTTGGTACTGGTTCTGAGGTGTACAGACAGGTTAACAACCCCCTCCCCACTCCGACCCTCAGCACCTTGAAAATGATGAATGGTTGGAGCAGACGAATTCATCAGGAATATGCCTTGCCCTGTTTCTTTGTGCTTCCTTAGAAAGGGCATCTTCAAAGATGTCATTCAGGTATTTTGTGCCTTACTGAAGCTTCAGCACCTGTGGGATCTGCTGGGGTTTTGTCCTCCTAACTCAAGCCCTCTTGTCTCTCTCCAGCCTATGAAGTCAATGTCGGTCCTCCCCCTAGTAATTTTGGGTCAGCGTCTTATATTTCCTTTCCCTAACCTTGTCCATCCTTTTGAGGATGGCGGCCAGCCTTGCCCAATCTTTCTATTTCTGTCAAAAAAAGAGAAGGGGGAGAGAGAGAGATAAAAGAAAAAGAAAAAGAAAAGAAAAAAGAAAACAAAAAGAAAGGGCCCCTTGTGCTCCTTCCTCCAGTTGGTGTCAATCCCATGGCCGGAAGATGCGGCTGTCTCTATCCTCCAGAGACGATTCTGGTGGGATCTTGTCTCTTGGCCTTCCGCCCTCAGTCACTGGATGAGTGGGTTGTCAGTGATCATTAAAGGCTTTAGGATTTCCTTTTCCATACCCTCTGACATCTACCCCAGTTTGGACAAAGCTGCCCTGAGATTGACAAAACATTTAATTCTTACTGAAGGGGTGGATTTCCTCTTTCCAAAGGGGTGCCTTTTTGCAATTGCACGGGTTTTGCCATTTTTTCTTTGTTCCCAAGAACAATGGTACGTGCAGACCTCTGTTCAACTTCACAACCTCTTCTCCAAAAGAACTAGAACCTGGAGAATCCCTCCAAGAATTTATAATCTAGAGTAGACCTTCTCTTTGAGCTTTCTTGTGAATCTCAAGAAGTCTGACAGGATCCCCTCTTAGGATTTAATTTATCACAGTATGCATTTCCTGATGGATCAAAATCTTGTTCCTTTCCTAGATAACAGGGCAGAGAAGATTCCATCCCTTCCTCAGTTCTGTTTTAAGTATCCGTGTGTGTCTCCTCGCAGTTTTCAGACGGTGACAGGACTAGCCTCCAAGGCTGCAGAGCTTGTCCTTCTAGGTCATCTCCATCTCCTTAAGCGGGCTCTGGGCAATGCCTGAGAATAGTCATCATCCAGATGGGATGTCCTGCTTCCCATGGGCCAGACTTTTGTGCCTGCTTTCAAGTCCTGGCTCAACCTGGCTTGTCTGAAGTCCAGGATACCACTGTTCTTCCCTCCATCATCGCACACCAGTTATGCCAACATGAGATAGTCAGGCTGGAGTGCATAACTTTGTCCCCTATTCCTGGAGACAAGTGGTACTTGGTCACAGCAGGGGACAATGGACCATCTCACTGTCACCGAATTGAAAGGTCTCAAATGCTGGAAGGCAAGACTGCTAAGGTGTGCACACACAACTCCACTGTGGTGGCTTACTTTAAGAACCAAGGCAGCGCTGTATCCAGGTCCTTGAACGTTGGCAATGTTTCTTCATCTGGTCTGTCTGTCTGGCAAGCTGAACATCCTTGCGCACTCTTTCCAGGAAGAGTGAGGTTTTCTCCTCAGAATGGATGCTGAACAACGCTGTGTTCAGATCAATATGCCAAGTACTGCGAATCCCTCAGAATGACCTGTGAACAACTAGCTTTCAGTCTTTGTATTTACTGTTCCAGACCCCTCAGCCATCACTGTGGGTGCACTGGCAATCTCATGGGATTGGATGTTCTCCCGTGCATTTTAACCCCCTCTCCTCATTCAAGCAGTTCTAAACTAAGTGCCCAGAGAGAAGTTGTGCAAGGTAATCCTCATTTTTCCCCTAAAATGGGCAGACAGCTGGAACAACCTAATCAGTTTGATGGTAAAGATACACATTCCCTTCCCTGCGAGACTGGACATACTGTTTCAACCCAGGTTGGGGAAGTGAAACTCAGGCCCCAAGTCTCTCCCTTTCCACGCCACCTGTAATCAGGCAGTACTTCTATACTGAGATGTTTCTGCCCTGCATGTGTGGAAGAAATCATGACTGGTCAAAGACAATGAAAATATATAACAATCAATGGAAGGTCTTTGGAAGATGGCGTTTTCAGACCGTAATATCTCCGGCAGCCACTGAAATTGAGGACATTGCACACTTTGTGGAAGATATTCGTGAGAAGGGAAGGAAGCTGAACACTATAAGGGGTTCGTGTCAGCCACTGCTAAAACCTTGAACTTAATGGGGAGAGACCTTGACATTAGCCATGACATGTTCCTTTCAGAGTTAGTCGCACACTGCTCATTAGGGACTAGACTGTTAGATCAAGTAGGTGCCCAAAGAGGAGTATAACATTGTCCTGGAGTATCTGGCCTCCAGTGACTTTGAGCTACCTGTCAAATGCTCTGTTGAGAGCCTCACTCTCAAAACTTGCTCTTTTTTTTTAACCAACTTTGGTTTCAGCTACAATGAGTGAGGTTCATGCCTTCTCCATGGACAATCAGTCCTATCTGTCACCCTCCTGATGTGCCTTTCCTTCCTAGCGTGAAACTGTAAGCCTGAAGAGTGGTCCTCAACAATAGCTTTGCCTCTGGCCCCTTTGTCATCCAGTTCCAGGCTCAGACTATCAAAGGTGGAGCATGTTAACTGTCCTGTCAGAGCACTGAAGATGTATTAGAGGACAGACTCGGATAATGTTGGGGAAACCTGTTACAATACTCCAGATGATAAGCCCATGGTTTAGAAAGTAATTCACCAGGCTTATTTCAATGGTCAGAAACTGCTGTTCCCCAAAGCGGACAGATGGAAAAATGAAGTCCAGACTCTTCCCTCCATATGACAGAACCCTGCGCTTATTCACATTGTACACACAGCATGCTGAAGTCACAATCTTTGGAAGCTTTTACTTCTACAAGACGACTGGAGATATGGAGGCACCTCAATGCCTTGGGGGTATAACAGTTACCCAAGCTGCAACTTATATCCACTGATTTCTCACTGACCTCTGTTTTGATCACTCTGATCACCCAGCACGATCATCACCTGCTATGTGTATTTTCTGCACATTTGTTATTCTGCACTTCGTTCAAATTGCCATTTATGTTCATTGATATGTGTTTGAAAGGGTCTTTTGAGCGGCACTATTTGAACTCGCTTTCCCAATATGTCTTAGGAGGGAGACTTCTCCTTTTTTCTGATTTTAGTGCATGAGCAACTCTTTTCTTTTTGAGGCATTTTGTGTGTGAGCAACTCTTTTCTTTTTGAGGCATTATTCTTGCCTGTCACTTTGTGGCATTCATTATCCTAGGAAGAGCAGAGACTAATCCTTTCACCTTCAGACTAAGCATGAATCACAGCAACGTAGAGCCTTTAGTAGCCACTGAAGCAGAGTTCTTGACTTGGGGAACTCTGTAATACATTTACCTGTCCAAACACAAGGATACCCTCCCACCTCCCCGCTTGGCTTGGAAAAGGTGTGGAAACAGAACTATGTTTAAAATGGCGCAATGATGTGAACTCATTAAGGGCAGTCACTCTTATGGCCTAACTGGGTATGGAGTTGCGGTTAGCTCCCAAATTTGTTTTTTGGGGGATGCTGATAATAGGGCAATGCTCCAAAGCCATGTAGGAATATGGCATTTGTTTGGACAGGTGAGTATATCAGAAAACTACTTTTAGAGGTAAAATTCCTATTTGAGAGAAATATTCAGGAGAGAGAAAAAAGTCTAGTCATATGAATTTATCCCCATGCATCATCCTATATTTGCATTGTACACTGATGTACATTCTGATGATAAAAGTGTGTGTGTGTGTGTGTGTGTGTGTGGTGTGTGTGTGTGTGTGTGTGTGTGTGTGTGTGTGTGTGTGTGTGTGCATGTGTGTGTGTGCATGTGTGTGTGCGTGTGTAAAAGTACACATGTGCATGTAACAGTCTAGCACCAACTTCCGGAGGTTATCATGTCACGTCAAAAACTGAACACTTCACAAATTTCTGAGTGTCTGATGATGATACAGGTAAAGATCAATAAAACAAAAGAAGCATAAACATGTGTAAATGAATGTTATAATATACTGCAGTAGTCTATGGAAACAGCTGCCTTATAAGAGAACACTCTACTTACGGAACATAGTCTGCTGTTATCTTGACCTCGCTGTAGCTCCCGAATGTATTCTCCTGCACTTGTTTGCACGTAAAATTCAGTTCAATGTCAGCACATCCAGTTTGATGACACAAACCATTTATGTTCAACTGATCTACTTCGTCCCACAGACTTGATCTGACCTTTGCAGGTAAAAAGGCTTCCAGGTATTGCACTCAAAAGATGACACATTGTATACAATTGTGACAAGAAGACGCCGCTTTGGAGGTGAAGTTTCTGAAAAAAGAAGTTGATGTGTTTTATCTCTTTAGCATATGCATATTTGACCCGCCACCACGAAACCAGTCTTAACTCGCGCGGCCTACTTCACGGCTACAGCTGAAAATAGCTGGTGAGGGTCTACCTGGGGCATTTTGACTTTTTTCCAGAAATGTGTTCCTTACACCCTAAACTTTCACGTGGCACTATCCATTTCTTCAAAACAACCAATACATTAGTCAAAATTGAGATTTAAAAGCCTAACCTCGAATCAAAATGAACTTCTTTTAACGCAAAATGACCCATTTTCACTCGCCTAAAACAACGCAACCCTTACAGAACCCCATCGTGTTATATACCGTTCGAAAGCATATGTGACGCTCTCCCGGTTTCTCTGTGTGTCATCTGAAAATAAGTATGGTAAAAAGTAAGATGCCGTTGCTAAGGAAAATATGCTGGAGATGATAGCAAAAACTTTACAAGCCGTTTTCTCAAAATGGCCATTGGAACAGTAACCCACTTCAAATGACCATAACTTTCTTATTTTTTTGCCCTATTGCGTTCATGTTTATATCAAATTAATCAGAAAAATCTGTAGAGTTTAAATGTGTATATCTCAGAACTTTCAAAAATCAAGTTAAGACTGGTTTTGTGGTGGAAGGTCACATATGTACAATTGAGATGGAAAAAAAGGACACACAAGTTTATTCGGATTACAGCAAACATCTGTTTGCACACATGCAGTATGTGAACAAATCATACATACCTATACACAACCACTCGCACTTTTCATCCACAAACAAACCCATTCAGAGAAAAAGATTACAAAAACAAAGAAAGAAAGGAAAAGAACAAAAATCCTCTGTATGAGAACATGTTCATAAGCCACAGGCCTCCCATACTGTACCTCCAGTTCCCCTCACATTCAAGAGTGCACAAGCAGATATTTATAATCTCAAGATTTTCTTGTGTGCTCATATGGATGTACACATGCAGGCATTTACATGTTTTGTGTGTGTATGCATACTTTAGTGCAATGGAAAATTATCTCTGGTAAGATATCCATTCATACATCCATCTATAAACCCAGCACTTTATCTTTTAGCCTGACAGCAATATACTAGTGTGGAAGGACAGATGAGATATGAATTTGATGTAAGCAATCTAGCAAAACAGGGCTTACTGTAACTGGTCTTGAAGCTCAATGGGATATATCAAATGAAGAGAGTGGGTCCAATCATCATTTTGTTCAACCTGCACTCATGCTGATTGAAAGCTAAACTGGTGTTCGGCCCAGTCTTCATCTCCTTTTACGGCTGATATCCTATAACTGTTCAACTTAGCGTATCCATACAAGTCAAACATCCATCAATGCTGTGGCAGCACAGCAATGATCAATGCTGCCCCAGTCATCTCTGTATCTGACGGTTGTGGACAAATTCCTGAACTGCGGTAAAACTCTTCCCAACACCTGATGCCGTGGCACAGTGTAAAGCATCGCAGATTCCCTCCTGGAACATCATGAGTTTGAATCCCTTCCAGGCCTTAATCAAGGAAATTTTTAGCCCTGACCTGCACCTAACTAGAACCGAGTTTACTATGGCTCATTTTGAAAAACTGGAACCACAATGTCGGGTTTCATTCACTTAATGGATGTGTCTTTGACATTACTGCTCAAATTTCCCTACCAGTTCTGCAAGTGTTGCATCTTTGGGACTGTTCACACTGGGATATATTATGGAAGTAAGCATAGAGTGCAACCCTGTCATGCAGTTTCTGACTGGAATGTAACTCCATAGCATCATCTTCATCATCCTCATCCCCACTGATCAACATGAAAGAAAACAAATCTCAGACTCTGCAGCCCTTCATGCCCTGCTCTCATGGTGACCTCAATTCTTCTTTAACACAGATAATGAGCGACCCCTTAAGAGAATTCCCTCCTCAAAGAGGCACCTCATGTCTACCTGAGAGTGGTGCAGATTAGAGGCAAGTGACCCTAAACAATACTGGTTGAAAAGCCCAGTGCTGAGGAGAGATGAGCATGGAAGACTGCTGACTGCATATTGGATGGCTTGGCTTGTAAGTTGGTACGTGAGCTTCCTGCTGTTTTTGAGAGGGGAAAAGGTCTCTGAGACAGACCTACTGACACAAGAATGCATGATCCACAAGGTAGGCTTGAGCCATATATGAGGAGGATCAAAAAAAGGGACTAGCCCCTCCTCCATTCCTGATCTACAAATCCCAAATTCCCTTCAGTGGGACAATACAAATGACATATCTTATTCTGTACTTATGGCAGAAATAATTCATATTTGGATGAAATGCATAGGTATGATCATGCTTCCATAAGTGATAAAAAACCAGTCACAATCAGATAGTTAACAAGTGTTACTGATTCACGTCATGCATGCATGAAGGAATTAAAACAGTAGCAAACACATATATACTTCTGTTCATCTCAGATATTTGAAAACCCTCCATCTTTATCCTAATATGTGATTCTTGGATCTGAATCATTAGCTGTATGAACCACAAAAATTGAATTGTACATGCTTTACATGCTCAGTTACTATGGAATTTAGGCTAAGACTGCACAACAGATAACTATTAATGTCTTGAACCAATCAATATCCTTTTTTGCAAATTACCATTTCAAATCATAAGCAATGCTCCCCTCCCCTGCCCCCCAATCCCCCCTTCTTTCTACCCCATTTATTGGTAAGAGATCATTCTTCTTCAGACCATATCTTCAGATACATGTTGTTACACTAGAGCTTCATGCATGATCCCAACCTATAATCTATTTATTGATTGAGTCATAAGACGAAACTTGCCTTTGAGCTCAAAACTAATACTTCCTAATAGTATTTATTTCTGTTGCTTCTAGCAGGAAAAGAGTGATCCAGTGGTTAACCTACAGACTAATTTTAAGTAGAATAGTTTTATTATTTTATTTCCCTTTGATATTTTCACATTTTTTACCCAATGCTAGTTCTGTACAGGTGTCCTTTGGGCTAGACATGCTATCAGGGCTGCATAAACTGTGAAAAGGCAGATTTCTGTATGTAACTAATATATAAAGCTGTTGGTATATCCAACATGTAGTGAAATACTCCAAACCACTCCTGTACTTAACCTTTCCTCTAAGAAAGTATATAAACATTCCCAACATATGTCTAAGGAATAAAAATCAAGAACTTGACACTTTGTTTCAGCAAATCTTAAAAATGACGTTTCAAAATGGGAAAAAGTAACACAATCACTCCTAAGAAGCAACCACACACACTCATTTATCAGTGACTCACCTCCACATGGTGGAAATTTGTAGGGCAGATAGAGATTTGGTGGGTCCCAGCTACCTATAGGTCCACATGTGCTAAGTTTTGGAAAGGGGATCACTGGTAAGTAATCCTCCTGACAGTTAGCAGAACACTGTCTGTACTCCCTCTGCTCCTCATCAGTGAAATTGGCACAAGACACATCTTTAGCATTGACTGGCATGCTGGGGCTCTCACACTGATTATCTGCGCATATCCATGAGAAATTAAGAAGTTGAACCATTAACCACAGCACAGAATCATGACAACTAAAATGTTTGGAAGGTAGGTTAATCCTTCTGTGCCAATAGTTTGACTTATACATGCTTTCCATTGCCAAGTATTTCAAGCATATAGTCATAAAAATACCAGGTCAAATAAACCCTTTCATGAACTGATGTATAGTTTCCTTTTAGCTTCATTTCCTTCTGTTAAGACCAAGATCAAACAGAAACACTTCTAACCAAGGACAAATGCTCATACAAACATGAATTCCACAAATTCAGTGACAGACTTTTCTTTTTTTGTTGTTGTTTTTATTCAAACTACACAAACACTTGAATGCTGAACAATGAAGTAGTGGGGGAAAACAAGTGCAGGTTAACAATTCTTCAGTCGTTATAGTAATGACTTGGCAAAGATTTGAACTTAAAAAAAAAAAAAAAAAAAAAAAAAAAATTGAAGATGAAGAAAATGAGGGAATATATTATAACTATGAGAAGCCCTTCTCTAGCTGCCTGAGGGAACCATCATAATCTCTCTCGAAGGCACATTTGTTTATATTGCCTGCTCCTAGGCCTTTCGTCCGCTGGATCGGACTCATCAGGGAGACACGGCTGATTGTGTCTGTGCTCTTGGTGTCAAATAGAGACACACCACAGTCCATAATTCTGTGGTGTTGTCACCGCCAAGGGTTCAAAAAAAGAATCCAACAGCACCCCCAAAGCAGCCAGCGAAGGGTAGTAAATGGAACAAAAAGGTGTGGAGAGAAAAAAAGTTGCTGAAAAACTAAAAGCATTATTCAAACAGTATAAAATGTAGGGGACAATCTTTGAGCCTATGCTTGAGGATCCATTCAAGGATGCAAGGGAGGTCAAAAGATATGGAACAGTGTGAGTGGTCAGCTCTGCTGTTCAATAACCCAAGCATTGTGAGTGGCTAAGAATTGTACAGAACAACCTTTACTTGGATCTCTTAAGAGATGCAATCTCCCACTGATTGACCAAACAATAGAATGCTGAACAATGAAGTAGTGGGGGAAAACAAGTGCAGGTTAACAATTCTTCAGTCGTTATAGTAATGACTTGGCAAAGATTTGAACTTAAAAAAAAAAAAAAAAAATTTGAAGATGAAGAAAATGAGGGAATATACACAAACACTTAAGATAAATATATCCCTCCCTCTCCATACCCACTGATGAGACATGCATTTGCATGTTTTTCTCTCTCTCTCTCTCTCTCTCTTCTCTCTCTCTCTTCTCTCTCTCCTCTCTCTCTCTCTCTCTCTTCCCTACCCTCCTCCCCCTTGCCCAACATACTTTGCATGTGTTTTCAATAAAATATGTATGTAATTTGTCAGTTATGTAGATTTCCTTGCATAAAGTAAAATATTAGCAATAATCAATTGGACAATTGTTTTTGACAGTTGGCACTTGTTTCCTCTGTCCCATGTAGTTGGATGACAGAAATTAGTAACTTGCTAAACCATACAAACAAAACAGTATCTGGGACCTTAACAACTGCAGTGCAAATGTACCTTCCTACACCTCCTCGACACACACCTCTCTCCCTCTTTCTCTTAGTAATCAGGTTTTCTTCCCTGCAGTTGTATGCCTTTCCTCTGTTTTCAGTCCCTTTTAATGCTCCTGGTCAGGCAGTGATATCCGCAGAGCTGCTAGTACCTCTTAAACAATATCAATAGCAACTACTCCTGATTATCAGAGCTTTTCTGTACAAATTCAGTCATACACTATTATCACTGTGGCAAACTTCACACCATGACCAGAACTTGTTTACTGACAAAGCTGTGACGCATGGATACTTCATCAAGTAATAAGTTTAAAACTTATATGACATCTTCTTTTCCAAGGGTTCCTCTCTGTAATAAAGTAGCTTTTTTATTTCAACGTTTATTGTTGCATGCATAAAATGACCAGAAAGTTGTTGATTGCTCAATGTCAATTTGACTCCGTTGTCCTTGCTTCCAGGTCAGTGGCACAGGTATTCAAATCTAACACCAGGGGCTGCTCCATAATGTTCAGATTCAATTTGGTGAAAACAATACTGGAAAATTCCATTTTCATGGTTGTTTTTTATAAATGCCTGGCTCCATAGCACACAACGAATTCAGTATTAAACCATAGAATATCAGTTGTATTTGGCAGCTTTATGTCCAGCTAATTCCAAGGTTTAAGTTTATTGTAACTTTGGTCAAGTCCCACAAATTGAAGCTCAGATGTACTTCTTAATTGTTCCATCCCTGTACATGGTAAGGTAGAGTAATGTTGCTTATAGCCCAGCTGAATGTGCAGGGCCTTATCAGGGTTGTCACCGCGTTGAACTCAACTCACCACTCCTGTATGTATGTATGTATGTATGTATGTATGTGTGTGCATATATATATATATATATATGCCGTCAGCACTTGCATGACTGGCAATGCCTGGGCTATTCAAAAGTGGAGCTGACCACTATAACTGTTTAATTATTTTTACCTTCCTTGTATCCTTACATGGATCATCAAACATAGGCTCAAAGCTTCCTCCTGTATCTATTACTTTTTACACAATCATTTTAATTGTTCAGCAACTGATTTCCTCACCGTGCTTTCTTTCAGTTTTACTTTCCTACCCTTGGTGCCTTGAGGTGCTGTTGTATAGTTTTTGAATCCTTGGTGGTGAGAATATAACAGAATTACAGACCACCTTATATCTATATTTGATACCAAGAGAGGACTGACACAATCAGCCATGTCCTACTGATAAGTCTGAATCATCTTTTTAAAGGCCTCTGAGCAGGTGATATGAATGTTTTTCGTTTTAATATGGACTAAGGTGGTCCTCATCAGTTGCTTGGGAAGGTTTTCATATTGATCATCTCAACCCTATTTTTTCATTCTCATTTCTTCCTCTTTCACTGATTCCCCCCCCCCCCCCCCCCCCCCCCCCCCCCCCCGCGCCACCTTTTTCTTTTTTAATCTTTGCCAAGTCATTGTTGTCATGATGGAAGAACTGTTAAGTTACACCTGTTTCACTCAAATACTTGTCCGTTTAACACACACACACACACATTCCTTCCTTCCTAACACTGATGATCACATGTTAAACACATTTCCACTTTGACCTACCAGTCAGAAATTATGCTGCAGAATCAGGATATTGAAACTGAAAGAGATGGATGGTTAAAGTCATTCTGGAAACAAACATATTTTGTGTACGAATATAATTCTTCTTTACCAAGTTCCCCGTGTGTTCTTGAACGTGTGCTTACACCCAAGCAAACATTTTCACATAGACTCAGTTAATCCACTGTGGTTTAATTCATTTCAGCTCAGATGTCCTTATCAACAACAAAAAAATGCATAAGTGAAAACTACTGTGGCACCAGTATAAGAGAAACACATAATCATCCTCTTCCTTATCACTACCATTCCCGTTTTATAAAATCTAGTAATACACTGTTTGCTGTCACAATCATTCTTGGTCCACAGAATACCATAGCTTAAGTGGTTTTGGCATGCAAGCTGAATGATATAAAAGCTAACCAAAGTAAAAGCTGTAAACAGCTTTAAATGTCTTTATTTGGAAGCATCATACATGTACATGAATTTTGCTGTTCATCACATGAGACTGACAGTAATGGTTTATGTGAATCTTCAGCAGTTTGGCCCCTAAAAGAATTTATTTTCTACACTATCAAAATAAAAACACACAGAAGTTTTGCAACAATATACAACTTTCTGTACTAATTCTTGGCAATAAATATCTGGAGAGAAAAAGGAAACTTACACTGAATGTAAATGTCAAAGGTACACAGCGCTTTGTTGCCTTCATCATTTGAAGCTTCCACCACCACTTCATATTTACCCCAAAGCACCAGCAAACCTGCCAGGACAATATATGTATGATATATGTACAGAAGTAGCATTAGTCGAATGAAAGTCTGAATACTAAAATAAACAAGATTTCCAAAAGAAAGAAAGAGCAGTCTGTATTCATGCAATGCATGGGCACATGCGCGCATGCACACTCACACACATACACACACACATAAGGGAATTTATGGCGGAGTGCGATTATTCCGGTATTTTCTGGTAAGACAAAATTCTTAATGCAGGTCAGGCATGCGTAAAAGCACTTCCTTTTCAAAGTAACATGCTAGCAGTGAAGACGCACTCTCTGCACTCAAAAAAAATTCTGAAAAATTGCAAGGTAAGATCCTCCTCCATCAAAGCCTACACGGTGTCTGACATGCCTCATGCCTTGTTACTTGGTCATTCCATCATCAAACGTTTTGCTGAGCATATTTATGATGCAGATGATGTGCGTTTGAACGCCAATATTAACTTGCAAGACACTTGCTCTGTGGAGATAGTCGGCAGAGCCGGACTCACACTACGAATGAAAGTCTGAATACTAAAATTAACAAGCTTTCCAAAAGAAAGAAAGAGCAGTCTGTATTCATGCAATGCATGGGCACATGCGCACATGCACTCACACACACACACACACACACACACACACATATGCACATGCACTAGAGAGACAGACAGACAGGCAGGCTGAGAGAAAGAGAGTGAGGGAAAGACAGGGAACAAACATCTGTCAAAACCAAATGTTTCCAATAGTTATCAAATGTCTTCAAATCTAGTTGTGAGGCAGACAGATGATAAAAAAAATAAATAAAAAAAAAAAAACTGTAGAATGTTCGTAGTAAAAATATATTTTAGATAATACTTACCAAGCAAAACAAGTGCTTTACGCTATGTTGGCATGATTCATGCCTTACCAATCAGGATCCCAAAATTCTAATGGAGAGAGGGGAGCTAATCTAAGCCTCCTAATACATCTCTAGAGTGACATTCCTTGCAAAGTCAACCTCTTCTGAACATGAACAATTCACCCCAGTTTTAAATGTTTCCTCGTACAGAGCATTCAGGTGGAAGAAAGTTCTAGTTTTTTTTTTAAACAAATATCTTAAAACCACTTACGGCAAAAAAAATTCCTTTATCTCATATCAACTGTCCAAACAGAAGTCATATTTACAAAAAGGATAATAGGGAGTTGAACATGCTCATTTTTACCAAAGTATGCAGCTGAAACAACAGTAATATGCAAAACATTGCCCAGGAACACCTGGAATCCCTCAAGGAACACCTGGAACATCCTCTGTCACTTTCTTACATATGCCCAACACCAGAGCTCTACAAAAGGTACATCAATGACTGGCAAGTGGCCACATCCATGCTGGAACAGGACCTCCTCAACTTCCTCAGTTTTGTTCAGACCTGTTGCCCCGTCCATCAAATTTACACACACAATATTCCCAGTCAGTCAACTTCCTGGACATCTCCATCTCCCTCAAAGATGGACTACTCAAAACCTAAATTTTCTACAAACGCACTGATGCACTTTCATACCTGGACAACACATCTTCCCACCACCCCATCCACAAAACACAGCATTCCATACTCTGAATTCTACACCTGCACAGACTGTGCTCCAACCAAGAAAACTTCACACTGCAAGCAGCCAAACTGTTCTGAGTTCTTTTTACCAACCATGGATATCCCAGTATCATCATTAATAATGCTCTCAGCCACACTACAGCAATGTCCAGAACAAATGCCTTGAAAGCCTAACAAGGAACAGTCAGATCCACCACCTGCCTCCTCTTCAACCCACACTTTCTTCAGTATTATTATTACTATGTTATTATTACTATTATTTTTATTTTTATCATCATCCTAATTATTATTATTGGTATCAAATACATGTTGGAGCTGTTCTTCACAATTTCTTTCCCGTTCTTCTATTACTATCATTATCATAACTAAAACTATCTCTTCTATTACTATCATTATCATAACTAAAACTATCTTTTTAAAATTTCAAAATGGAGTGACTGATGGGGGCGAACGAAGCAAAATTAGGAATAGAGTTTGTTTAGAACTTACCGCCAATGACATTGACAAACAAAGCACATGACAAGACACGATGCATTTCAACCACTTGGGTCTTCTTCAGGCGAAAAAATAAATCACATTTAACATGTGGGACAGTACGAACAAAGAACGAAAAACGAAAAAAGAATGAAAAATGACTCATCCGTTGTTATCCATGTGTTCGGTAGGCGGAAATGACATGGGGCCAGGGGGATTATGGGAGGGGAAACAGAGGGGGGGGGGGGGGGGGGGGGGGGGCTGCGTCGGGGGAGGTGTGTGTGTGTGATATGATAGGGTTGTGTGTCTGGATTATTGGGAAGGTGTTATATCTTTGTGATGGTTGTGGTAATGGTGGATTGATAATAATGGTAAGGGGAAAGAAGGGGGGGGGGGGGGGGGGTGAAACTGAGGTGAAAAAAAAAAAAAAAAAAAAAAAGGGGGGGGGGGGGGGAATTTAAGGGGAAGGATAAAACAAAATTAAGCTTAAATAGATGGAGGGTTGCTGTAACTACTGTATGAAGTGAGTGAAGGGGATGTGGTGGTGGTGTATGTATGTGTGTGTGTATGTGTGTGTGTTGGTAGGGGATATTGCCAACTGATGTGGAAGTGGTGGGTATGTGTGTTTGGTTATTGTTGGATATTGATGCCTTGGGGGATACATACACCCCCAAGGCATCAATATCCAACAATAACCAACACACATACCCACCACTTCCACATCAGTTGGCAATATCCCCTACCAACACACACACATACACACACACATACACACACACATACATACACCACCACCACATCCCCTTCACTCACTTCATACAGTAGTTACAGCAACCCTCCATCTATTTAAGCTTAATTTTGTTTTATCCTTCCCCTTAAATTCCCCCCCCCCCCCCTTTTTTTTTCTCCTCAGTTCCCCCCCCCCCCCCCCCCCCCCCCCTTCTTTCCCCTTACCATTATTATCAATCCACCATTACCACAACCATCACAAAGATATCACACCTTCCCAATAATCCAGACACACAACCCTATCATATCACACACACACACACCTCCCCCGACACAGCCCCCCCCCCCCCCCCCCCTCTGTTTCCCCTCCCATAATCCCCTGGCCCCATGTCATTTCCGCCTACCGAACACATGGATAACAACGGATGAGTCATTTTTCATTCTTTTTTCGTTTTTCGTTCTTTGTTCGTACTGTCCCACATGTTAAATGTGATTTATTTTTTCGCCTGAAGAAGACCCAAGTGGTTGAAATGCATCGTGTCTTGTCATGTGCTTTGTTTGTCAATGTCATTGGCGGTAAGTTCTAAACAAACTCTATTCCTAATAAAACTATCTTTATCAATATTGTTAGTATCTATTATTACATGATCATAATACCATAATTATTATCATTATTTGCATTATTTCTATTACTATATCATTATTATTATCATTCTAACCTGTATCTTCTCCCCTTTAATCTCATTTCCATTCTGTAGTTTTAGTCATTCACCAAAGACCAAATTTTGAACCCGAATCAAAGATGTAAGTGACTGTTCATCCTTTGTTTTCATTGTTTTGAATGTTGTTTGTCTTGCCTGAAGAAGACCAAACAGATCGAAGCATGTTGTGTTTTGTAATATTTTTGTTCCTTCATTTTGCGGTCCAGTAATTATAATTTTGCTCATGTTTCAATTTCCGCCTGCAGTCACCCCACACTGAAACAAACTATGGACAACTAGATCAAAGGTCAGCAACGACAGACTCTGAAAAGCCCCCATCCCCCAAACAAAGTGCAATAGAGAAGTTGAAAATGGCTTTTGAGTAATTTCCTGAGCATCTAAATTCCTTTACAACTGAGAACAATGTCACTGGTATCCAACTGTGGTAACTAAGAGGCAAAGAAGAATCTTATCTAGTTTGCTTCTTCTCCACTCATCTCAGTGCGCCAATAAAAACTGAAAACAAAGCACAGTACAGAAGAGTCACTTCTGTTCTATGATTTGTACCAACAAGCTAATGACCGACAACCTACAAGACTGAATAAAACTTGCTCGTTGCTTACACACACACACACAAACCTTTATCTCACTTCCTCCATCCCTTCCTCACTGGTTGATGCTGGGATATTTTAGTTCGGACAAGGATAGAGACTACTGTCCTGTTATGGAATAACATATGGCATCCCTTTCATCATTCTTATTCACTAAAGTTTTAAAAAAAACTTCCTAATGTTTGTGATTGTTTATGTCCTGCTCTTTGGTGACTTCAGTGATGATTTCCTCCCCACCTCTGCCCATCACTGAAGTGACAGTAGAGCAGTATATCCACTGATGTGGTGTCTTGTGACAATGTGAAATTTCTGCTCTCCTTAGGCTGCAGATTTGCTCTTGATACTGAGATTGCAACAGGATAATCACCGACATGAGCTGTGGATGAATAAGCTAGAATGAATGGCATGTGAGTAATGCCACTGAGACAGCAAGAAATAAGACAGATAAAAGTAAGTCCATACCTCTTTGAAGTGAGTATTTTATGTCGTGGGCTCTCCCAGTGAACTTGACTTCAGGATAATCAATTTTTGTGACCCGATTGGGGCTGTGCAATATGATGTCTTGTGGACAAGCGTTGGAGTCAACATTAACTATGGTCTTGCCTGAAACAGAAATTGTCGGTAAGGCAAGTCCCTCAACATAAAGAAGTGGTGAGCATAAGAGATCTGTCTTTCATTCTAGATAAACCAATCATTTCAGTCATTCAAACATTAGAAGGAATCATAATAATCCCTTTTACATTACTCTCTTCTGTGACAAAAGATTAAACGAGACAAGTACTTAACAGCTGCCTTTTTCCATGTGATCATTTGTACCAGGTCATAGAGACAGATACTTCTGTCAGGTCTTGAAGAACAAATGTTTGATTATGACTGCATAACTTGTCTCTCAACCAACCTGCATAATAAAAGCTAAATATAAGAAAAAAGAAATGAGAATATTGTCTAAATAGTCAATCCTTGTACGCACAAGCTTGAGTATCATAGGCCTGTCTCTGCAAAACAGAGGTTTTAATACATCAGTGCTCCCTATGCCGCGACACACATTTTGTTGCATGCTGCTAGCCCCAATCTGAAATTTTGAAATATTTTTTCCATTTCGTGTCAGTAAGGAACATCTGTGCATAACATCAATGTCGAGTGAGTCCATTCTGACCATCTGATGGACAGTCTGAAACTGAACCAAACTCATTCTGCTTGGAAAGTGCCAACATCCTCAGAAGAATACAAGAGTCTGCATTTTAATGAAAGGTTTGCATGCACAACTGGTACTGAACAAAGTCATTTCAAGAATATTTACTCTTATACACATGCCTGTGTGTGTGTGTGCGCGCACACACACGCACACACACACACAGAGGAGTAAGCAAAGCAAGCATTTTCACTTCCATGACATGGTGAGCTTTACCAGCAGAAAATGACAACTTCAGCTGCTAAAGCCCAACTGAAAAACAATTTCATCTGTGGGACATGTAGCTTTCAACATTCAGCAATGGCTGGTGTTGTTTTCCTGCTTAAGTTTCCATCCATACACACTATCTGGAGACCAGTACTTGGAAAATGGTATCAAAATAGTGCCAAGTAAACCTTACAAGGGGAGGAATGAATGTGGAGGAAAGGGGGGAGGGGAGACCACCTGCCAGCTGTGGGGGAGTGAAGTGAATGCTTGGAATCCCTCTCATAACACGAACTGGAATGAAACTTTACTTTCCAAAATTTTATTGAAGTATAACAGAGGAGCTTCATTCCAGAAGAACTCTGAAAACACTATTAGAACAAACAGACCTCAAAATTGTACTAGTAATAATAATGCTTGTATATACAGAAATCATTCATCCATCAAGCTACTGCTGTTAAGTATGCTTAAAATATGTGCTATGTTAAGATAAAAATCAGCTAAAGCAAGTTTTTGGTTACTTTCATACCCTCTAATAAGTTTCAACTGAGGTACAAAAACTCTTAAAAACTTTCTTCCAGGGGGTATGCTACTCCCTAGGAATGAACACATGAGGAACTCCAACACATGAAGGAAATGATCACATGATTCATAATGATGGGAAGCCACAAAATTTGAAAAAGTCAACATTTTTCATCCATTTTATATTGTTGCTGATTTCTTCTTTTTTTCCATCATAGCATGAGATCATGCCCTACTATCAGGAACCCAAACTTTCAAAAATAAGAAACAGGCCACCAAGCCTCCTTGAATATGACCAATGAGTGATCTCCCTTGCAAAGTGAACTTCGTCTGGTCATTAACAGTTCACTTTTGTTCTGCTGAATCTCCCAGCCAATCTATCTTTGGTTTACATTATTATTATGATTACTAGCATCACTATTGATATTTTTACTACTATGATTATTCTTGTAATTGTTGTGGGCATTGTTATCATAACTACTGTTGTGATCATTGAGACTCCTTCTCTCCTCTTCTATTATCACTGTTGTGATCACTTTTGACATCATATCATTATCACCATTGTTATCTTTATCACCATTACTATCATCATACAATTACAACACCACTATTCTTACATTTCTTTTATCTATTATTATCATCCTTTTAATTTGTACTCTCTTCCCTCCAACCTCTTCTCTTCCTATTCCATAAATCAAACCTTTCACCCACGTGACAGTTCGTTCCAGGATCAAAGAGATAAGTAAATATTTGTTTGTACTTTGTTTCCATTGCTTTGAATGTTGTTTGTCCTGCTTGAAGAAGACCCAACAGGCTGAAACGCATACTGTCTGTTTTGTAATTTGTTTGTTCCTTCATTCAGCAGTGCAGTGATTCCATTGTTGCTTTTATGTTTCAGTTTCTGCCTACAATCACCCGACTTCAAAACATTTAAAAAACTAGTCATCCCCAATCAAACTGCTCATATAAACAATATAAAGGTAGATATTTAAAAGAAACACACAAATGGAACACATTTTGTTTTTAATTTCTGCTTCATTGATCAATATCTTTAATTTTTTTTATCAATATAAAAGTAAATGTTACAAAAATCTACAAACGGAAAGTCAACAGCAGAGACAGAAGTATACTGAACACACAGAAATGCTCCAAACAATGCTAAAAGTTATCAATAAATGTTACAATCTACAAAGGGAAAGTCAACAGCAGAGACAGAAGTATACTGAACACACAGAAATTCTCCAAACAATGCTAAAAGATAACAATAGCGCAATCTGTCAGTAAGAAGGAACAGAATAATATAACTGCTACTCACCAGGAGCAGGTGTGATGCAGGTGGGATATTCAGTCAATCCTGGAGGGCAATGTTCATCAACACCAGATGGATAGACACGAGTAACTCCTGGATATAGACGAAACTCGCCCCATGCCATGACAGCGTCAGGGAAGACATGACCAGGCTGCGCATTGCCCGTCTGAGTCAACTCAATATCAAATTCCAGTTCCCGATTATAAAGAGTCACATGACTGATGGTGCCATGGAAACCTTGGTTCTTGAAAACCATGTCACTCACAGGGTCATAGTGGCCCCCCAGGACAATCCATACACTGCACATTATAACCATTGACACTGTTTTCCACGATACAAAATCAATCAGGTAATACCTATCTGTGCTCTATTTGTGGATTACCATCAGGAAAAAAAAGAAACATAGGAAGGCAAATTAATAGTGAATTATGCATAGTAAGTATGTTATGATATGAATTTTTCATCAAAGACACATTGATTATGTTCACTGATCCACAGAGATATAAGGATGGAGCATTTGTTGAAAGCTGGCATTTTCTTTTAGAAAGAAGCAAGTACTATATACTAGTTACAGCACAGCTGAAATAGCCTCTTTGGGAGACCAAGGCAACACTTTATCCTGGACCCCTGTTCCAGCCACTCTCCCTACCAAGCAAAAAACAAACAAATAAATAAAACCCACCAATGCCCTGCAGTACTGCTGAGACCACATGGACACATGACCTAAGACAAAGCATTACAATAAACTGCAACCAACCTTTTTCTAGTCCCAGCAGTGGGCTTGCAGTCCATATATGGCTCAAGATAATACTTTGGTCTGCAGAGTTTTTGAACACCCTAGACTTTCCGCATTTCTTTTACTTGCTCCTTCATTTCTTTTCCTCATATTTACCGGAAAAATTCTCTAATCATATTCATCTGTTGCCTGGTTTTAGTAACGGTCGTGAAGCAATTCTTTAACAGGTTGCTTTGTGTTAATGTTTACTTAAATTATCTTCCATGCCATAAAACGGACTTTAAGAGGGAAAAAATGTTGAATTTTGAAGTGCATGTGTGTTGGGGGAGGTGTTGGAAAGGGGGGGGGGGGGGGGGGGGGGGGGGAATGGGTACGCACGTGGTCATATGTGTGTGTGTGTGTGTGTGTGTGTGTGTGTGTGTGTGTGTGTGTGTGTGTGTGTGTGTGTGCCCACGTGTGCTAGCACGTGCAAATGCATGTATGTGTGATGAATCTCTCCGTCACTATGAAGGAATGAGTGCATGGGGCCCATACATGATATTTGTGTGCTTCAAGTATATGAAACCTTTTAAGATGAGCCAGTATTCAGTGAAATTAAATCCTGGCTTAATAGTTCTCAGTGCTGCTTGCATCAAATTATGGACCCTTTACAATACATAAGCCCATTTTCAAGTATACCACAACAAAAATTTGTTTCTGCAAAAAACTGACTTGCATTAACTGTCCATGCAGAAGTGATCTTGTAGTTAGGATGGCCAGTAAGGTTTTGCACTGGAGCATGAAAGCAGGATGTATGAGCAGAGCTGCTTTAACATTTTTTGCATCTTAGTTTGTGAGGGCATTTCCACACCAAGCAGGATAATGGACGTGTTTAAAATCACTGTAAATAATGTACTGCTTCAAAGAACTGAACAGATAACAAAAGGTATGGTATACTGACCTCATATCCAAAAGCATCCCCGGATTGTAACCTTGAATTGTACTTCGAACAGTATCAACAAACAAGGTGAGGAGGCCTGCTTCATTCCATGTGACTGCAATGAAGTGCCACTGTACATTCTCTGAGTAGGCCACACCTGGCGGGGGTTTGATCTGAACAGTCTGATTGTTCAGTGATACAGTTGCCCCATCATGGTCCAATCGAATCAGTTCTTCTTTCCCTGACAAACTGTTGGGATCACTGGAATCAAGAAAAGCAACAGGATTCAAGCAATCAAAGAATACAACAGAAGCCCTTTCCCTACTCCTGCATGTCCTCTCCTCCTCCCCCCCCCCCCCCACCCCGCCCCCATCTTTCTGTCTTCTCTCCACCCTTTCTGTCTTCACCTTCTCAGTGCAACCTGATAACAAAATTATTTCTCTTCTTTAAAAACCATTAAAAAAAACAGTAACATATTTGTACATTTTGTCTGGTAGGCACACATATCTTTTCCATTGTTCACACTATTACTTGACCAATTTTCAAAGTTCACGGACTGCAAGCCAATGTAAAAACAAATGTTCAAGTACTGAGTCACCAAATGAATGAGCATAATAAATACTGAAGTAACAAGCCTCAACCTATTAGTCTTCTTCTAACAGGACAAGAACAAACTAACAAGCGGCAGAAATAAATACACAAGACAAAATGTGTTAAGAGGTGCAGGCGAACAAATCCTCAATCACTATGACATGTTTTATGGAAATGAGGTTGGGAAGAGGAAGAAGGAGTAGGCATGGGATAAAAAGGATGAGGTTAAAGTTTAAAACATGAAATTCCTCATTTTGTAACATTGTCCTTTACATCCCAACTCTCCCCCTCCTCTCTTCATTCCTTCTCTCCTTCTCTCTCTTCTCCTCCCGAACCCCATCCCTATTAAAGGGGAAGGGTGAAAGGTGTAGGCAAACATTCCATAACCAGGGCATCCACTGCACATGCCATGGAGTATAGAACAGGAGAAACTAATCCCAGAAGTTGGTGATTTCATCTGAGTCATGAACACGTCTATGTGAGGCGTTCCGTAGGTCTGGCTGATCTATATGAACACATGCCTGCTCAATATCCACTTTGTTTGAAGTACCTCATTTCATCTGGAAAGCAAACTGGCTAGAATGTTCCATTCACATAGAATGTGTGTAATAAAGTCTGTAATCTGATGTGACAGACAAAACAATTGAAGAGAAGTGACCCATGTATTCTGGAGTGGGAGTGAGTCTCCCCAGATTTCTGATGTATACAACCACTGTCAGGTTGCCCAAGCAAACTGTAACAACCTCCTCTTCCAGGCTGTAAGACCAGGACCAAGTACCCTCGAAACTGAGGGCACTGGTGGGTGCCCACCCTGCATCATTGTAACTGGATATGAAAAAAAATGGTGGCCTCTATTGAAATGCCACCACTACTATCATCCATATACCAGTGAAAACACAAGGACTCGTTGAAAGACTGAAAAGAAGCATCTTGAATGCATGAACTTTGCCTTGAAAGGCAAACCTGGGGTATTTTTATAACCACCAATGGATAGGTATGTGGAAACAGACATCCAACAGTTACGTAAAAAAATCAAAGAAGAATACCTGGATGTAGCTTTCTAACTGTTTCTAAAGTAAACCTGAGTGGAGACAGGTAATGAATGAAGCAGCTTATATTGAAATCTCATATTCCATTCTTTTTAGATCTGGTTCAGAATGATCCAGAAATCCTGGAGGCTGAACTGTCCAAATCGGATTTGATGACAAGGGATGTGGGGAGACAAATCTTCAGGCCTTCACTGACAATTGTGAAAACCCATTCCTCTGTGGCGAGATCACCCCCATGAGGGGGACAGACAAGCATGGACGGGAATCTTCTTCTGATCCAAATGAGAATCATACAAGGTGAACATGCTTTATGAGCGTCCTCTTCTGCTGGAGAAGGAACAGCCAGCTGTGAAGGTGTTTTGAAGCTTAAACTGGGCAGGTATAGAAATGAAGTGGATGAAGGGGCCAGTTGGGCTCAGAGAAACAGTGGGGGAGCACGGGTGTGAATGTCCCTCATCTTCTCTGTCACCTTTACTACAACCTCTTTGAAAGGTGAGGGACCCTGAACTATCTAAGAGCTGTCTCAGTGTCTTCAGGCAACCTATCCAACATCCGAGAGCGTCTTTTGCCAGGTAAGAGATGAGAAGAAGAGTGTATCTCACACTTTAAGCATGCTTAAGAATCTGAGGTGGCACCATCTGTAAGGTAGAACATCCAACAGACTCGGAGGGAATGTTCGCAAATTCAGGTCTGGGTACAAAACACACACGAGTGTGTTCATTCACTGAGAAAAGAAAGAAAGTGGAGATGACTTCACTTCACGGAAGTGACATGTAATTTAAGGTAAGTCATTTTTGGAATCTTAACTCTGTTGTGGCCAGATTGAGATGTGGATCTATCTCCTTTCTCTCTCCAAATTTTAATGGGGTTCTGAATTGGCTGGGTCCTTGTTCATGCTAAACAGAAAATAGGCACCTGTTTGAACAAGCAACATGAAAACAATGTTCAAGTACTGAAACACTCAAATAACAAGCCTCAAACCATTAGTCCTCTTCAGCCAAGATAAGAACAAACAAACAAACAATGGAAATAAATAAATATTAGGGAAACAAGTTGCAGATAAACAAGTTCTCAGTCAAAATGAAAATGACTTAACCCTTTCCCTGGTAGTCGCGACTATAGTCGCGCTGCTTTGTTTATACTGTCGACTGGTAGTCGCGACTATAGTCGCGCTGCACAGTGACGCAAATCAGCCGCTTGGGGTTATTGTTCTTGGCTTAGAAACCAGGTCAGGGGCGCTACAATTTGTGGAATACAGGCTAGAGGGGCCCTGCAACCTGTATATTCAGTGTTCAGGCAATGTTTTCAGTGTCTGTGCTATGATTATACAGACTGCTTGTCGAAGCGTAAACAAAACCACCAAGATGGCGGCTGCGCGAAACGTGGATCGTGGTAGGAATGTTTTCAGGACTTTTTCGAAGATTTTTTCCGCGATGTAGAGAATGTAGATGAAGAGGATGGTAACTTAGAAGATTTACAAGCTGTTCTACAAAATGTGATGCTTGAGGGCGACATCAGAGACATGAATCAAGCCCCAAACAACAGAGACTTTGAAGATGATGAAGATGAGTGTTGGAGTAGTGAAGGGGGTGATGGAATAATCAACATGCCGTTCGAAGGTGAAAGCCATCTGCTTGTTGACAACTTTCCTGCCAATCCTCATCCTTTGGACTATTTTCAGCTTTTTGTTGGTGACGATATTTTGAGGTCGATCGTGGAGCAAACCAACTTGTACGCTCAACGGAAAATTGAAGCCGGCAATCTGAAGCCCAACTCAAGATGAGCCTTTTTTTTGTGCGAGCCTCTCTCTCCCTCTCCCTCTCTCTGGCAAACGCATGCACGCACACATGCACACACACCATTATTTTTTCATTTAGAATTCAGGTAAGTAAAAATGACTTTTTGTCTTTTAGATAATTGATTGCTAATGTAATGTGATGAGTGGGCGTGTCTGCATGTGCATCTGACATATGTGTGCGTGTTTGTGTGTGTGTGTGTGAGCGTATGTGTGTGTGTATGTGTGTGTGTGTGTGTGTGTGTGTGTGTGTGTGTGTGTGTGTGTGACAGCCCTGATATGGCCTCCGTGGTCGGCAGGGCTATAAACCCCAAGAATGAAGTGTGTGTGTGTGTGTGTGTGTGTGTGTTGTGTGTTTTGTGTGTGTGTTTGTGTGTGTGTGTGTGTGTCTACTTGACTGCTGTGGATTACATTTTTGATCAAGTTGTGCATATTGGTGTGATTCCGAATTGGATTACCTGTATTCTCCAATATAATCCAGGTGAGTGAATTACAGTTGACCACTAAATCACTAACATTGTGTTTTTCGTATTCTTTGTTCATTTCTGTACATTTTTCATTCTGGGTATATTGTTCAAATATGCACAAGAAACAAGATAGAAGCCTATAAAGATGATGCACGTTTTTCTGAGAATTTCTGTCTGTTAATTCACCAGTGGCTCTTTAATATCTATAGCGAATATATACCAGGTTAAGGGTTAACAGGATGTGGTTGGGTGCAGGGGGGATAGGAGGAGTAGATATGGAATGAAAGGACACTGAAGTATTAAATCCTTCATCGACAGCACTGCTGTTGGTAAAGGATTTAATATTTTGCTTCAGCATTCTGAAAAAGCTATTCAGAAAAAATTTGCAAACTGATTCGCATCTATGAGTCAAAATGGTCTAGACTTAGGTGAATCTGCTGATCAATTGGTGATGACAGCTATTCAGAGAAAACTGCAGACTGATTCGCATCTATGAGTCAAAATGGTCTAGACTTAGGTGAATCTGCTGATCAATTGGTGATGACAGCTATTCAGAGAAAACTGCAGACTGATTCGCATCTATGAGTCAAAATAGTCTAGATTTAGGTGAATCTGATCAATTGGTGATGACAGCTATTCAGAGAAAACTGCAGACTGATTCGCATCTATGAGTCAAAATAGTCTAGATTTAGGTGAATCTGCTGATCAATTGGTGATGATAGCTATTCAGAGAAAATTGCAAACTGATTCGCATCTATGAGTCAAAATGGTCTAGACTTAGGTGAATCTGCTGATGACAGCTCCCATTACCCTTGGATTAGTTGCCCTTATTGAAGGTGAGCATGTTCAGCACTGATTGCCTTTTCATTAATCTGGAACATATTTGGGCAGATAGTATGAGAAAAAGGAAAGCATTTTATTTTGGAAAGACTTGGCTGTCCAAACATTAGGACTACCTCCAACCTCCTTACTCATTCTGAGGAAAGGTGCACTCACTAAAGATGAATTCACTTCAGAGAAATGACATGTATATCAAGGAAGTCACTGTGAGTCTTGGTTCTGCTGAGGCAATATTAATAAATGGATTTATCTCCTTTCTCTATAAATCTTTGAGTATCCTGACGGGCTGGGGCATTTTTTTGCCAGGGGGGAAAAAGCACCTGTTTGGACAGCCAAGTATTTCTAAAAATTACTTTTTGTTTGAACAGTTCTTTTATTGAGCCTTTCACTTTGAACTCATCTATTTTCCATATTTCCTTAATACTATCTAGCTGAAAGCGGCGCATAGGCAAAATTCCCTGCCACTGTGCGCTTGCACATGGCGCTCAGTCCCTGCCGACGTGCATATTTCGCAACTTTTAAATTTATTTTTACAGTAGCTAGACAACAAAGACAGTGTTGTTATATGTCATAGGAAAGAACAAACACTCAACTAATCGAACATAGTAATTTCGAATCATTTACTTTCAATGTGTAGACACAGCTGTGCACTGAAAAACATGTCTGACAAGTAAAAAAAATTCTTTGTTTACATTCTATTCCGTTCTTTTACAACACCAAATCAGAAGATAAGGGGATGGCTGCATCTTCAAACAATTCACTTTCCTCTTCTCTTTCATAGTTTTCTATCTCTCTCTCACTCCCCTCATCACCAGATCCACTTTGTAATATGATTTCAAGCGCTTCATTGAGCGAGAAATCGCTACCACCCCTTCGTCTGACCGACATTTTTTCACGCGCGCTTAGCGGCAAAGCCCGGTGCTGTCAGTTCCTTTGTTTCAAAGCTGCTGGGGTCACCCAAGTTCACGATAGAGCACTGAAAGTAAGGTCTACAACTCGCTACGACATCCCTAAGACTAGTTACAGAGCTTATTTCCCTTGGATCATTTTATGGAAAGTGTAGGAATTTTTTATGTCCCAGTCATCCGATAGTGGGTGACATGGCGGAATGTACTGTCTGTCCGTCACCAAGCCTTAGGTGACGCGGCTCGAGGGAAAAGAAATGCTGTCACCCACTATTGGGTGACACAGCTGGTAATGGTTAAGAAACCACTTGAATAAACTTATTCAAAGTAACTGTATAGAATACATATCAAGTTTGATACCAACTTATAGAAAAAAATATGTGTACAGACAGGAGATTTTGCAGAGCACATTTTCATTGCCAGTGACAGAGCAAGGAAGCACTTTCCTGTTTTTTCCTTCTTTGAAACAAAGTTTCTACAGGTTTCTGTCCAGCCAAAGTAATCCATCCTATGTTTGGAAAATATTGGATCAGAAATATAAATGTAAGAAAATCAAACTCACTTGACTTTATACATTGTGAAGAAAGTGCCTTCATCTTGCTTTTTGCTGTATTGGAGCCACATGGTGATGGTGAAGCCTCTCCCTTTTAAGTGAACTGGACATGGCAAGGCAGCCATGGTGGACTTGTGCGAAAACTTCAAGTCAAAATCGCGATCAATGTCTGAATTCAAATCACAAAGAAAAATCACATATTAAGAATATGCACATGTGTGCACATGCACGTGCACACGCGTGTACACACACACTATGCGCACACTGGTGTGCACACACACACAGGAATGAATCAAAAGCATCTATTTGAAAAAGGAAGCAGAAATCAAACCATAATTTACTGATAATTGTGTAGATATCCTCAGGCAAATTTTCACATTAATGCTATTATATGATAGAGAAATTCAATGAAATCACACACACATCAAAAAGTGTGCAATCGTAACATGTACAAACAGTTTATCAGTTTTTAAGATACATTTCATTTGAACAACAGATTTACAAATGCAGATGAATAAGTAAAAGTGCTAAATACAATTCTTTTCTACAGCAGCATTATGCAGCAGATCTAATCCTGAATAATCAGCTAAACTTTTACAGCAATTCAATAATATTTCATTGATGGGAGAGGCTCAGGGAACAGCAGCTACTATTCTTGTGAATATGTACAGGCTTTAACTCCAGAAAATATTGTAAATGAGAACGTTCCAATATTCTGAGTATTTTCAGTCTTGGTTGACTCAATGGCATCATGCAAATGTTTAAACTTCACCACACCATCCATAAATTGTGATATGTCAAAGTTCAGATATTTTCTATGCTTTTTTTTCCCCCCCATCTTTCTTAATGCACACACAAGCTTAATACATGGGAGACTACACAGACCATTAGCCTGACCACTAAGTATATGCAGTTCTTACCCACAGACCAGAAATGGTTTTCTTACCAGTACCGTCATTTTAGGACAGATCAGAAGTAGGTCTTTCCCTATAATAATGTGGCAGAATGAAGAATATTGTCTGGGCAGCCCTTCAGCCTTTGATGAACCAGAGTTGGTGGAGGTCAACTATTCTTCTATGCCTTCTCAAGTCCTCTCCTGCAATCTGTGGTGATATCTTTAGGGCTGCACTCTTATATCCTCAGTTTTAGGAAGGAAGCAGGGCTTGGTCTTTGCAGAAAGTGCAAGTACGTATCAATGTTGGATGTAAAGGCCTTTTTCCTAGCAATAAGTCCCAATAAAAAATCCTAACAGGCAAGTCTATAACCATCTGCTCCAACAACCCAGTGGTGGCCTACATCATAAATCACGGAGTTAAGCATTTGCAGACCCTGACAGCACCGGCTATCTCCCTTCACCAGTACGGTCAGTCTCTGAAAATCATCTCTTAGTCACACAAATCCCAGGGAAACTGAACATGTTGGCCAATCTCTTTCCAGAAAGAATCTGTTCCAGCCAGCAGTGTGAATGCTGAGCCACCCAGAGTTCAGATCAGTCTGCAAGATCTGGAATGCTCCTACTTCTTTAATGAGAAATTCAAAATCTAGAGTCACATGACAATATCATAAAATCATGTCGACTGTTGTGAGAACGGTTTAATTTTGTGCTTGTTTCTGTCATCCAATCATTAATCTGTTCTCTTACAAATGGATTTTACTATCAAAACATTTGTGTGTGTAAACTTTTAATTTCTAATATTTAATGATGTTTTAAATATTTCACACTGTTAAGGCAACCTATTTATTTTGTAGATATACCATATGAATATTCTAATGCAGGGTTTGTTCAGGTGCTTTTATCCCCCCTATGGTTCATAATGTAGTTCAAATATCAGGAGCGACACATTTCATTTTAATCCTTAGGTTCTATGTGATTTTGTTTATGTGTGTTATTTTTTCTTAAAAACTGATACGCTTATGGGAGCTGGACAGAATGCATGCCAGCCTACTAAATGCTCCAGAAACAAACAGATCTAGAGGCACACAAGAATCTCTTGGCAAAACAACTGCATGTTGTTAGCTTTGCAGTCCACCAAACGGAAAACAAAATCAATGTGGGGAAGTGCTAAAATAGGCGAGTTTCTCAGTCTGTAAATGGCTGGTTGGTTAAAGAAGCCTTCTGCATCATCTCCTGAGCATTTTCTTTGCCTGGTCACACATTTCTCACTCAAATCTCTCAGAACAACACTTCTCTCTGTGTCCAAGTCAACTTTGACTCATCATATATGTACGAATATCATTACAACCCAGTTTTAAAAAAGGGGGTTTGAAAAGAATTGCTGGTACAAGGGAGTCTGATCATTCATTGTTCTATTTATTCCCCTGCATAATCTTTATTTTCTTATAAAAGATTTTTTAAACCTTTCATCACAATTTCTGATCGATGTTAGAAGTCCTCTTTGAGCTAGCATATCAAGATTTTTTTCCCTTCTGTGAAGACTTAGTGAGTGTAAAACTGACCCAAAAACTTTGTCTTCCTATTGCTTTCCCTTTCCTTTCAGATTTCCACTTCTTAACACACAATGCTGAAACCGACGCCTTGTTCAGTTTTATTTCCACCCAAGCTGACCAACTGTGGAGGCCAGAACCATCATATTGGTTGTCTAAGTTCTCAGTCAGTTTTCTCTATTTTACTGTTTGTTGACATTTGGGTTTGGGTTTTCTTTTTTGACTTTTTTTTTCCTTTTTTTGGGGGGGGGGGAGGAGGGGGGGGGGGGTCTGAGGATTGAAGGGGCAAGAGGGCTGGAAGCAGATACCCTAAGTATCAGCTACAGAATGGCAAATATTCATAGCCATCACCATGACAGAGACTGAGATTGATTGTCTTTTATGCTCTATGGATGAACACACACAGATAGACTTTTTTTTTTTAAACCCAGTTACTTTACTCAACAACCCTACTGATATTTTTAAGTGCTTACACTTTAACACTGGACTGTAGCTACATGTGCAAGCTCAGAAAATACACTGTACCATTTTCACAGTTTCCTTCTGGGCATCGACAGCAGTAGTCGTTCACCATGTCCGTGCATGTCCAACCATCAGGACAACTGTTCATCTGACAGTCATCGACGTTTTCTTCACAATACATGCCTGTGTAGCCTGAAAAGAAGGATAAATTTTCTTTTTCATGAAATGGTCAGCCCGTCAGCTGAAAAGAAATAAATAAAAAATAGACCAAGAAGAAAGAACGAAGAGAAGAGAAACCCTGTTCAGAGAAGAAAAAAAAAAAAGAGAGAGAGAGACAGAGAGAGAAAGACAGAGAGACACACAGACTGAGAGCGAGACAGAGAGAGAGAGAAAGACAGAGAGACACAGACAGAGAGTGAGACAAGGCAGAAAGAGAGAGAGAAAGCGCAAGAGACGGACAGAGACAGAGACAAAGAGTAACACAGAGAGAAAAAGGAGGAAGAGGGGTAGATGTGCAGCTTACTACAAGTTTTAAGCTATTCTGAATTTGCCATGAATTCCTTATAAGAAACAAATATATTTCAGCCAGTTAAATGTAGTTAGAGGTGATTTCCAACAATGTGAACTATCTAACAACATATATATGACCTTAACAGCCTTTTCTGAAAGCACTAGGAAGGTGGGAGAGTTTTAAACCTTAGCGAGTCCTGTGAAGTTTTCTGAAAAATAACTTTTATAAAGAAAGGGAAAAAACTTTTTTCTTCTTTACTTACCAAAGTCTAGTAAAAGTCACGTCAATGAGGAGGATGTAGAGAATAAAATCAACAAACAAACAAAACAACAAAGAAGCTCGCAGTATCTGTCTTACCCTCCAGAAAGGCAGAAGCAAGGACAACAGAGCTGCCCAACCTCCGAAGAAAGAAAAAGCGCAAGAGTGCCTAGACAGGGTTTGGAATGACAGACAAGCGGGAAAAAGCCAACTTTTCCACAGGACTACAGACAGACATAAAAAAAAACAGCAGACTCTTCCACATGGCTTGCGACTGGTCCAAATACACAGAGAACGCTCAAATGAGCAACACTTTGACTCCAGAGAAGCTCATCAGTCTTCATGACTGATGCACAACCAATGCTTTATCTGTCTTCATGTGTGGACCAGCAACTGTGCTGCTCCAATTTTTGCTTAAGCAAAACAAAAATTTCTCCTTTAAATTAAACATGGGTGAAACTGGAAAAAAATTGGAAAACTGAAAGGCTGGGGTCCAGGGGCTGAAAAAAAATTGATTTAAAAAAAATTTAGACAGTTTTCGTGGCCTCTGGTGAAAGGAAATTTGGAACTGAGGCCTTGTTTCAAACACATATTTATTGCTTATATATGAACAAAAGTCATCATTTTAAATTTAGAAGAAAAAAAAAGAAAGAAAAAACTTACCCCCCAAAACCAGCTTGGTAGGTGCCTTGGACATAGATGGGCAGTAAGGGTATCAAGATCACAAATCTGTGCATTTTCTAAGGTCTTTAATAGAGAGTTTCCACTGTACTTCCAAAACT
Organism: Conus ventricosus; assembly: GCA_018398815.1. Classification (NCBI taxonomy): domain Eukaryota; kingdom Metazoa; phylum Mollusca; class Gastropoda; order Neogastropoda; family Conidae; genus Conus; species Conus ventricosus. The sequence continues at coordinate 38,702,334 of CM031595.1, read as the reverse complement.
AATCCATTTTATTACACGGAAGAAATAGAACCTGTAGTAGTTTTCCCCATCCTTTTTCCAGGAAACTAACCCTCATATTTATTTTTCTTTCATGTTTTTTTTCTTTCTTTAAATATTTTTTCATACTATTATGTCTCTCACTCTCTCTCTCTCTCTCTGTGCCTTGCATTCATTTTTGTGTGTGTGTGTGTGTGTGTGTGTGTGTGTGTGTGTGTGTGTGTGTGTGTGTGTGTGTGTGTGTGTGAGTGCATGTGTGTGTGTGTGTGTGTGTGTGTGTGTGTGTGTGTGTGTGTGTGTGTGTGTGTGTGTGTGTGAGTGCATGTGTGTGTGTGTGTGAGTGCGTGTGTGTGTGTCACTGGGGGGAGGGGGGCATGGAGGGCTGCTGAAAAAGATTTTACTGACATTCTCACCTTCATGCTTTTAATATGCTCCAGACTTCTGACATGCTTTGCTAGCCGAGATTTTCCATTGGATCCATACTTGAGGTCCGAGTTGCACACGTGGCAAAACGCTACACCAGTTTTGTTCGTTTACAAACACCAAACACGATGTTGTCGTTTTTCATCATCTATTTCGTTCAGCCAAGCCCATCGCCACTTATTAGTGATGCCAGCGTCGATCTCCTAAACTGAATCACCTTCTTTAAGATAGGACATTCTCACGGTTTCCAACGAACTCCAAACTCAAAATCTAGATTTCGGCAAATGGTGCTTTATCTTTGTTCCCTAAAATAAAGAGTACTTCTGATTCGGCACTTCTGATTTATGGTAAGACGTACTCGATACGTAATTTGCACAATTTTAGAGACTGTTTTGAAAAACTGCTCCCCCCCCCCCCCCCTCCCCCCCCCACTCCCTCAGATTAACAAAAACCAGAAAATTCCATCTCGAATAATTTCATAAAATGGATTCCGTCCTTAGACTGAAGAAGTTTCACCCATGATTAAATGAACAGGACTATGGAAGTTTGTGTTTGATAAGTCCAAGATGATCACCAAATCCCCTTAGAAAAACAGAGTTACATAGCTTCCAGAGTTTCAGTTTGAAAGGAAGAAACCCCTGTGTAAGTACTGAGCCTGCCCGCATAGATCTGTGATATGCAACCATTTGACTCTCATATGGGGTATGAGGTGAACTGGAAAAAAAAGTGTAAAGAAAAATATGGAACACAACCAAGAATTACTTTCTGGAGTGCTTGCTTGCTGAAAATCTATTTGATCTCTTTGGAGTCGAGTCAGCATTCACATGTTCTCATTGCACCTTCGTCAAGACCACCTCTGATGTGAAAGTTGAAGGAGACTGGAGTACAAAGGCCTTTGTTTATTGATAGTATCATTCATCCTTCACACGACCCTTCCAGTGTAAGAGAGGCAAAACCTTGAGGCAAAGAGGAGGTGTGGAGGATAAATGAATGATCATGTTTGTTATCTACCAGAAGACATGACAAAAATGTGTAAATAAATGCATATCACCATACATATTACATAAAGAAATAAATATATACAACACACATGTTAAAAGATAAGCTGAATTCGAAAAGGACAGAAGAGAAGACAGGGGTGGGACATTTTCAAACAGGGGTGGGATATTTTCAAACTGAGAAAGATCAGACTGGTAAAATATATACTAACATATTTATCTTTTAGTGCATCAGTCTGAATTTTTTTTTAACCAGTCCGCTCATTTTTCAACTATCTGCCTGTCTTTAACAATGTCACAAAATGCTCATATGCAAACAAAAAAAACAATAAAACAAAATAGCAATGAAGATCTAAGAAAAAAAAACTATGAAAAAAAAAGCAAAAAAAAAAAAAAAAGCAATGAAGACCTAAGTACCCGAATCAAACTTCTCACAAATGTAGATCTAGATGCAAAGTGAGGTGACTGCAGGCAAAAATCTAAACAAATTGGAAAAGTTACTGACAACACACTGCCAAAAAAAAAATCATAGAAAAAAAAGAGCACCTGTCTTGCGCCAAATTAGATGAACTGATTGCTCGTTCATTTTCGTTGTCCTGAGTGTTGTGTATCTTGCCCGAAAAAGACCTATCAGGTCGAAACACATCATATTTTGTCTTATGATTTGTTTGTCAACGTTCTTTTGGCGGTGTGTAATCAATAACTTTTCAAATTTCTCAAAATGATTTTTGACAAAAAGCATGAAAAGGGGAATGACACTGGTATTTCAGCTGAATTTTATATCACAAACAAATCAATTTCCCTTAATTTGTCACATCATGTTCTTTACTGCCTTGCTAATCACAGAGGCTGGGTCAGGGCTGTTTCTTATTTCTTTTTCAATGCAATGTGGTAAAGAATAAATAAATAAATCCTCTCTTTCCTTTTTCAAGAGCAATGTGTTATGAGCAAAATTCTCACCAGGTGGACATTCACATGAAAAGGTGCCTTGTGAAATGGTGCATGTGGCACCATTTTGACACTGAGGGTCAGTTTCGCTGCACATGTGTCGTCGGATGTGACAACCGTCACCCATGAGCTCTGAAAAACAATGGAACACATCTACCTTATGTAAAAGAGTGCATGTTTTGTTTCATACTTTATTTCATAGATTATTTTTCATACACTTTCAAAAGACAATTGATATGATTTAAGACCAGTGAGCTGACAATGCTCAGACATTATCATTAAGCACTGATGTTATACTGGTAAATAATACTATATGACAATTTTCAGACCAACATATTGTTGTACACTTTCATGAGTTAATACTAAATGGGTGTTTACATCAGGTTACTTTCGTGCTTATTCACATTTTGAAAGAGCCCAACACCGGCGAAAATATTGTTGCCATATTTCACTAAGAAAAAACACACACACGCATAAAATTAACATTGTTATGTTTTCTTTTCTTTTATCACACACACACACACACACACACACACACACACACACACACACACACACACACACACACACACACAGGGCTAAGTTTCTAGATCATTTAGTAAACAAGTTTTTTTTTTTTCATTTTTCATATACTACCATATCTATTTTTACACCAATTCCTTTAATTCTGGTTTTGGTGGGCATGATACCAGGGCACTCTTTTATATAGGAGAGGATGGTGGGGAGTCCTTCAAGCCCTTTTATGTCTGCTCAGAGAAAATGCAACATGTCTGTACATCCCTGCTCTCTCTTTGCTCATGTACTACTTATACTGCACTGCACGAATGTGTTCAATAGGCAGTTTTCTTTTATAGCGTTTAGCTTATTTTTGCTGACAAAATGCTACTCACTGAACTTTAAACCAAAAAAGTTTCAAGATAAGTAAAAAGAGAGATCAATTTTGTTAAATGCTACATGTTTAAAATGTTTTGTATGATTATCAGTTTATAGCTTTCTTTATTAGCCTTTCAAATGAGAAACATTTTGGATTAACAATTAAATTCAGCATTAGAACTTTAACCAATCTTATCTTACAAAAATCAGAAAAGTTTATCAAAGAAGTGTCTTGCCCACAAGAAAGTAGAGAAAAACTCAAGATTATATTTTCCATTTGTTGCTATTGTGGGTAATATACAATCACATCATTCTGAAAACATGTACAATAAAAGATTGAGTCATTCATTCTTACATTACAGCAAACTATGCAGCACTGTTGTATTGTAAAATACATGTTCTATAAAATACTACAGCCATTCATTCTTCTGCTGTGTTTGGCAGTGTAATATCACAATATTCTAAGCACATATTCAACACTGGAGTAATTAATATCAAAACAAAGAAAATAGAAGTTGACATTTCCCCATTTACTCCATATATATTTGACAGAATAAAACAGTATCTAAACAATACAGGACAAGGAAAAATATTAACACTGCACCTTCACTGCATTCACATTTGATGACACCTGCATTGTCATTACAGGTACTGCCATGCAGACAGGGATTGGCGCTGGAGCAGATACTGGACACATTGCTGCAAGTCTTGCCCACTGAATTGGGGGCACAGCTGCAAAACAATTCATTGACATACTGACAGAAAGTAAAGAATTCTTTATTTGTTTGGATCAGCTAGGGAACTATTAATGCAAGCAGTTTTAGACAGGCATGCAAAACTGCTAAACAGGACACACCTCTCGATGTAAAGGAAATCTTGCTTAGCATGTACACAATAAGAGATGATTCACTTCTTCTCTTATACTGGAGACTAATTTTGCAGAGATAATATCATCACAAAAGTTCTTATGGGACATAAGGGAATTTGTGGCGGAGTGCGATTATTCGGATATTTTCCGGTAAGACAAAATTCTTAAAGCAGGCCAGGCATGCGTAAAAATCATTCCGGTAAGACAAAATTCTTAATGCAGGTCGGGCATGCGCAAAAGCGCTTCCTTTTCAAAGTAACACGCTGGCAGTGAAGACGCACTCTCTGCTCTCCGAAAAAATTCTCTGCTCTCTCAAATAAGTTGCAAGGTAAGATCCTCATCCATGCAGTCTACACGGTGTCTAACATGCCTCATGCCTTGTTACTTGGTCATTCCATCATCAAACGTTTTGCTCAGCATATTTGTGATGCAGATGATGTGCGTTGGAACGCAAATATTAAGTTGCAAGACACTTGCTCTGTGGAGATAGTCGGCAGAGCCTGACTAACGTTACACGGTCTTCTGCGCGATAACCAAACGCTCCCAGGCATAATGAATAAGCTTAAACAACGACCCAACATCATCTTTCTTCAGATAGGAGGCAACGATTTCTGGCTTGGGACAACACATGATGACTTAGCTATGGATATCTCGGCCTCTCTATTGAAAGGTAGATTCGGGGTGGAACGCGTCATGTTCGGACAGTTGTTGCCAAGATTCAAAGCTGAACGATCCGGGAAATGTGGTTTTTATCACAGCGAGAAACAACAGAATTCAACACATGCGCGCAACAAGTACTCCACCAGCAACACGCGGCATTTGAAGGAATCCCATACATCACATCATGGAACCACCACGAATATTTTTCTCTCAGAAGCTCCTTATCACCCGTGACTGTCAATTAACCATGAATATGTTTTGCATGTTCTCAACAATTTTTCCATCAGCTGGTGTTGCCATGTTTATATTTATTATCACTTTGCATGTTTTTCAGCAAGGCGGCTACATCATCGTGACCCATGCTCTCTACTCAATCCATTTTTATTTATAACTTTGCATGTTTTTCAGCAAGGCGGCTACATCAGCGTGACCCATGTTTTCTACACAATGCAGCTACATCAGCTGTGATCTTGCATGTTTCTCAGCAATGCGGCTATATTAGCCATGACCCATGTTTGCTACCACAATGCACCTACTCAGCGGTGATCTTGCATTTTTCTCAGCAATGCGGCGGTATTAGCTGTTGACCCAGGTTTTCTACAAAATACACCTACATCGGCTGTGATCTTGCAGGTTTCTCAGCAATGCGGCTATATTAGCCGTGACCTCCTCATCCCCGTGACTGTAAATTTAAACCGTGAATATGTTTTGGCATGTTCTCAACAATTTTTCCACAAGGTGGCTACATCAGCTGTGTGTTGGCATGTTTATATATAACTTTGCGTGTTTTCCAGCAAGGCGGCTTCATCAGCCGGGACGCTCTGCTGCGTTAGCCGTTACTATGTGTTGCATGTTCCTCATCAAATTTGTCAGCAAGGCAGTGATATCACGTGGGTTTTGCAGGTTATTTTAGCCACGACTATGACTGTTTTCCCACACTATCATATCGATTGATCCCACTGTCTAAACGGGGCAATACAAGTACACACAGGGTAAGCCCCTTTTCGTGTCGGAAGAATTTGGGGTTTGACAGGTGCCAAAGACAAGACCACAGAGACGCCGACGGCCTACACTGATAGCGGCCAGACCCAGCGACACACGCACCCCAGGAGATCCAGCAGTCGTGCAGCCAAACAGTGACATCCCCCACACGCCTACCATCACGATGGCCCCACCTTCCCTGCCAGCACAACAGGCGACCACCACAGCCGCAAGGGCCCTCCCTGTGCCACCAGCACAACCAGGGCCAGCACATCGACGACGGCCGACACAGCACAACAACAGGTGGCCACCACACCCACAACGGCCTTCATGGCACCACCGGCTCAACAGGCGGCGGCAGACTGGCAGACCAGCTCGTGGGGCCCAGTCCAAGACGCCCTACAAGGTCCTGGGGGCTCCCGGACCTGTGTGAGGCTAACAGACAATGCTGGCGGACAATGGCGCAGCAAAAGCAACAAGAAAGACGGGCAACCCCCACAAGACATTATGTATGTGTACAAGTTGCAACCCCCACAAGACATTATGTAGGTGTACAAGCTGCTCATGTACAAAGGAGCTGTTCACGATTATATAGTATGTTTTTTTAGGCAACATTATGTTCCAGGGCGTGTGTACGCGGTGGATATGTGTGTGTGCGCGCGAGCATGCTGGTGCGGGCAAGTGCATGTAGGTGTACGTATGTTGATGACCTGGGAACGCAGAATTTGTTGCGTGTGTGTGCTTCTGTTTATAATTTTAGCTGTTGGATTGTTAAAACTGTAAAGCGCCCGCCAGCCTACTGGTTAGGGTGGGTGCTATAGCAATTATTATTATGATTAATTTTATGATGTCGTAATCCTAATTTAGACGGTCAATGCGCTTAGGTCCACTACCTTTCGGTTATGACTCGGGGGTCAACACTTCATGCTCAAATGAGCAAGAAGTGTCTCATGGCGCTTTCCCCCCTTCAGTCAAACTCAAAGTTCAGATCCCAGGGAATTGATGTTTTTAACCCCCTTCAGCAGTGTTGGAAAGAAATCGGCGCAAAGCGCTGGTCAGAAAAGGAAAGAAATACTGGATTATTAGCCGTTACCTGGCAAACAAATGGTATTGTCCTTTTGAATCTTTTGTGACGTAAATGTTTAATTCAGTTACCTGGCAAACAAATTTATTGTCCTTTTGAAGCTATGGGTGAGTTTAATCGTTGAAGTCCGTTACCTGACAAACAAAAGTATTGTCCAATTGAAGCTAAGGTTGAATTTTAAAGCGTTGAACTCCTCACTTAACAAAGTGATCAGAGAAAAACACTTGAAAGAATGGGACAAAAAGTCAAGAAATTACAAGATAAAAAGAAATCTGATGTTTACAGGTCACTATTATATGTACCTGTCCCAGATACCCACTGGGTATAATGCTGGTATATGAAGAACTGACAAATTATATTTTCACTCCTCGTGGAGTGGACCTAAGCGCAATATAACATCTTTGTGTCATGTGTTGCATGTATGCGGGAAATTGTGAAAGAGAAAGCATGTTGATCAGGGTGAAAGAAGATGAGTGAGAGGATGAAAGAGACAGTTACCAATTGCCATGGGACCTAACAAGAAGCATCAGCCACAAAATGTATTAGTGCAATAAACTGTATCAAAACAACATCAACATTTGAATAAATCATGACAGAAAAAGCACATATAAAGTATGCTTAGATATAGATGCATCTGGACAATTGCACCCACAGCACATACACATACTTAAATGCAAAATACTCATGCATGCTCACTCCCAAACATGCATGCACATGAAAAAGAAGAAACACACATACACAAAAATAAAAGCAGATGTTACTAAGCACACCCATATTCACGTATTAGCAATGGTATGTGGCAAACTACCAACTAGGAATAAAATGTGTCTATTCTTAAATAAATTCCAACTCATATGCAAATTTTCTAATCCTCTCCATTCCCTAACCACATGGTCTACCTTCCCTCTCCATGTATTCTATACCAGCGAAAACATAAAAACACCAAAAACATAAGATGGTGTTGTGTATGTGTTTATATATGAGTGAGTTTGATGTGTGTGTGTGTGTGTGTGTGTGTGTGTGTACATAACCTGGTAAATGTATATGCATAAAACGCATGTGTATGTGTGTATGTGTGTGGTGTGCAAAATATTACTTGCAGTGGAAGTCATTGAAGAGGTTGACACAAGTGGCTCCCTCATGACATGTGTCAGCTTTGCAAAGCTTCACCATGTCCTCACATTCAGACCCCGTCCAGCCGGGCTTGCAGTCGCAAGTGAAGCCATTCACTTTGTCAGTGCACATTCCATCATGCAAACATGGATTACTCTGGCATTCGTTGACCTCCTCCTGTCACATCAAAGAGAAATGTCAATAAAATCCAGTGACTATATATGAAGTCACTGAAGACTCATCTAGCTCTCAACTGAGTCGGTCATAATTTATGATGATGTGTGAAAACAATCATCAATCGTTTACCACATATGTTTACTGCAAAAACAATCCACACATATTGTAAGATTCCCTCCCCCTTCCCAGCTCTGAGACCAAGTTCTAAGCGTTTTTTCACAATCTATGCTCACATTCACAAAACAGCTGTCTACCTGGGTACATCCAATTGAAGAGCTTCCTGCCGATTTAAATCATGTGTTTGTGTCATTCCTTCATATATCAGATTTTTGCTCATTTCCTTCAATTTTACAAAAGATGCATGCTACTTGAATGTGTGTCATCCATACCAATGGCCAAACTGGTCTTCTCTTCCATGTGCCAAGATCTTATACTTGTGTTCATACACGAAACCTTGGTTTAACATCTCATCTAAAGGACTGTTTAGGGAAATCGTGCCAGAACCAACGTTAACTTCTTGGGAAAATCTGCCTGTACCAAAAAACGCCCAGTGGAAATTCCAACTTGCAACCCCAGAATTACTAAGATCCTGAGTCCAGCATTCTACCAACTTAGCTATTTCAGCAAAACAAAAAAACAAAAAAACACACACACACACATGTACACACAAAACGAAGTAGGTTCAGTTATTATGCAAATAGTCAAAACCACATGCTGTTTACAAACCTCACACTTCTGCCCTGTGAAACCTGCTTCACAACGACACTGATACCCATTCAAGTGGTTCTGACATGACCCCCCATTGCTGCAAGGGTTTGGAACACAGTTGTCAATATATTCACCACAATCAGCTCCTGCACACACATTCACACAAAAGTATGCTCATAAACAAGTTTACATGCAAAACACAGGTTCATGGAAACACTATTATACCACAGATGAAAATTCAACAACTTCAAATGAAAGGAACACTGTGTACATTAACATATAACATGAAGCTTACTTCTTCATAAAGTTTTACACGAATGTTTAAATCCACACATTGTTTTCTTTTAAGTCATTAATATAATTCTAACTGTTACACAATACAGGTCTGACAACATTAATACATGCCCCACAGCGTTTTACTCTTTACTGGAGTTAATCTTAAGAAATCTCATACAGTGAATAAGACAAACATTTGATACCAGTCTCCATGCAAGGATATGAAGTTGCATGGGATTACAATACCAAGATAAATATCACACACACACACACACACACACACACACACACACACACACACACACACACACACATCATGGCAAGAAAGTCAGGAATATCCAGATGACAATATACCAATAGCTTGGTGTCTTAATCACGCCTCCTACTCCTGAAAGCACACTAAAGTAGACCAAACTGTTATCTGTAATAGTTTTCATCAACTTTTTTTCCCAGTGTCTTTCATTAAAAACAAGAGTTGTGACAGCAACAGGTCAAGAAAATAAAAAGAAAGAAAAGATCACAGTTTTTGCTCCCATCAGAAAATGATGGCCAGTCCAACTGTTTCACAACAGCAGCAAAATTTGTGGTACTCCACAACATCACTTCTATCATCCTCACAAACACTAATTATCAGTAAATCTTAAATTCTGCACTCCTTCATGCTCTGCTCCAGTGATGACATGTGTATTTATTTCACCTCCATACTCATGCCAATGGTGGGTTTGTTGTTGTTCTTCAGTTTAACGTCCTTCCACTAAAAGTGATTCAGACAATGGTGGGTTTGCGAGAAGTCATAAGTGTCGATCCCTGTATGGACCAGAATCTCAATCTTCCTGATTCCATGGCCTAACAATTATTGTCATCTTTAGGGGATGTATTCAATGGTGTCCTGGGTATGCTGGATTAGAATAAGTACAACTGAGTACTACGGTGGTGATTTGGCTGCACTACACTGTCTTCTCTGGTGGGCTGCACAAAAAACTACCCCACAGTGATTGATCCTTGTGGACTGTCCATGATGGAAGTGCAGGTGCGTCTGTGCATGGAGAGGAGTCGGATTGAGTTATTCTTACCTGAGAAGGTGATGGAAGAATGCAAGATGAAAAAACAAAAACCTGCAGAAATCTTTGATTAACCTGAGTTTATTATCATGATTAACTATATTTGGTTTTTCTGGTATAACAGTCAGCACAAAAAGAATTTGGAAGAAAGAATCTTTCAAAACGTCAGTAAAGTCAGAATATGCAGCGTAAAATACGTCCTGCTATGTACCTCCTGTGAAAAAGCAATGCTGTTTCTTTGTACATTTTTTCATGGTTTTGATTGGAGGCGGTAGATCCTGAGAGACATGTTTGGACACAAGTGCTGATCTTGCACACACGCTAATCAAAGGAGGGCATCATGATTTACTGCTGAATTTAAGACAAACAGTGGCAAAGGAAGATAATGGTAATGATTTATATGGCATCTGGGACTAAAAAATAACACAAGTTGAGGATTAGCAAACCTATGGAAGGTACCACAATGAGTTACAGCTTCAGAGACTGCACTAAAAAACAAGATCAGTTAACTGTTTGCTAGCCAGTGGGAGACATAATGACTTGTGGTTCCAAGGATTGAATTAAAAAATGCAAATGGAGTCAAGGGGGAGGGGTAGGGGTAGTGGTGATGATTTATATGCACCGAGGACTGAAAAATAACACAAGCTGAGGATCAGCTATGCCAAAAGAAGGTGTAATGATTTACAGCTCCAAGGACTGCATGTAACACGAGTCAAGACTAGTGGAGGTAATGATATTAATCTATAGACATTAGGGGGAAAAATATTACACAAGTTCAAGAGTTTCTATGGGTTTGACAAGAAACACATTTTGTCTTATTTTTTGTTTGTTAGACTGCTAAGATTCACAACAAGCAACAACCCCACGTAGAGCAGATTGTAAATGGAAGCAAAGAATAAAATGAACCAATCAGGCTTAAAATGCTTTCGTTATCTTGAGCACTATTCTCAGTTAACCTTTTAACTACAGCCCCCACTCCCACCGATCCCTACCCTGCCCCTATATCATCTGTCCGCTACACTTAACAACAAACACATCCTCTTCTGCCCCCCAAAAGCAACCCTACTATGGTGTATTCTGGTAGCTGTTTGAGGACAGTGGCTGTTGCAAAAGTGGTTGTCATTTGTAGTGTGCGTTGACTGGCTCTGAAAAGTTTAACTCGTTCAGGACATTGCTGTCTAAGGTAACAGCACTACTAACTAAGGCTGCTCTGATAAACTGATTAAAAAAAAACATCTGAAAAATGCATCACTGTGGTTTTATTTGTTGACAGATTGGCCAAAAACTTTGCATGATGACAGCAGATAGTTTAAAATTTACTGTAATTGAAATATATACAGCCCCAGCAACAAAGTGGCAGTCATCTTGGAATGTGAACAATTTTGCAAACAAAAAAACTTGAATTCCAATGACAGTGAATAAGATAAAAAAAATAAACAACCAAACTGTGCATATATACTTAATATACACACAGATAGAAGAAAGCCGAATCTGTCAGGAAAAGACATCATTCATTACACGACCAGACAGACTCATGACATATCCAACACATTGGGTCTGTGGCCTACTTGCACCTTTTGACTTTTTTATCATTAAGATTTGAACAAAGACTACCAAATGCAAATCAAGTGAAGGTTGGAAGACTGGTAAAGAAAAAGTAACGCGTAAAATATGATACGTGTTGATAAGATATAGATATGGGTAAGTTTTTGGCCTTGTGCTCACTGTTACAATTATACTTGGAAGTCAGAACTGAGTGATGTTCTCCTGTTACAAGTTATTTCAGAATTTGTCTGCAATGAATCATATATTTTTCACCTAATGTCGAATGTGACTACAACTCCAAGTGACTTTCCATTCAACATGATTTTGGACAATTTAGATGCCCAGGCATTGCTGAATGAACAACTGTGTTATAAATCAAGCCACGTAGATCATACAGGCATGCTTGAATCCCTTAGAATTTAGAGGCAGTGCGAGAGAAAGCCAGGAAATTAGCAGCTGGCTCAAAAATTACAGCTGATTCAAGATTTACAGAAAACAGGTGACAGACAATAAGGGTCAATACTTTACTGACACAAAAAAGACCCATACACAGCTAATAAAATCACTACTGGTATTTTTGTATAAAATTTGATGTGGTTTTGATTTTTTTTTTTATGTTTGGAGATTTAAAAAAAAAAAAACACATAAGTTTCAAAAGTTCTAATAAAGTTTGCTTAAAGCCTAGAAAAATCTTGAAACTTCAATGTAAGTTTGTTTAATGCTTCAAACTAAAAAGCTGACAATCGAAGAAATGTTGCACAAAGAATATTGGTACTTTGAAGATCAATGACTGCCTGACATATGCTCTCACCATGCCCCTCACAGAGCGAGGAGCTGAGCATTTGCTCTGCATGAAAGGACATTTTGTGTGGATAAAATCTCAACTTGATGACATAGACATTTAGGAGCAAACTCAGACCAGCCTGGGGCATTATTATTTACTGGCCCACTGTGAGGTGCACACAACATTACCAAACATGTAAACTGACACAGTAGCTGAAAATGATCACCAAACCACTGAAGCAATAACATCTTTTTATAGAAAATAAAGGTGTCCCTATTACACCCAGAAAGTACTGGTTGTAGCGGTACTTCATTTTTGCATTTGTAGTACATGTCTGCATGAATAACAAGATTCTGGACAGGGATTGCTAACAATCTCACAGTAGTCTGCAGGATTCAGTTAAGTTCACGTTGCTGATTGTTCAGCTAACCACGAAGAGCCATATCAGGGCTGTCAACCCATTCAAGTCAACTCTCAACATAGCTTATGTCAAAGAAGGGGGAAGGCTAAATCTTATATATAAAGAAGTGCAGTGGCCCAACAGTATGTTTCTAAAGATTTTAAGTGTGCATAAAGCAAAGTGCAGCTGAGATCAATATGCTGTGGGTTGCAACATAAAGGAAAACCTCAGTCTGGAATGTGCATCTCTAGCAAAATGATGACTGAGCACATAAAGCACAAATACCAATCTGTCTGCACTTTCACTGGGCAGCGAAGAGTCTTAACACGAGGGCTTCACTAATCAGGCAGTTGTTTCATATAGGTAATGTAAGATCTATTTATCTTTTCAAATGAGTATCTCAGATTTCTGACCAAATCTTGTGGTGAGCAAAATTCGAGGGATTAATGACAACCCCCCCCCCCCCCCCCCCCCCCCCCCCCCACTCC
>CM031595.1:38623950-38683950 GCA_018398815.1 Conus ventricosus | reverse complement strand
TACACCAAGGAATGCTAAAAGCAATACAGACTTTTCAGATAAGGTACAAAATGCCAGCTTCCAAGTCATCGCAGGCGGCATGAAAACCACCCCCATAACTGCAATAGAGAAGATGGCCAACTTAAGGACAGAAGAAATAAGAAACTCCTGAAGCAAAGTGAGAAAACAAAGATGCTTCCATCTCATCCTCTATTCTCAGCTCCAGGCTTTGACCAAGTACTGCACCAAATGACCCAAATCCAAATCACCTCATAAAGGCACTTCAGGGGGAATACTGTGAACCACAGTTTCCCATGGGGAAAAGCTCCAGGACAATTAAGAAAGGTCAGTAGGTACTGTTCCTGTCATCTTTGATGTTCCTGAAGTTGGAGCAAAAGAAGACTGCACAGCAACAGAATTCAAATTCCTGACACCTGAAATGCTGAAGATCGGCTATCCAAACACCATACAGATTGTTCTGCAGATATGCTGTTGTGATGAAGAAGGTGGTGTCTACATACAATTTCCGGATGGCACTGGTCACTTCTGCAGCAATTTTAGAGCTGAAACCTGTGCATTCTGTCATGCTGCCATGACCCTCAATGCGAGAAAGGGATGGTCATCTCACACTGTCTCTCCCACTGACTGCAAAGTCCTCTGCAGTCTTTGGTTAAGCCAGACAGATCATATCCTCCAGAACACCACAAGGGAGTTTCAAACACTGGTCTCTGAAACAAACCTGGTGTTGCAGTCGATCTCCTCCCATTTTGGTACAACGGGCAATGAGAAAGCTGACAAATGCTCCAAGCTAGGCAGTAAACAGGGACAAATAGGCTGCTTAATGTCACTCAAAGAAGTCAAGACTCGCCTTAAAGGCCACTTCAAAACCAATCAGATTTTACACTTATTTGTATTACACTAATGCTTTTTGTGTAACTTCTCAATGACTGTCATCTGAAAAAGATAAAAATCAACCAGTCTCCCTTATGGCATGTCATTCATCCATGCTGCTCAAGTTTTCCTGGTATTTTTCATCATTATGAGGATGACATATATGCTTTATATGCCGTGATTGTGATGTAAGTAAGTGTTCAAGGTGGAGAAGAAGAATCACTTTTGTGTGTAGACATCAGTTGACAAGTGTCAGCCTTGTCACAACAGACTTAAAACATCAACTGCATGGGAAATCCTACAAATGGAGGTGACAATTCTAAAATGGAAATCCGACAAGGTCAAGGAGAAAAAATACAAACAACATTAAGATAATATACATATACACATATAATATATATTCTTCATCCTTACCCATTAAAAAATGCTGTATTTCTATTTGGTGTGGACAACCTCTTGACAGTGAGTATCAAGATGCTAAAAGAAAAAGAGAGAGAGTAGGTAAGTGAGACCTCTTTGTATGGGTCAGTACTCAGTTACTCTACAGAGACCCTCCTTAGACCAACAGCTTCCTGCGCAAGAGTTTTGATGATTGGTTCCTTCCCTTGGGAAGAGATTCCTGTATGCTTTTTCTGTCATTTCTGCTTCATCTCTATTCAACTTGGCACTCATTAATGGATGCCTCTTGGTTTCCTATGCTTGGCTTGTTCGTAACACTGATTTCTTGTCCTTTTCTTTATTCTGTCATAGAGTTTTGAATGCAAGCAAAAGCTGTTTCAACATGCACTACAAATATGCCATCTTTAATACAAATTTTAAATCACATTCTGGCTTGCCATGTTAAATTTACATTTTGTGGATTTTGCCAACATTGTTTCCTGGCCTCGAGTGTCAATAAACTCATCCTCCTCAAACAGGTCATTTTTATCAACCTCTTCAAGGGTCATTTTCATTAACTTTAACAAACTTGTGCCTTCTGATACTACATTAAATACTCCAAGTAGGACCACTGATACTATTCTGACGCCCAGGGTATGAAAAGGGCCCTTCCTTTTCCTCCCCTAACTTGCTTTGGTCCACAAAGCAATATGTCGTGAATGGTGATACAGGGAGCAATTTTATCCATTTAGCATTTGCTCATTGAAAGCCCTTTGAAAAAATCACTCTGGGAGAAGTATCAAAGTGGCTCAAGAGGCGACTGACAAAATGCAAACTTCAGTTAGTCCATTAAAGGACTGGACAGCCATGTTTCTGGTTTCTATTTCTCCTCACTCTTTCAATCCTAGACAATATATGTTCCATGTGAGTATGACAAAGGATGAGGTCCTCATGATTAAGATTTTATTTACAATCTGTGAATTGATGTTGACCTGCGACTCTAAAATTTCTTAGCTTGGATCGCGATTTCCAACAAGTGGACTGTTGTTCAAAATACTCTCACACCTTCTACCTTAATACTATGAATCCCTCTCTCAGCCACATGAATGTAACAAATCTTTGACTTTGACTTTGACTTTGAAGATACAAGATTTAGGTCCTTCCATAGGACCATGTTCAGGTTCTCAACTAAACTGATTGGCCTGGGTGGTTTGAGGATGGTGCCAATCAGATCACCTACTGAACAATTAAAGTAGGCATTCTGGGTCGTACACTGAAGGTAGTGCTGCCCAGTGCTTGTCCAGTCTTCTCTTGAAGGCGTCTACCGATGGCGCTGTTACCACATCATTCGGGAGGCTATTCCAGAGGTTCACAACTCTGTTTGCAAAGTAGTTGCCCCGTACGTTGAGACGATGCCTTGGTTTCTGAAGTTTCAGGGAGTTGCCTCTGGTGGATCTCAGGAAATCAGGTATATTAATCATTTCTTATTGCAATTTCAGTCTCAACAGTCACTGCAGTGAATCTTAACAACTTTCTCTCTGCCTGCCTAAGTGTAACCTTCCCAATATCGTAGTTGATTTTGGTAAGTTAAGCTAGTCTATTTGGTTGTTTTGGGTAGAAAGTCAAAATTGTAGATCGAAATTATTAAGATTGTTAATGATCATTTTTTATTAATTCATTATAGGCAGTTAGGATATTTTGTTATTATTCTTATTATGGGTGGTAAATTAAGAATAATAGGAAAACGAATGTAAACGGAAGTGATGATAAAACCGAAGAAAGAACAACTTCCGTTAGGGACAATCGCATGTCAGGAGTGGCACACCACATGTAGAATTGGACCAACGTGGAGGGCTCCTGCAGAGATTAAATCAGGTATGTTACGTTCCTTTTAGGTGTTTGATAAAAGATTAGTATAGTTAATTGAAGAAACAAATTTAATTGAGGAAACAAATGATTAAATGAAGTTTGGGATCAACACATTCAAAACACCATACTTTCCTTGTTCGATTAAGTTAGCTGAAACTGGTTCGCGCCGGTCGTTGTCGGGGCCCTTTGTTTTGATCAAATTAGTTGAAATTGGTTTAGCGCCGGTAGGTGTCAGCCCTTTTGTTCGGTTTCACAAAGCTTTCTTTTTTACAATTTGTTCTTTGGGCCCAATTGTGCAGGGGGGAAAACTAATTTGGATTGTGTGGGGTTTAATGTTTTGCTTTTGTCAAATGTTGCTGATTGAACGGTTAATTGACTTGTTGTGATGGAAGAACTCTGTTGTAGTTCAGAGTTGCTTATAACGATTATTGTGTGGTTGGAATGAAAAATTATTTATTGTCTGGTAGATGCAGCGTTTTATAAATTACGAGAGAGGGTTTGTAAATGTTGTTAGTAGAGTTAAAGTCTAATTCATTGACCCGGTTGGATGACTAGGCTTTTTTTTCTGTCATTACATGAAATTGGAGGTGTCCCCATATGCTGAGTCATGGTTAAAATGGCTTGATGGGATGAGCTTGATTCTTTTTTTCATTAATACAATGAAAAACGTACAAAAGAATTCTCTTTTTCCCATCCGTTGAAATTGTGCATTGATGTCTATGGTGTCCATTCCATGGGACATAAGTTGCATTTTGGAAGAAAAGAAAAATTATATCTAGTCCTTGTAGAAGTATGAGGGCAAGTGTCGTTTCCCCTATCTCTCCTTGGTCACTGAGGTAGTGACTGTCAAAAGCTCCCAAGTATGTGAATATAACAGTGCATTTATTGTTAAAATGAATGTTATGATTGATGTGCATATGTTGTGAGTATTGACTTGGAGTAATTTTGTTTTTTTTCAAATGTTGAGGTTGTAATTGTAATTTTGAAGAGCCATTGTCTTATGTATTGTATGTCTAATTGTTATGTTAACCGAAGTTTTTTCTGAGTGTTATAATAATTTTGTGTGGTGTAGGTTGTAAAACATTGTTCTCTGTGTGTGTTGGTTGCAGTGTCTGCGCCCTTTCACGTGTTCATGATCCAAAACTGCATTTTCTTTTCATTTTCTTTTTTAATGTAGCCAGCAGTTTATGATTGAACATATTGCGTATAGCAATTGACGTGTTTACTTGTACTAAAAAGAAAGAAGTAATAAAAGGAAATAAAATATAGTAAAACGAAAAATCTCTTTTTTAGTTGAATTATTGAGTGAGAACATTGTTCGCCCTTATTCAGGTAAAACTCGGGATAACTTCACGCACTGACTTTTCGGGTGGTGGGGTTACAGAAATGGGAGCTCGTCCGGGATTAGAAAAGGGAAAAACAACAAAAAAGAGATAGACTTATTTTTTGATAATTGGTATTGAGATAGATAAATCGTATGACTATAAAGTTCAGTCATGACTAGCAAATACAGTAAAAAAGATGCAGTTAGGTAGATAGAGAACGGGGTTGGAGGCTCGGCTCAAGACACTGCAGCAACGCCTGGCTGAACTGGAGGGGTCAACCCCCAAACCCCCCTCCCCTGCTACGCTGGGCTGGTTAACGTGACGGTGAAGAAGCCCACTCCTGCGCCTGTCTGGCATTCTTACCGGGCTGAACCCAAAAAAGGGGGGCAGGAAAGTTGTTTCCAGGGGGAACTTGCGACTCAGGGCAAACCCTGGAAACCGAGGCCAAAACCTCGGAACCTGAAGACATCGCTTGCCCAGGGCAAGGACCAACGGGAAAGTGGGGACCACGCCTGCTTCTGACAACCAAGATAGGGAATCATTGGATAGGATAGATAAGATGGCGTCGGTGATTAGGCTCCGAAGTGGAAATTGCAGAGGTGGAGGTTGAAGCAATTCCAGTTGAAATTTGCCAGTAGAAGCAGTTGTTAAAACAGAAGAAATTTCAGTTCAACTATGATAGCTCTGCAACCTTTACCTGACCCTGCAGTTGAGGAAATAGTGGTACAGACTCGCAAAGAGGTTGTGGAGACACACTTGTGTATGCGGACAGTATTCCGTGCCCGCTCCGAAATCAAAATTTGCATGAAAAAACTATCCCAACTAAAAAGGGAAAAGGAGGGAGGGAAAAAAAGGTGGCAGTCAAGGGAAATGTGATGGGTTTACATCTCCCATACAAAGACTGAGTGACTATGAACTGGATTCGACCCCACCCAAAAAATGGGGACAAAAAACGGGTTCAGGTCAATATTTGGAAGGCGAATTTCCTGTGACAATGTGGGCCTCAGGTGCAGGTGACAGCAAGGCAGATGAGGATTCTGTGGCAGGAGACTCAGGTATTTCCTAACCATTATGTTGTTTGCGTTGATTGTGCTTCAGTTGTCACCTTCATAATCTTGTGTTGTATTGATATTTTGTCTTTTAATTTGGTGTTGATTTGATAGTTTGGAGTGTTGGTCCTATTGAGCTATGTCCTATTTGAAATATTCCAGGAGGGGTTTTGAATTCCCCCTAGGAGGGGTGAATGTAACTGTCAAAATTCTATTGGTGTATGGGTGGGGAAAACCATCAGGTGGAAAAACCAGAGGAAAAACTGCCTGCTCAGAAGGAATCCTTAGGAGGGTTCACGATCAGACGATCGGTGTCTGTTGAGGCGATAAGGATGGGATGCCTAGATAAGATTGTCTGATACTGAGGGAGAGGTTAGTCACATTGAAGTCAAAGGTGTTTACCACACCAAGTTTAACTTGAGGGTTGATGCACCTGATTTTGTACCTGATGTTCCAAGGCAAGATAAAACTGTAGAGTTGGTAAGTCCTAAACCCCACAGAATGTTAGCAATTCCAGTGTACATGATGAACCTGGGGGACAGTGGGGGTGAAACGGGGTCTGATCGGGGGTCAGAGGAGACAGGTACAGGGGAATGTTGGACATTAAATGATGAGAAGGGTCAATGTTTTAGGAGGTCAAGTGGACCGAGGGCCCTGTGAATCGTTTAAATTTAGTTATCATTTTTCGCCCCAAGACTCCAATGTCGTAGACAGGGTTGGGCAGATTCTGTCAGGGAGGTGTTGCATACTCGTCAGAGCTTGACAAGTTGCTAAGTCAGAATGTCCCCCAGTTCACATACATCCGTTTCATGTTGTGGGCTGCAAGTGTAAAGATGTCTGGATGTTGAGGTGTTTTGAGACTCTTAGGCTTACTTTTTAAATCATGATTTATGTGAAGTAAGAGAGAGGGATTGATGATACATGTTAGTATTACTAAAGCTAGCAGTTTCATTATGTTAAGTGATTTTGATTGTTAACTGGGTTATTGTATGTGTGCATGTGTATGACTTGACTTGGATTGCTCAATTGTGACCAAAATTGAAATTTTTTTTGTTGAGGAATGGGTTCTGATGGAGATGACAATTAGTAATGTGCTATATTAAATATGCTATGTTAGCTGGTGAATACTGGGGATTGTTGTGGTAAAAAATGACAAAGCACCTATCTAAATGAGACCAAGTTGCTCGACAAAGCACCCATCTAAATGAGACACAAGTTGCTTTTATTCCTTTTGATTGGTTTGGTTTTTTGACTATGAGACAATGTTATGTTTGTCATTTTGAATGAGATAAGGGGTGAGTTTTCTGAAATCCATTGCTTACTAGCTTTGGGCTGCATCCGTGTTGGTTTCATTGTTATATCATTTTGTTCATAATTGCTGTGGTCGTTAGAAGGTATGTTTTTTTTCAGTACCTAATTTTATTGTTTACTCTCTCCCTTTTTAGTTAACAGGGTAAACAATTTTTTCAAGGAGGGGTGATTGTACCTTCCCAATATCGTAGTTGATTTTTGGGAAGTTAAGCTAGTCTATTTGGTTGTTTTGGGTAGAAAGTCAAAATTGTAGATCGAAATTATTAAGATTTTTTAATGATCATTTTTTTATTAATTCATTATAGGCAGTTAGGATATTTTGTTATTATTTTATTATGGGTGGTAAATAAGAAAAAATAGGAAAACGAATGTAAACGGAAGTGATGAAAAAACCGAGAAAGAACAACTTCCGTTAGGGACAATCGCATGTCGGAATGGCAACCACATGTAGAATTGGACCCAAAGTGGAGGGCTCCTGCAGAGATTAAATCAGGTATGTTACGTTCCTTTAGGTGTTTGATAAAAGATTAGTATAGTTAATTGAAGAAACAAATTTAATTGAGGAAAAAAATGATTAATGAAGTTTGGGATTAACACATTCAAAACACCATACTTTCCTTGTTCGATTAAAGTTAGCTGAAATGGTTCAGCGACGGTCGTTGTCAGGCCCCTTTTTTCTGATCAACATTAGTTGAAATTGGTTTAGCGCGGTA
Organism: Conus ventricosus; assembly: GCA_018398815.1. Classification (NCBI taxonomy): domain Eukaryota; kingdom Metazoa; phylum Mollusca; class Gastropoda; order Neogastropoda; family Conidae; genus Conus; species Conus ventricosus. The sequence continues at coordinate 38,676,435 of CM031595.1, read as the reverse complement.
GGTGTCGGACCTTTTGTTCGGTTTACTAAGCTTTCTTTTTTACAATTTGTTCATTGGCAATTGTGCAGGGGGAAAACTAATTTGGGGTTGTGTGAGGTTTAATGTTTTGCTTTTGTCAAATGTTGCTGATTGAACGGTTAATTGATTGTTGTGATGGAAAAACTCTGTTGTAGTTCAAAAGTTGCTTCATAACGATTATTGTGTGGTTTGGAATGCAAAATTATTTATTGTTGGGAGATGCAGCGTTTTATAAATTACGAGAGATGGTGTAACTGTTGTTAGTAGAGTTTGAAGTCTAATTCATTGATCCGGTTGGAATGACTAGGCTTTTTCTCTGTCCCTTACATGAAATTGGAGGTGTCTCCATATGCTGAGTCATGGGAAAATGGCTTGAAGGGATGAGCTTGATTCTTTCTTTCATTAATACAATGAAAAAGTACAAAAAAATTCTCTTTTTCCCATTCCGTTGAAAAATTTTGCATTGATGTCTATGGGTACCATTCCATGGGACATAAGTTGCATTTTGGAAGAAAAGAAAAATTATACTAGTCCCTTTTAGAAGTATGTATGAGAGCAAGTGTCGATTCCTATCTCTCCTTGGTCACTGAGTAGTGACTGTCAAAAGCTGCAAAGTATGTGAATATAACAGTGATTTATTGTTAAAAATGAATGTTATGATTGATGTGCATATGTTGTGAGTATTGACTTGGAGTAATTCTGTTTTGTTCTAATGTTGAGGTTGTAATTGTAATTTTTTAAGAGCCATTGTCTTATGTATTGTATGTCTAATTGTTAGTTAACCCGAAGTTTGTTTGAGTGTTATAATAATTTTGTGATGGTGTAGGTTAGGGAAATTTTTTCTCTGTGTGTGTTGGTTGCAGTGTCTGCGCCTTTTTACGTTGTTCATGATCCAAACTGCATTTTCTTTTCATTTTCTTTTTTTAATGTAGCCAGCCGTTTATGATTGAAATATTGCGTACTAGCAATTGACGTGTTTACTTGTACTAAAAAGAAAGAAGTAATAAAAGGAAATAAAAAATAGTAAAACAGAAAAATCTCTTTTTTAGTTGAATTATTGAGTGAGAAAATTGTTCGTCCTTATTCAGGTGAACTCGGGATAACTCTCACGCACTGACTTTTCGGGGGGGTGGGGGTTACATAAGCAAAGTTTGAAATCTGGGAGGTCTGTTTACTGATCTTGACCCAAATTTGGTTCCCCTCAACTCTTGCCTCAGCATGTTGAGCCAGTAAGATCCCTGCCATTTCAAGGGATCCAAGCCTGGTATGATGGAATCCCCAAAGACCGTCACTCTATCCATTGCCAGCTGTTTCAGCAAGAACCACAAGTCTGACCAGCAGTCCTTGATGCTGACTTTACTCCACTGACCTCTTATCATCTCTCCCCAAATTGATCGAAGGAGACTAGGGGAACGCCTTGTCAATCTGTGAAGGTAAATAGGGATAGGCCAGAGGTGAAGCCTTCAAGTTTCCTTTGCTGCAAAGCCTGAGGAAGGCTGCTGTTTGCCTCCTATCCATAACCACCTGATCCATTAGGTTACAGTTTAAACTTGTACAGCATATGATCAGGTAGTTTTTATACATAACATTCCCATGTAAACTTTGGGACTCCCACCTCCCTGCTCTGTGCAAGGACAGGAAGGAAAACTGAGCGGACCTTTTCATGGCCGAAAAGGTTGACTTTGCAAGGAGATCACTCTGGTGGAGTGGATGTGCTGAAGAGCTTTGATGGCAGTGCATGATTCATGCCAAGTAGGAATACGGCACTTGTTTGGGCATCTAAAAACTACTTCTGACAAGAAAATTCCTTTTTTTTCCTGTTTAAATTCATAAGCGGTTGTTTTGTTGTTTCATGAAATTTGTCATAAAATCAGTTGCTTGGTTTATTGCAGAAGCAGAAAAAATAAATACAAATATCGGATAAGAATAGTAAGATGATCAGAGGAACAAACTTGATAATAACAGCAAATTCATTATTTTTTTGAATGAATCAACATATTTTAGATGATTGCATGGATGGCCAAAAATGTCTATATTATTGTGCATGGTGGGTATTTTATTTCAGCCTTTTCTATGGTAATGTTGTATGATAAGGTATGAAAGTGTGGCTTGTTAATATTCATTTTCCATTTTCGTTCATTGTTTCAAGACACATGAATCATTATATATTATAATTCTTGTGGCAAAATGAATACCAGGTATTTGTCAAAAGCCCTTTTCTGGTAAATGAAAATCAAATGTAATAAAACGTTAAAGTAACAATAAAACTCAATGTAAAAGTCAGAAAGTGTTTTAAAAATCATCTCCCCTCTACTGAAATTCTGTCTAAAAAGACAAACACGCATGCATACATGCACACACACAATATTTACCTCTCTCTCTCTCTATTTATATGTATATGCGTGTGCGAGTGTGTGTGTGTGTGTGTGTGTGTGTGTGTGTGTGTGTGTGTGTGTGTGTGTGTGTGTGTGTGTGTGTGTGTGTGCGAGTGTGTGCGAGTGTGTGTGTGTGTGTGTGTGTGTGTGTGTGTGTGTGTGTGTGTTGCAAGATTACACCTAAGCACATTTTTTTGCATTGATTTTTGATCATTTTTTCTATATGCACAAATAGAAATGGAAAGCCAACCTGTTGAAAGACACAAGAAACGGATTTCATAGCTTCACACTGTCCATCTGTCTGCTCATTGTTGATGCACAACAGTCCACCTGATGGTGTACAGTTGATGTTCAGGACCTCAGTTGGAGATTTATGGCTTCCCACCACACGGCACTCTGCTTTCAAAGCCTCGTTACCTTTGCATATGTTCAGTCCATACTGAAACAATGAAACAGCCTTTCGTTAAATAAATGGTGGTGAGGTGTAACATTATGTCAGCTATGCTATTAATTTTCATTAAATTGGAAAGCATCCCAGAAGACTCTTAAACTCTTGGACTACCTGACAAAGTTACATAAAAACATTACAATAATTTTATGTAGTCTTCCCTATATATTATATTGTATGGTGATCAAGCCGATGCATGCATGGAATGCACGGTGACAGCTTGGACAGGCAATGTGGGAGACCTGCCCTTAATTGTTGGCATGGGCTTTTCCTTGCCTGTCTCTTTTGTTGCGCTGCAGCTGTCCTTTCTTCACATAAACTGGTACCTTTGTGGATAGAGTAGCGCCATCTTGCTCGATCCATAGCAGTTTGTTTCCATGTGTCAGGGTTGATGTTAAACGCTTTCATGTATGTTCTGAGAGCGTCTTTGAAGTGTTTTTTTCTGACCTCCATGGGAACACTTTCTTTGTTGCAGCTCACCGTAGAAAAGTCTCTTGGGCAGCCAGTGGTCTGGCATGCAAGCTCCATGACATCAAAGCTGAGACAGCATCAGGATGGTTTGGATGCTCAGCAGGCCTGCTCAGTCGAGCACTTCTGTGTCTGGGATTTTGTCCTGCCATTTTATGCCAAACAATCTTATGGGGCAGGTTGTGTGGAAAAGATTCAGCTTCTTGACATGCCGTTGATACACTGTCCACGTTTCAAATGCATGGAGGAGTGTGGGGACAACAACTGCTCTGTACACCTTCGCTTGGAGTCAAGACTGATGCCTCTTCTATTCCAAACATTGGTGTGTAGTCTGCCAAAGGTTGCATTTGGTTCTGCAATTCTAATGCTCACTTCATTGCCGATGGTGACGTTCTAGGACAGCGTGCTGTCAAGGTAGATGAATTTACTCACTGCAGCGAGTCACACATTGACAGTGATGTTAGGCTCATGGCAGGGTCTGCCTGGTGCAGGTTGATGCAGAACTCCCATCTTCTTTGTATTTATGGCGAGACCAAATTTGGCGCAGGCTACTGTGAATTTGCTGATGCTGTACTGCATGTTAGTTTCTGAGCAAGCTTTGAGAGCGCAGTCAACAGCAAACAGAAAGGCCCTGATGATGTCTGTTATAACCTTAGATTTTGCATGAAGCCTTTAGAGATTAAACAGCTTTCCATCTGTTCTGAATCTGATGTCGATGCCTACGTCTCCGTCTCTGAAGGCATCAGTCAGCATTGCAGAGAACATGATGCTGAACAGAGTGGGTGCCAAAACACAGCCTTGCTTTACACCATAGTATATACATTCCTATGTATACACACATGCCATATGCATAGTTCATTTATGCTTGACCAACATAAAAACACAAGTCAACAAAACTGATACCTGAGTCAAACATACAACAGGTCGCAGTAAAAAAACAAATGAAATTTATGAAAAATTGCAATCTATAATCATTAGCATAATGCAACTTCATTGGATCATATTCCTAGCTCGAGTCAGATGGACAGTAAAAAGCTAATACAGAGAGATATTTCTATTTCTAACCCAGCCTTAGGTGACCACTTTTGCCCTCTGCTTTTGGAGAGAAGTCAAAGGTAGCCCTTCTACATCTCCTTTTCCGAGCTGTCACCTCCTCTATTTTCAACTGCCTGAGAATTTGCTTTTTTTCCAATCACATGATTAAACTTCAACACCACACAATCTGAACAAGTACTTCACTTCAGCAATAAACAGTGACAGTGACGATGACTGCTTTGGTGACTGTAATGATAAAAGTCAAAATACATTAGTCAAGTTTTGCCACTTTATCAACATTCACCAGCCTTCAAATAAACATTCTGTGTTTTCGCTCTCTCAAGAGGAGTTTACTCAGAAAACACACCAAACTGTTCTACAGATTCCAAATACATACACAAGTCTGCCTATGTTACATAATTCAGCCTTAATATTTGATGGAAAGAACAATCTTTAAAGTGAAGTTATCCTGTTGGGTTTTGAAAAGGACGGTCATCTTTCCTTATTGATCAATATTTAATGAGAAGTCCCAGAAAATTTGAACTTTTGAGTCAGAGAGAGAGACATAATGTTGCTTATAGCCCAACCAACCTAGAGGCAAAATCAGGGCTGTCACCGCATTGAAGTAAACTATCAAGTCATATTAAAAAGACATACATGCCCTATTAATTTCTGGTAAATCCAATCAAATACCTACATATAGTACACTCAACCAAACCTAAACTCTGGTCTGTTTATTCAAATCCATTCTTTTAATATCAATGTACATCTCCAAGTCCTTTTTCATCTGCCTGTCTCTGCAGGGCTGCTTAATATTAAATATGCAACAGCTGACAGTTCTTTGCAAACTTATGCATAATGAAGGTAAGTTCCTGAAAAACTTTTACTCACAATGTCATCAAGGGTGGTCTTTTGTTCATCATCACCAGTGCCATCAGGATTTGAAGAATCATACCATGGAGTCCAGTACATTCCTAAAGAAGGGCCAGAAAAAAAAATCAAACCAGCAAATCCAGCTTTGATTCGATTTACATGAACTGTCTCTGTTACTATCTTTTTACTCACTTACCCAACCGTACTTGTTGCTGTCATGTCAGTAATTGTACTGGTGACATGAAAGACTTTAACAAAAACACATACACACAGACAAAATGTTGGCCAGCAGCACTCTATACCAATTCATCTTTGTTGACTGGACTTTTTTTTTCATATCTGCAATGAGCAAATGCATAATTGCATTTGTGCGTTTGGCTTTTTTTAATGATAACCAAGACTGGGCTACCTTCTGATTTTTTTAACCTTTCGTTTCTGCCAATTTAGATGAAGCAGTTTTCAAAATCACAACCTCAAACACTGGATAAACAACAATGTACATTAAGCCACATCCAGGGCAGTTGTCTGGTATATGACACTTTACAATCCCAGAGAGTAACAAAAGAAGTCAAGTCAGTATACATGCACACATGAATAAAGTCAAATAATAAAATTAAAATGTTATTAATATACATTAAAATATGAACCGACATAAATATGTATACACTAACCATTCCCTCTCCCCTTCCATCCGCCTCTTACTTTTCCCTGCTACCCTTTTCCCCACCCTATTGCCTGAATCCCATTTTCTTTGGTGACAAGATGACCATAGGTGCTTATTTCTCTGTGTTAGTGACCACCTTGGCACCAAGACATCATTTTCTTTTTTTCAGTCTTGCTTGCCACCTGTGCCCAAACTGGCGATAACAGTATAATAAAGTAAGTAACAGGACAAAAAAATCTCAGAGGGATTCTCTGTTCTGTTTTTTCTTCTTCTACTCTTAAAAAAAAAGATATATATATATATATATTCATTTTGATCACAATAGGAGTTATTTTTTTCCTTCAACATCTTGTACTTTTTTCATAACTACTCTTCCCAGGGCAATTTCTTATGTGCAAATGAACAGTAAACAATTTCTCTCATTTTCAACTATCCAAATAAGTGCCTAATTCCTACTTGGCCTGAACAAAAACTGCACCAGTCATTACACCCAGCGAAATTTTTAGGAGAGTCAACGTTCATGACTATTTCAAACAGCATTTTTGGTTTGGGGGGCCTGGTTGAGGCTCGTCTTGGTGCACTGGACTGGCCTTCTTTCTTTAAGATCAGCATGTTCAGCATCCTACCTCATTACTGATGCTCTGGCACTTGTTAGGACAGATTTTCCTGTTCTTATCTCTAAACTCTGTAAAGAGTCACTGGGATGGCACACTGAAGAATAGTTCACCTGGTTCCTTCAGTTCTGTTAGTTATGTGCTAAGCTCTGTTTCTCTGCAAACATTTTTTCCTGTCCACACAGCAATGCTGCCAGTCCACCCCTTTTTCTGTCTTCTTCTCCATATTCCTCTTTCAACAACTCCCAGGAGCAGCATTTCATCTATGCCATAGATCTTGTTACATGGCCATACCAAAGTAATTTCCGTAGCTTTTGGTTGATTGTGCTGTTTGATGATTTGACACACAGATAAAGAACTTTCTTTTCTTATGATATGACGACAATAGTTGTAGTGTTAATAGTGGCTAAACACCGAAGGGGAAAAAGAAAAAAGGGGTGGAGGGCAGTCAAACAACAGAGTTTGATTGTTTCGTTATTATTGTTTAATGATATGATGTATTTTTGAGTCAAGGCAAGTCCCTCCGGAAATGTATGTATCTAGGTAATACTGAGAATCAGATTTAGCTCCCTTCTGTCCCAAAACTAATTTCAACGGGTATCCTGATTGCCTGTAAGCAGGGGAATGATAAATTAGATATATACATGTGTACAAAGGTGTAAATATTGATCAATCAAAGTAATCTAAACAACAGTAGCAAATCAAGTAATGCACAACCCTTATTTGTCTGCTTTTCCAATGAATGATCTTCCTCACCTTCCACTTTGCTGCCAACACGTTTGTAGAAAACATCACTTCCTGAATTGAGGGGCGGGGTGGTGGTGTTAAAGACGTAACAGTCCTGCTGATTCATGCTATAGAGAAATCCCTTGCATGAATTCTGCTCACATTGTGCCATGCAATCCTTAACGGTGACGTCATTCATGAACAGTAGAGGCAATGCAGATGATGTTTGCAACTGTTGTCCAAAAGAGGCTTCATACTGGTACAGAGTGCCTGCAGTAGAAAAACGATTTCATTTTGACTTGCTGACAGTTATAAAAATAAAAAAATCATTGATATATCATTTTGCTAATTAGGGATTACTTTTTGTTTGTAGACAAAATAAATATTTAAATCAAATAACACCTAAATGCACTGCCATGAATGCAGACATGATAAAATTTTAGTCACACATGCATCTGTTTATACTGTATACAGATATATGTGTGCAAATGTAAGCAAAGACTTGTACATACATGTGCTCATGTGCGTGCGCGCGCACACACACACACACACACACACACACACACACACACACACACACACACACACACACACGCACACACACACACACACACACACACACACACACACACATACATTCACAAGCACACATACACACAAGCATGAATGCATGTGTGCATGTATGCACTCACATACACAGGAGTATGCACACATGTTTGAATGCTTGACAGTAAAGAAGGGGAAAAAAATACTACTTACAATTATTTTACAATATACTTACTTGTCCAAACGAATGTCTAATCCTTACATGGCATGGAACTTCATATTATCAGCATCCTCAAAAAATAAACAGGGGGATAAGATAAGATATGATAATGTTGCATGTATCCCAGTCAACCGCAAATGGCCATATCAGAGCTGTCACTGTATTGAAGTAGACTCTCACATCATCTTCTAAAAAATAAATGAATTTAAAAAAAAAAACTCATAAACATAACACATCAAAATACAGCCCAAAAAAATCTCTCTTCCGTAAAATCTTAGATCAGATGAAAAACAATTATCTCTTTCAAAAATTCAAAGATTACATCAGGTAGGATATCTCTGAACAAGGTTTTCATGGAGTCTGTTGTAAAGTGTTTATGTCTCAGAGAGTTACAATGTTGCTTATACCCCAGCCAACAACTGCAAAGGGCCATATCAGGGCAGTCACCTCGTTCAAGTCAACTCACAAGTCATACAAAAAACCTCATCCACACAACCCTTTAAAACATACCTTCTAAAAAGAATCCGAAAAATATTTTCTTTAGAATCTTTCTTCTGTGAAATCTTTGATCAGAAAAAATATATTGATCTCTTTCAGAAATTCAAAGATCACATCAGGTGGGACATTTCTGAACAAGGCTTTCATGGAGTTGGCTATAAAGTTTTTATGACTCACATCGTAGTAGTCCCAACACTCTGAAAGAACATGTTTCATTGTGAGTGGTACTTGATATGTAATGCACCACAGAGCTTTTTTGCCTTCGAGAAGATATGAAAAAGAGCAAAATGTACACAGAGAGCTGAGAACTAGCCACAAATCCACAACCAGTTAGGCTGACAAAATGATCACCCATACTGAGTTCACTACATGAATCATAATCAGACATAACTCAGTTTTTGTACATTTCCCAGCTTAGCGGGCAGGTGGCAGTGTGTCCTTTTGTTTAGACAAATAACTTTTATATTGCAAAACGTTTTTTAGCAGTAAAATTTCCTTTTCTCATACTTAACTGTCCAAACCAATACCAGAATATCAAAAAGGCCAGTGGGAAGCACATTTACCTGCAGGAGGAAACGATCCCATGTGAAAATGCTTCTGCAGTTACCCAATCCTAGAATCTGGCGTCAAGGGCCACTAGGGGCCCTATGCTAAATGTCCCCCATGTTTATTCTGGAGATGAATGGATCAGTCCCTGCTCATCCTCAAGAGAATGGTAAACACTGACAAGCAATAAGAATGCCTGTATGAGAAAATGCACAGAAGAAATAATTAACCTCTTCACTGCGCGGTTGACGTACAGTGTCCGTCATGAAAAGTGTCGTCTGCAATGCGCTGTTGACGAACATTGTTCGTCAGGATTCAACACTCTTTCTGTTTCATCCAGCAGTGCCGAAAATCCCTCTATTTATGATTTGATAAGCTCCCTTGACCACTCTTTGCTTTTGGTGTACCATTTGTTCAAGATAATTGGTTCATTTACATAATTTATGACGATCGATCAGCAAGGTACTGTGAAGTCCTTCTTTCAGTATTCGAAGCCATGGCTGCCCCACAACAAAGCTATACAGTTGCAGAGGTTATTGAAATTTACCAAGATGAAGATAGTGGCGATGAAGATTTTGATCCAGCTGGCATCGAACTTCGTGAAGTTGATGCTAACAACCCAGAGTTTGATCTGGAAGTGGAAGCTTTGTTGAATGACTTGTCGTCTGAGTCAGACTCAGAGCATGGAGATCCAATCATTCAAGACGCAGGTGAGTGTATTTGAGAGATTCGTTCAATTTTATAACATAATGGTGTTGCTTTTCTTTTCAGTATAATTGTGAACAGAACAACCAAGGTGATCATCAAAACAAGAAATTATGGTCTTACATAAGGAGTAAGAGACAGGACAACATTGGGATTCCAGACCTGAGAAACAACCAGAATAACCTAATACAGGACCCTGAAGGGAAAGCAAACTTACTAAACAAGCAGTTTTGTTCAGTTTTCTCAAATCCCAAACCTTTAATTAACGTTAGACTAAAAGATGATGATAAACTCCCTGAAATGCATAACATCAAAGTAAACAAAGCAGGAGTATTTAAGTTACTGACCAACATCAATGAAAACAAAGCTACTGGTCCCGATGGCGTTCCTGGCAAGCTCTTAAAATTATGTGCCAATGAATTGAGTGAGGTATACCAACTACTTTACCAAGCTTCACTGGACCAGGGAGTAATACCTGATGAGTGGCGAGATGCGAGCATTGTTCCCTTATTCAAAAAGGGTGACAAAACAAAAGCAGAGAACTATAGACCTGTATCTCTTACATCCATATCAGCTAAACTACTTGAACACATAATATATAGTAGCATAATGGACCATCTTGACAAATATGACTTCTTAAATAACGCCCAGCATGGTTTTAGACAGCGAAGGAGTTGTGAGACTCAACTTATAACAACTCTCAATGATTTTAATAACTGTCTTAACAACAGACAGCAAATAGATGCAATTTTATTAGACTTTTCTAAAGCCTTTGATAAGGTTGACCATGAGGGCCTGCTGCTTAAATTAGAACACATTGTCTTTGCTAAAATGGGCTAGATCATTCCTCGTTGGGAGAACGCAGAAAGTTGTTGTGAAAGTGTCGTCATCCCATTGTAAACCAGTCTTGTCAGGTGTACCACAGGGAACTGTTCTGGGGCCCTTGTTTTTCTTAATTTATATAAATGATATAAGTAGAAATCTCTCTCCTGGAACTACTATAAGGCTTTTGCAGATGACAGTTTAGTATATAGAACAATTAGAAGCAAGAATGACATGATACACGCATTCTACAAGAAGATCTAAACGCTTTACAAGAGTGGGAAAGAAACTTGGAAAATGGAATTTCTTCCCCAAAAGTGCCAAGTGTTGCGTATATGTACAAACGCTCACCAATTAGATCAGATTATTCCATCCATAATACTATTCTTAAAGAAACTAATGCTGCAAAATATTTAGGCGTGATTATAGATAATCGTCTCAAATGGAAAGAACATTACAATTTAGTATGTAAGAAAGCAAATAACATCTTAGCTTTCTTATACAGGAATATCAATGACTGCCCCCAAAAGGTTAAAGACAACTGCTACAAAACACTGGTTAGACCAGTACTGGAGTATGGTTGCTCAGTTTGGGATCCTTACCATCTAAAGGATATTGATAACCTCGAAAAGATTCAGAAGAGAGCAGCACGGTTCGTAACAGGGATCCACATCAGAGAAAAGGGGAATACTAGGAAGAACATGAGGAAATTAGAATGGAAACCCTTAGAAGAGAGAAGAGCTTTTATCAAACTTAACATCTTCTTCAAAGGCAGAGCTAAAGTAATTGATATTCCAATGGAACAACTAGTATTGAATAAAAGTAGCACCAGGAGTGGCGGTCAATGTTATACCATACCTGCATCAAATATTGACAGCCACTTACATTCTTTTTATCCCAGTTCTGTACGGCTTGTGGAACTCACTGCCAGGTGCCATCAAGATTGCCACAAATGCAATCTCTTTTAAAAAAAAACAAATTGATTCGACAGTCTTGAGATCTGCATATTGATAAGTTTCTATTTTTACTTCCCCAGATGTTTTACTATTGCCTGGGCCCGAGTTTGGCCATTGCTTTTAACTTCTTGAATATCGAGAGCGACCCCTTGTTACCAAATTTGCTCCAGGGGCCAACAGTCTGAGTCGCACTGTTATTTTATTTTACTTTTTAACATGCGCGCTGGTGACCTACTCGTTTTTGAGTGAACCAGTGTTTTAGGAAGAAGAAGAAGAAGAAGTATGTGTATTGTATGTCTGTACCGCTGATCGGGGCCGCGTCAGCGAGCGAGCTGGTCATCAATGACCAGTGTGCTTGACCGACTTTCAAGGCGTTGGGCTCGTGTGCCAAAGTCAGTCGCTCGCTCGCTCTCAGTCACACTGAGTGTGTTTGGTTTGCTTGTGGTTTACAAGTGTTTCTTACAACTCTTCCACTATTCCCTGTGTGTGTTCGTGTGAGGGGCAGGGTGTGAGTAGGGGGAAATGTGTGTGTGTATGTGTGCGAGTGTGTGCGAGTGTGTGTGTGTGTTGATGATACTTTTTCTAGAAAACAGAAAGCACACAGTGATAAATAACACTGATCTAATCGATGTTGCAGTGAAGTTACTTGTTCAGAAGCATAACTCATTGGATTGTTTGCAGTGTTTGCTTGATGAAAATGAAAGGGGGCGTGGCATGCTAATGACCCAATTTCAGTTTGTGTATGTTTGTTCGCATATAGTGTATGTGTTTGTGAATATTTTCATAAACTGAAAGCAAGAGTAGATACAAAAAAATGTTATCATTTTGAAGTGATTTTGTGTGCTGTTTATTTGAGTTTTATTGGACTAACAGAAGGGGGTGTGGCTTGTTTACACCGTGTGTGTGTGTGTGTGTGTGTGTGTGTGTGTGTGTGTGTGTGTGTGTGTGTGTGTGTGTGTGTGTTTCATGTGTGTGTGTGTGTGTGTGTGTGTGTGTGTGTGTGTGTGTGTGTGTGTGTGTGTGTGTGTGTGTGTGTGTGTGTGTGTGTGTGAGTGGTACATTTTCTTTTTATTTCATGAAATATTTCTGTGGAAAATTGGACTCTTGCTTTCAATGTGTTACAGCTAGGCCGATGCAGCATGGAATGATGTTCAGCCTGGACCTGCTGGTGCTGGGCCTGTTGCTGGACCTGCTGGTGATGGATGCAGAATACACACATTGTGTTCAGGAAGGATGGTCACAGCAGCTCCTTCCTTGACTTCCAGAAAGAAGTCATGAATGAGATGATTTTTGGGCGACATTATATAAGATCCAGCTAATGCTGAGGACGACCATGCTGTCAGGTTGTGTGCTCAACACTTCATCGGTGTGCTGCCCCCTACCCAACATAAAGCACGGCCATCAAAGAGGTGCCGTGTCTGCTGGAAGAAAGGGCAGAGGAAAGACACCAGTATTACTGCCCAGACTGCCCCAGCAAACCAGGATTGTGTTTGGAAGACTGCTTCCGGAACTATCACACTCAGTGTTTCTACTGGTGATAGAAACTGGGAGATCTACACACCTTCCGTTCTTTGTGTGGCTAGGCTGTGGTGTGGTGTGGCTGGACACTGCTTCATGGGTCTTTGTACACTGTATAACTCCAACACAAAGTGTGCTATGAACTGCTGTGAGGTCAGCATCATCTGATTAGATCATGATTGACGTCTTCATTTCTTTATATTACGTTTCAAGGAGTTCATGTGACATTCTGGCATACCATTTCATTATATTTTTGTTACAGATTTTTCATTTATTTTCCTTTTATATGATATAACTTTTATGTAGCTATCTTCATTATCTTCTGAACTATAAGCAAATGAAAGTCATAGGCGTGATTTTTGTGTTTTTCGGAATTCTACAAGCGACAGAAACTGGGAGATAAACGCCTTTCATTCTTTGTGTGGCTAGACTGTGCTATGTTGTGACTGGACACTGCTTCCTGGATCATTGTACACTGTAAATCTTCAATACAAAATGTGCTATGAACTGCTGTGAGCTCCACCATCACCTAATAACATCATGATTGATTTTTTCATTTTTTTGTATTGCATTTCAAGGAGTTCATGTGTCATTCTAGCATATCATTCCATTTTGTTATTGTTACCAACAGATTTTTCATTCAATTTCCTTTCATTTGATATATACTTTTATGTAGCTATCTTCAATATCTTCTGAATTATAAGCAAATGAAAAGCATAGGCGTGATTTTCTTGTCTTTCTAAAAAAATTCTTAGCATGGGACTTAGCAAAATATGATAGCAGCGAAGGGGTTAACTCGACCACAAAATCAGAAAAAAGAGAAGACTCTCTCCCACGATAAACTCGGATGAATGGGTAAGAACAGTATGAAAACACCCTTAAAAAACACCAGAAAATAAGAAACATGATTAGTTGAAAAATGAGCAAACTAATATGCAGAAAGCACAATGGCAGGTAATGATGGCAATGGGCCATCAAATTGCCCCCAAACAGGATCTATACATAATCAGCACTGGGTTGTTGCCAGTCGAGAAACCACAATGCCCTCAAGGCAATCAAGTGCCTACATATTTTCAGACCTCAGGTGACTTAAATAAAATAAGATAATGTTGCTTACAGCTCAGCTGACTGCAAAGGACCACATCAGGCTGACACTGCACTGAAGTCAACTCTCAAGTTGTTGTTTTTTTTAATCTATGCAACTCATTAAAACACACCTGAATTTTTCTTCGTATCTTTCTTCCTTAAAACCTCAAGATCAGATGAAGAAATTTCCTCTCTTTCAGAAACCAAAGTCACATTGGGCAGGACATCTCTGAAAACGGATCCTGAGGTGACTTCCGGCCAGCTGATGAAAGCAACTGCCCCAGCCAGTCTTTAACATTTTAAAGGTGCAGTGGGGCTGAGAAGGCAAAGCAGGTTGGGGGGAAGATGGTGTCCTGTCTCCACTCTCCTCTGCACCTCTACCAAACCAGTGTAGCTACGAGAAGCAGGTGTCTTTCTAACCCACACTGGCAGGCCATCCTGAAGACTTTCAAAATTCTGAATAGACTGCAACATAGAGCCAGATCAATTCTTGCATGAACTGCAGCAAGGTTCAAAAGGTGAACAGTTGGTGCAAAAGATGCAAGTCTTGTGCTGGTTTGAGGGCACCACTTGAGGCTTGAAGGGCAGATGTGTGACTCTGCATAGCAGATAGCATGGAGGATGAAAAGAGAGATGCCACATTGTACTACAGTGGAGACGAATGCTGGAGAGAGGTGGCAATCGAATTCAAACTTGTGGACATTTTCAGAGAAAATCCTTCCTTGAGAAGGTAGAGAGAGTAAGAAGTTCCCTCATCCAGTGCAAGAGCAAGCCTAAAGGGTCGCTTCAGGGATCCATGAGCACTGAAAAAAAAATGAAGCCCGAACTCCCAAGAACAACAGGGAAGTAAGAAGGGGTGGGGTTGGGGAGTTTGGGGTTGTTTCCTCTCCGAAAAAGAGAAGAAAACTGAATAATGTTCCAGCATGATTCATCAAGTGAACCCACCAAGAGCAGTAGCTCGTTGGCCTAACTGGTTATGGAGGAGTGGTAAGCTCCCTTCTGTCAAGATTTCTTTTTTCTTTTCTTCTTTTCTTTTTTTTGAGTGGGGTGGGGGTGGGGGTGGGGAGATATGGTGATGTTTTACGCCAAGTACGAAAAAGATATATGTTTGGACAGATAAAAATGAGAGAACACACACACACACACTTACACACACACACTTACACACACACACATACATGACACATATACATATGCATGCCTGCAAGCAAACACACATGCACATGCTCACAGCCATACCCATGCACACACACTCATGCATGCATGTGCATACACATATTAATGCTGACACACTCATGTATGCAAGCACACGTACACAACATATAAACACACACATGTATGACGACTCACCATAGTAATTCCCTTCAGGACAAACACATTGGTATGTCTGTGTGTCATAGTCCTCCACACATGTGCCACCCCACCACAGTCCACTGTTTCACAATGAGCCAGGCGGATTTCACATTGCTTGCCAGAAAATCCCGCTGGACAGGAGCACTCGAAGTCGTTGGTCTGGTCACTGCATTTACCACCATGAAGACATGGCTGAGAGGCACAGTCATCTGTGAACAAGTGCCCCATATATTTTCACTCAGCTAAAGGATCACCTTGATAACTGAACCACAGTTTTCTTTCTTTTCTTTTTTTCTTAGTGGTATTGTTCTGTATACTGTGCAATTAACTTTGTTTTCATGTTATTCATAGACCAGCCAATCATGGGGCCATACCAGAGTGGTCATCCCATCAAAACTTTGTTATCAACATCCCTTCCAATATTATCAGAAAAAAAACAACTGAGGCATAGTTTTTACATGCTATATGCCAGAACACTGGACACATACACACACATAAACCACACACACACACACAATCAAAACTGTATGATAGTGCTGACCCTCCTGTTTACACATATAAATCAAAAAAAGGCTTTAAAATCAATCCTAAAGTTGAGAAAACACTATATGCCTTGTTGTTTTTACAGGAGTCAAGTGGTAACTGGACACTGTGAAGCCCTAAGCCGTTACATCACGGAATATCAGAAGGTGCATGCACTGCCTACCAGGTAGACAGACATTATTCATATACCAGTGCTATACAAGAATGAATCTGCAAGGAACTACCATTTACAATGAAATATTCTTAGATCATCAAAGTTGGAATTAAATAAAGTAGCCAAAGGTTGAGGTTTGCAGTGTGTGTTCTGTCTTTGAAATGCTATGTTGAGATCACGCACACTGCCAAAATTGCAAACAAAAACAAGATGCAAAGCATATAAACGTACTCCCAGTTTATCCCGAATACGCGCGAGATATTCCATAAAGAGGAAAAACCGTCTTCGACTGGTGTGACCATTACTAATGGCTATTCTGGTAAACATCGGCCATCGTCTGTGACCTATAATGAACATACTTACAAATTTTCAGAAAGATCGGCCAAGAACTTTCTAAGATTTTCCATATAGAAGAAAACCATTATGGGCAATTAGTAATGGCTATAATGGTACACTTAAACATCGGGCATCATCCATGACCCATAATGAACATACCTACAAATTTTCAGAAAGATCGGCCACGCACTTTTTGAGATATTCCATAAAGAAGAAAAACTGTTACAGGCCGTTACAGCCGTTAGTAACAGCCATACCGGTAAACTAAAACATCGGGCATCATCCGTGACCCATAATGAACATACATGCTAATTTTCACAAAGATCGGCCAAGTACATTCCGAGATATTCTATAAAGAAGAAAAAGCATTACAGGCCATTACAGCTGTTAGTAACAGTATAACGGTAAACTAAAACATCGGGCATCGTCTGTAACCCATAGTGAACATACTTGCTAATGTTCACAAAGATCAGCCAAGTACTTTCTGAGATATTCCATAAAGAAAAAAAATGTTACAGGCCATTACAACCGTTAGTAATGGCTATAACGGTAAACTAAAACATCGGGCATCATCCGTGACCCATAATGAACATATCTGCTAATTTTCACAAAGATCGGCCAAGTACTTTCCGAGATATTCCATGAAGAAAAACAACCGTTACAGCCGTTAGTAATGGCTATAATGGTAAACTAAAACATTGGGCATTATTCGTGACCTATAATGAACATACCTGCTAATGTTCACAAAGATCAGCCAAGTACTTTCTGAGATATTCCATGAAGAAGAAAAACCATTACAGACCGTTTCAGCCGTTAGTAATGGTATATATGGTAAACTAAAAAATCGGGCATTATTTGTGACCCATAGTGAACATACCTACAAATTTTCAGAAAGATTGGCCAAGTGCCTTCCGGGATATTCTATAAAGAAGAAAACCCATTACAGGCTGTTACAGCTGTTAGTAACGGCTATAATGGGGTAAACTAAACATCGGGCATCATCTGTGACCCATAATGAACATACTTGCTAATTTTCACAAAGATCGGCCAAGTACTTTCTGAGATATTCCATGGAGAAGAAAAACCGTTACAGGCTGATACAGCCATTAGTAATGGATGTAACCATAAACTAAAACATCGGGCATCACCTGTAACCCATAATGAACATACCTACAAATTTTCAGAAAGATCGACCAAGTACTTTTTGAGATATTCCATAAAGAAGAAAAACCGATACAGGCTGTTACAGCCGTTAGTAACGGCTGTAACGGGGTAAACTTAAACATCGGCATCATCCGTGACCCATAATAAACATACATGCTAATTTTCACAAAGATCGGCCAAGTACATTCTGAGATATTCTATAAAGAAGAAAAAGCATTACAGGCCGTTACAGCTGTTAGTAACAGTATAACGGTAAACTAAAACATCGGGCATCATCTGTAACCCATAGTGAACATACTTGCTAATGTTCACAAAGATCAGCCAAGTACTTTCTCAGATACTCCATAAAGAAAAAAAATGTTACAGGCCGTTACAACTGTTAGTAATGGCTATAACGGTAAACTAAAACATCGTGCATTATTCATGACCCATAATGAACATACCTGCTAATGTTAACAAAGATCAGCCAAGTACTTTCTGAGATATTCCATGAAGAAGAAAAACCATTACTGGCCATTACAGCCGTTAGTAACGGTATATATGGTAAACTAAAACATCAGGCATCATTTGTGACCCAAAGTGAACATACCTACAAATTTTCAGAAAGATCAGCCAAGTGCCTTCTGAGATATTCTATAAAGAAGAAAACCCATTACAGGCCATTACAGCCGTTTGTAACAGCTATAATGGGGTAAACTAAAACATCGGGCATCATCCGTGACCCATAATGAACAGAGAAGAAAAGGCGTTACAAGCCAATACAGCCATTAGTAACGGATGTAACGGTAAACTAAAACATCAGGCATCATCCATGACCCATAATGAAAATACCTACAAATTTTCAGAAAGATCGACCTAGTACTTTTTGAGATATTCCATAAAGAAGAAAAAATGTTACAGGCTGTTACAGCCGTTAGTAACGGCTGTAACAGGATAAACTTAAACATCGGGCATCATCCGTGACCCATAATGAACATACCTGCTAATTTTCACAAAGATCAGCCAAGTACTTTCTGAGATATTCCATGAGAAGAAAAAGCGTTACAGGCTGTTACAGCTGTTAGTAACAGCTGTAATGACAAACTAAAATATCGGGCTCATCCTTGACCCATAGTGAACATACCTACAAGTTTTCAAAAAAGATCGGCCCAGTAGTTTTGTCTGGAGCGAGTGGAACACATTTTGACCACGGACACACACACAGACAGCATTTCTTCGTTCCCATTCTAAAGTACTCCCTGTTCTTTAAGAACTGGGAGTACAAAAAAGAGCACAAAAAATAATGTTACTGTCTGAGAATAAAACCAATCACTATTTCCAAAGCTTAAACGACACCAAATGAGTGGCAATAATAAAAAAAAGTCTGTAAAACACAAACAGGTCTTTAAAAGATTTACTAACATATTCATCAACAATTCACAGTATCAGCTGATAATCATACAGGAAAAAAGGGGAAAAACAGGGCTTGATACTCACTCGTACTATTCTCACATGTTGGTCCCTCAAAACCTTCAGAACAGTGACAGTAGAATCTGTAATTGTCTAGAGATTCACATTCACCTCCATTTTGACACAAATCTGACGTGCAAATGTTAGTTGTCGTATCACACCTGAAACAGAAACAAAATGAATGAAGCACAAGTAATTTGCATCCCCAACACATGCTGCCAAAGAAATCAATAATACAAAAGACCTGGTACATACACCCAGACTGAATGAATTAAATGTGAACTCTGCCTTGTTCTGGTTACTGTCCTTCCGAAATGTAAATCAATAACAGAGTTACCCACAATAGCCAGAAACAAATTTAAACTCTCAGCCAATCTCTGATTGGACAACACAGATTTTGCATTGGAAGTACTTAGTCAAATTCATGCATTAACCAGTACTCTGGGAGCATGAAGCATATCATTCAAGCACTTTCTAACTGGGACAGAAAAATGAATGTTTGCCACATGTTCTTTTTTAACAATGTTATTGGCAACCTAAATGCCTTTTTTCCAAAGCATGAAATACATGTAATGCTCACAAGTGAGTGTAAAATGATTCGTTTTTCATAAACCAGACTGGTCTGGTAGCCTAGAGAATGGCCTCTTCTTTGTTCTAGACTGGATAGAGGATGGCCTCTTCTTTGTTCTCCTTGAAAACCTCCACCATTTTATTTCTTTATCTTATTCTCAGTGACATTTGTCTGGAATACTTGTGAAAATTCATTGCAAGCTGTTAAAAGACTCTTTTTCCATTAGGCTGCTTAATAAATTTTGACTCATGTTCCTTTCTTTTTTCCTCCTTGGTGGATTTTAAAGCACGGTTGTCAAAAATGTATATTGTTCTTGGCTCAAATTGTGCTCAAGTTTTGTGCAAAAGACGTACGTTTGCATGCTTTAATTTTGCTTCCCCATTGCTTTCTTTGTTCGTAATTTCTTTCTTCACTTCCTCTTCTCTTCCTTTCTTTTTCATACCTACCTGAAGAAAATTTCTGATCACTTTTATTTCCATACACGTCATGGATTTTTAACTATGATTCACTGAACTCTGCAAAGTCTTTCAGTATCAATGCTTTGCATGGAATAAGCAGAAGCACTCAAGACAATGGTAAAATCGCAGCCAGAAGAATCAGTCTTCCATGTCTGATGACTTTAAGGACAGCTTCACTGATCTTCCAAAAAGCTTTTAAAACACTACTGTATATAAGACTGCACAACACACACAGTTAGAAAGGTTGTTGAAGTGAAGACATTCCCATTTCAAGCACAGTATTTTATGCAAGTTCATACTGTTTCATAATGCCAAGTAACAGATATAAATCTCATTACAGAGTGTCAGATACTTCAGCCATGTGGCAGAGATTCCCCATTACGGCTAAGAGCTTCCCAGTGCTAGTGTTTCTAGTTTTAGAATCCAATTATGCCAATGACAGCTCCACACGCACTAAACAAAACAAAGAAGAACACACTTCTCAATAATCATTACCCCTACAAGAGATTTACTTACCTCTCTCCTGAGAATCCAGTTTTGCAGAAACAGGATTTGCCATTGAGCTCATTACGACAGGCACCTCCATGCTTACAGTAATCAGATCCAGTACAGGAATCTGCCATCTCTTCACAAAAATTTCCTGTTGTGCCTGGGTTGCACACACACAAAAAATAATAAGTACTGTGATGTATAAAAAAATACTAACCGTCAGCATGCATATGTCACTTCCATTCTTCCTTACACACCCATGCATGCACATAAGCATACACACACACACACACGACACACACTCTCTCTCTCCTGGATACACACGAACACACACTCTCTCTCTCCCGGATACACATGAACACGAAAACACACACACACACACACACACACACACACACACACACACACACACACACACACAGAACAATTAAGCTTTCAAAGCAACAACAAAATAAGAGAAAAATAATAGAAATAAGCCTGGGGAAAAAAATGAAGCAAAAAACGAAAACAACGTAACGAGATAAGATAAGATAAGATAATGTTGCTTATAGCCCAGCCGACCGCAAAGGGCCACATCAGGGCTGTCACCACGTTAAAATCAACTCACCAGTCATTTAATTAAAAAAAAATTTTAAAAAAAAACAAAAAACATTTCACACATCTCTTTAAATGACATCGTCTAGAAACGTACCAGAAACTTCATTAAAAATCTTTCTTCCGTAAAATCTTAAATCAGATGAAAAATGTTAATCTCTCTCAAAAACTCAAGGATCACATCAGGCGGGACATCCCTGAACAGGATCTTCATGGACTCCGCTGTAAAATGTTTGTCTCTCACATCGTGCAAGTCCCAACACTCTAAAAGAACATGTTTCATTGTGAGTGGCACATGACATGGAATGCACCACGGAGCTTCTTCACTCTTTAAAAGGTAAGAATGGGTAAAATACGAATGGCCGGTGTGCAGCCGGCACAGAACCGTTTCCTCTTTACGACCTCCCGACGTAGATGGGAGGAAGTCCTTAAGGTTTGGACGGATCTGAAAGAGTTTGTTATTCGTCTGTGTGTTCCAATCCTCCTGCCAGAGGTCTCTCACATAATCGTTAATTTTGGGTTTCACATCTGAGCAGGGGATATAAATGTTGGACAGTTTCTCTCTTGTGGCGTTCTTGGCTAAATGATCAACCATTTCGTTCCCGCCGATGCCAACATGACCAGGAACCCAAGCAAGAGTAATGTTGTAACCGTCCGCTTTCAACGTGCTAAAAAGTTCAAAGAAATGTAAAAGTTCTGGATGCTGAAGGTTGCGGCCAGCTATGGCCTCCAAAGCTGACAGCGAATCCGACAGAACCAGAAAGTCGCTCTTCGAAGATTGTGAGATTATCTTCAAAGCCAGAACCAGAGCAGTAAGTTCAGCGGAATAGACAGAAGCATCTGAATGTATATGTTCCAACAATATCTGAGAAGGAGCCCCAGGGCAGTAGGCTGCACAGGCCACTCCATCTTCAGACTTGGAACCGTCAGTGAAAACTTTTTGATAGGATGGGAATTTGGAACAGAGGTCAGCATACAATGCCTTGTACACCAGAGAGCTGGTAGACTCTTTGCGAAAAGCTGCGAAATCAAAACGAATCTCTGGTGTGAAAAAGGTCCACAGAGGTTGATCCGGAAACTTGGAAAAATCGGACACAACTCCTAGGTCTAGACCTGCATTCCGCACGTGAGGCCGCATACGAAGACCAAACGGCAGAATACATTTCGGGTTGTTTTCAAACTTACTTTGGAACGGAGGGTCAAAGACACAGTCATAGGCAGGGTTTTCTGGTTCCGAGAACAGTCGGATATAATAATTCAAAGACAGTTTCAGCCTGCGGTTGGACAGTGAATGTTCACCTGCCTCTGCATACAGGCTGTACACGGGGGTGGTGCGGAACGCTCCAAGACAGAGACGAAGCCCTTGATGGTGGATAGGGTCCAAGAGTTTGAGGTAAGACGATCTTGCAGAGCCGTACACAGCACAGCCGTAGTCCAGTTTGGAACGGACCAAGGCTCTGTAGAGGTGCAGCAAAGTTTTCTTATCAGCGCCCCAGTCGGTGTGCGCTACGACCCGCAGAATATTCAGTGCTTTTTGGCAAGCAGTTTTGAGGTTTTTGATGTGGCTGAGAAAGTTAAGTTTCTGGTCAAAAATAACCCCTAGAAATTTGGCCTCTTTGACAGCTGGAATGGGAGATTTCCCTACTTGAAGTTCAGGATCTGGAAAAAACTGACGGAAATTATGGAAGTGAATACACTGGGTTTTTGTAGCAGAAAAGGTGAAACCGTTTTCATCCGCCCACTGATGGATTTTATCCACGCAAAGCTGGAGCCTGCGCTGGACACTCGGGTACAGGCTTCCAGTTGCGTAGACAGCAAAATCATCCACAAACAATGAGCAGTCTGAACCTGCTGAACTGATTGAACAATGTTGTTAATCTTAATGCTAAAGAGGGCAGGAGACAGTATGCTCCCCTGTGGAACACCCAACTCCTGCTCGTGGACATCAGAGAGAGTGGTGCCAACCCGGACCTGAAACTGTCGTTCTGCCAAAAAAATTTGAATGAAAAGCGGAAGATGACCTCGAAAACCCAGATCATGGAGATCATGAAGTATCCCCGACTTCCAGGTGGTATCGTAGGCCTTCTCCAAGTCAAAGAAAATTGCCACTGCATGCTGTCTGTTCAAAAAGGCGTTCCGAAGTGTAGATGCCAGACGAATCAAATGGTCAACTGAAGTCCGATGTTTGCGGAAACCACACTGTTCTTTCGCCAAAAGGCCATCGGTTTCCAGTTTCCACATGAGTCTAGCATTGACCATTTTCTCCATCAATTTACAGACACAGCTAGTCAAAGCTATGGGACGGTAGTTTGATGGGTTAGAAAGATCTTTTCCAGGTTTGGGAATTGGAATAATGAGGGCTTTTCGCCAAGAAGTGGAAAGAAACCAGTAGTCCACACATGGTTGTATACCTGTAGCAGGATGTTCAGACCTATTTGCGGAAGATGTTTCAACAGTTGATAATGGATTTCATCTATACCTGGAGAGGAATCGCTGCAAGAAAGTAAGGCAGATTTCAGTTCGTTTAACGTGAAAGGAAGATTGTAATCTTCCATGTTGTCTGACGAAAAGTTGCAGGGTGATTTTTCTTTAAGGGCTTTGTTTTTTACAAAAGTAGCCGATTTGTTAGAAGAGGAGGAATTCTTTTCAATGGTTGAAGCAAGCAGATTAGCAACTGCTTTTTTCTCCGTTATTAAAGAGTCCGAAAACTTGAGATGGTTCACAGTGGGACAGGTGTTCTTCCCTTTGATTTTCTTAATGATGTTCCACACTTTTTTCTTGGAAGTTTTCGATGTCAGCCTGGAGCAGAAGCTTCTCCAGGACCGACGTTACTGTTTTTAAAAGTGTGTCTTGATTTAGCACGGAGTTTCTGATGGGCTCGAGCGTTGGGACCCGAAGGTCGTTGGTATACCCGACGCTGAGCCCGTTTTCGAACTTTGGAAATTTGTTGGCAGTCTGAATCGAACCAGGGTGTTTTTGGCATTTGAGTTTGTCGGAAGACACTGGAATACAGGCTTTAGCACATTTGATCACAGTGTTAGTCAGAGATTCTGCTGGGTCCGAACTCTGAAGAAAATCAGTGTCCTGGAATTCCTTAGAAATAGTGGCTGCAAATAGATCCCAGTTTGCTTTCTTATAATGTAGATGTTGAGAGACAGAGACGTGTTCAGTTATTACGGGTTGTAGAAGGACAGGGAAATGGTCACTTCCGTGCAGATCGTCATGGACAGACCACTCATAGTCCAGGACCAGCGGGGGGTCACAAACCGACAAATCTAAACACGAAAGTGAACCTGTGGAAGAGTGGAGGTAAGTCGCAGATCCGTCATTCAGACAACACAAATCCAAATCCGAAAGGACATCCTCAATTAGCAGACCTCTGGATGACGTACTGACACTACCCCAAAGAGGACTGTGACCGTTAAAGTCACCCAACAGCAAAAAAGGTCGAGGAAGTTCTCCTATCAGACTGACAAGGTCCTGACGACAAACCGGGACAGAAGGTGGAAGATAAAGGGAACAGATTGTCACAGTCTTGTGGAGAGTGACTCTCGCAGCTACAGCCTGAAGGGAGGTAGACAGAGCAACAGGACTATACAGCAAAGTTTTGTGTATGAGAAGGGCAACTCCGCCCGACAGTCCCAACGTGGATGGTTGTGCAGGTTTTGAAAGAATATTAAAGCCAGAAAGAGTGAAGGTCTTCTGGCTTTGAATTTGAGTTTCCTGAAGAGCCACGACGGAAGGTTTTATAGATTGACACAGAAGCTGCAGCTCCTCGAAGTTGGAATTTAGTCCACGGATATTCCAATGGAATACTGTACTATCCATGGTGCAGAGGACGAAAAGGAGAGAGATCAGGTCATCTCCTCATCAACATCTGCTTCTAAAGGTGTAAATTTATTTTTGAGTTGTACCGGACTGTGTTGGTCTTCAGACCTGCTGGCAGACTTGCCAACAGGTGAAGAAGGTCTGGATTTGGGAGACGGTGGAGGTTTCTTCCTCATCTCCACCATCTCCACACTGGATTGAACTCCCTTGCCCGCACGGGCACTGGACAGAGGAGTTCGAGGTGGGAGTGCTGGTTTTTTAATCTGCCCAGCAGCAGATGTTGTAGACTGCTGGGCAGTCTGAGGGTGGCGGATTTTTTGCCTCCACCAGGGGCATTCACTTTGGGTTGGGAGGTGGTGGACCTGCTTCCACCAGAGTTGATAATTCTTCCTTGCAATGTCTTAGAAAACATGAATTCATCAGTCTGGCAGCAGACTGACCGAGTGGGAACTGTGGGAACTGTCTTTACGGCCGAAGCATATGAAGAAGCTGTTGGCGTCACTACCAACAACCTGCTTGCGGGCCTCAAAAAAGGAGATTTTTTTTTCTGTTTTGATGCGTTGTATAGTGGATTCCTGAATCCAAAGAGGACAGTTTCGTGAAGAGGAGGATGGTCGCCACCGCAGTTTGCACAATGTGCCGGGTCTTTACACGGCCCATCATGGGTTGCCTTGCAGCAAACACCGCACACCTCCTGCCCAGAACAACGGTCTCTGACATGGCCAAACTTCTGGCATCTGAAGCACCTCAACGGGGACGTAACATATAACTGAACCCGGACATTCAGGTAGCCGACTTTGATGACCGGAGGCAGCACAGGGTTGCAGAATGTCAGAAAGAGGGTGTTGGTGGCCACTCTTTCTGCACCTTTCTTTACCGTCACCCTGCGCACCTCCGTCACACCCTGGGACGCCAGCTCCGTTTTGATCTCTGCCTCTGAGACACCTGTTAAATCCCGGCAGCGAATCACTCCTTTCGACGAATTCAACTGTTTATGGGGAGTTACCCTGATCTCCCTGTCCACGAGTTTTGTTGCCCTCAGCAGCTGTTCGGATTGTTTTTTTGATCTACATTGAATCAGGAATGAGCCATTCCGCAATCTTTTGATGGATTGAGGGTCACCTGCTAAGCCTTGAAAGCCCTTCTGTATGGCGAAAGGACTCAGAGCTGTAATGGGTCTTTCCTGCTCCGTCCCTTCCATCACGAGCCATGAAGCCCAGAAACCTGTCCTCTGTCTTACCTCTGTATCGGAATCGCTATCTGAATAACGATCCCCTGAAATAGGGGATGCTGCCTTCCTCTTCTTTTGGGGGGGGATGTTTTTTGAAAAAGCCATATTTATTTTATTATGTTTCATCTCTCCCTTACCCACCCACCTTGGAGTCCAACTAAGGGGCCAGGGCCAAGAAACAATGTCTTGACCCCTTTCAGGCTTCGGGAGAGACATACGACAAACAGAAACCACCAACCCTATCCCCCCTGATCATGCTCAACTCCCGGGAACAGAGAGCTGAGCACTGCAGGGGGTCACATGGCTAGCAGGGAACTGCCTGTCTTGACCCAGCCCCAAGAAGGGGAGCCGATTAGTACACCCGGGCCAAAGTGTACTCCCTGTCTAGGAGAGGTCCGAGCCAAAGTGATGTGTTGAGAGCGCTGGCCCTCTCAATCACCAGGATCTCATTCCCCTCCGACACAGGTCGCACCGCACGGCAAACGCGGCGGATCTTAAGGAGACCACAGAGAGAAAAGGAGTGTGAAAAAGAAACTTGAAGGGAGACGAAGATAGAAAAGGGCCAAACAAGAAAGGCAGAAAACAAGAAAAGGAGAAAGGCGGGTTACTCTTAGTCAGGATCCTCACCCTTAGCCTATCTGACATGGGAAGCCCTACCAGGGCATCAACTCCTTACCACGTTACGCTTAGGCTAGACAGCATCTTAGCTTCTCGGACCTAGAAGCAGTTTGAAAAAACCAGCCTATCTCCAAGTATTGATGCCCCCCGCAGCAAAGCCTAAGGGATCACTGGACTGCGCAAGCCCTCCGACCACGACAAGGTCGCAACCCCCGGAGGGACATAACGAGATAAAAACCAAGAACAAGACAAATAAAAACAAAAAACACACCAAAACTACACAAAATTCTACACATTCAACCTAACAACTGAGTCATTCCATTCCAAATATGACATTTTGACAAATCTCTGGAGTCTTATCCAAACTGACTTCTACTGATACGCCTACATCTGATCACTTCTTCACAGTCCCAACCATTTTTTTCATTCCTGTTATGTGATAATTGTTAATCAAGCAACAAACCCAGTCCACATCGGTCAAAAGCACTCCAAGCTTCAAAGCCATCAGCATGGCAAATTGTAGTTATGGCAGTTCAGAAATGTGGGCATCACATATTTACTAACATAATTTGACAAACAGTCATCAAACAGACATTAACCCTGAACCAGCCACCACAGCATGGTCATTAGGATCAACAGACTGTAGGTCTGAGCCATGGGTTCAAACCTCATCAGTCTGAACCCATTCTAAACGCCTGATTAAACAGTCATACACCAACAGCACCTGAAGAAGAAAAAATAGTGGATTGTGAAGAAACTAGTAGGCCTTGTCTTACCTCATTTTCCAGTTGGGTAGAAGTGATCAAATCCATAATTAGGTGACTTTTCAACTATGGCTAGCTCTAGTCTTGTATTGTCGATTGTGGGCTCCGGTGAGATGAATGTGGCAACACAAATGCCATCCACTTTAACAGACATAATTATCTGTGGTAGTATTGCTTAAATTTTCTTACATATAAGGCAAGTGTTTATATTTCTCATACTGTCACACAGTCTCAAACCAAATGGTTGTCCTGTAACCATAGTCATTCTCAAGAAGTATCGAGTATAAAATAAGAAATGCTCAAATTCCTTGGCTCTGGGACTTTCATTTCTCCTCTACAACCTGATCTATGTTAAGTTCAGGCCAAAGTCTCTGGTGTCAACAGATCCACAGGGACCATTGCTGGAACAGAATGATATGTGGCAGTCTGCCCCCAGACAGTACCATCACTCAATCTGACTCCACAATGAAGCATTTATTGTTGTCAATATGAAGGGACAGTAGACGGAGTCCTGCATTTGTTACATCAAAACAGGCAGCACCAAACATACCTAAAATCACCCACTGCAGTGTGGCGTCTCTTCTGATGGGTAACCATGATAACCTGATAATTCTAACTTCCTACTGACAACTGGTATTGTTATTGTTACAGGTTAATACCAAAGTACAGCTGTTTATGAGGTCAATACAACCAGTGGCAAATGATGACATCCATGAAATAAGACCAGCGTAAATGAAAATAAATCAAACATTTTCTAAGATACAAAATAAAAGTAAATGTAAACACTGACAAACCTGCTATGCATCTACAGATGGGTTCCGATCCGTTACGAATGCAAGTACCATTGTAATAACAAGGATTCGGTGAGCATGGATCTGTCTCCGATTCACAATAACGACCACTGTAACCTGACACATGTTGAAAAACAGATGACATTAAGCAAAGAATAATGTAAATTCACATTCTAATACCATGCTCATCTGATAATAACAGCACGTATAAAGTTCATATAGCAAATGAGAAACCAACAAACAAAAGATCAGAGTCCATCTGTAACCATTGTCAACATCAGTGTTTCTGTCAGGCCACTGCCATGTCAAAGTACGAGACTGACCCCAAAAAAATGCATCTTCTTTCACTGAAAATTTCAACTGAAGTATGGAGTTCTGCCACTCTTTTTGCTATTCTCAGTGAATGTAAAACTACTGTGAGTCAATACATTGCATAGTGATTGGTGGTAGAGTAGACATGGATTCTATTTTCTAAAACTTACCTGTCCAAACGAATGCTTATCCCCATCTGGTGTCGAACTATGCCATTTTACCAGGCCTCACGAAGGTTATATCTTTGCACCATCTTCAACTAGCAAAGTTTTCCCTTTTTCCTCGGTGGAGGAACATGCCTCTGTCTTCTCCAACTTGGGGCTTTGTCATCTTTTCAGACAAAATGGATTCCCACAAATGTTTAAGCTCACCTTTTCTTCTGAAGGAAAGGCAACCCTTTCTTCAGCTTTTCAAGGGGAATTTGACTGACAATTCCCCAAAGTATATTCAGATGCTTCACTTCAACAGTTGGCCCTATCATCATTCATCATGGCATACTCCCAGTCAACAGTGAAATCTCCTACTGCTTCAACATTCATTTGTGTCTGCTCTTTTAGTGCCTTAGCATCAATACAGATAAGCCCTACATCTCTTGTACCTGATGTTCCCCTTTATCGCCTTTTGCTTCCAGATTAAACATGCACACCAACTCTTAAGATCATTCATTAGTGGCCTCTGTAGCTGAGCTTTAGATTTGGGAAATTGTGTAGACATTTTCATGTGGCATCAGTGTATTCCTCTTCAGTGAGGATGTTTCCCGCTGTCCTTCTCATCATTCTGAACATGTATGAATGAGAAAAAGAAATATCAATAACTTAAAGTCATTGTACCATATACATACCTGTCAAAACACTAAGACGTCGTCCCAATGTCCGCTTAATCTGGACAAGGTGCCAACACTGGCTAGTTCAAATATTGCCCAAAGAAGTGTACTCACTAAGGGGATCACTCTGTCTGTCCGCTATATGGGTACAGAGGCAAGGTTACCTCCATGCTCTCCCAATTTTGTTTTTGTGGGGATCCTGATGATATGATGTTCCATGCCAGGTGGGGATATGGCGTTTGTTTAAGCAGGTAAATATATAGTAAAATTTCTTTTCCTTCATTCCTTTTGCCAATGTCCAGGCTTTGTTGCTTCCTCTTTTATCACCCCCCCCCCCCCCCCCCCCCCCATCTCTTGTGCTCTCAGCAGCATTCTGCATTATGGCTCCCCTACAGTTACACCCAGTCTAACCCTGTGGCAGCCCTAACACTGGCAGACCATAAGGAGTAACCAACATCAGGACGTCATGAGGCAATCTGCCCAAGCAGGCAGTTAAAGCAGTGTTGCAGTTGGGCTGAACATGTGCATTGCTCTTTGCGCAATAGTCTCGCAATTTGATATGATTCCCTTCACAAGAATCAAATTCTTCAATTAATTGTTCCTGGGCTTTGTTAGATATTACCTTTAGTCATTCCATTGCACCCAGGTTGTCACAGACTAACTCTATAAGCAGATGATATTCTTGCATGGCTGATTTTCCACAAACCATGCTTCAACAGATTATCTACAGCATGTTCTGAAACACATACTTGGTATGGTCTGAGCCAATCAATGAAATCATTTCTTCCAGGAATAGTGAACAGGCATCAAGTAAGCACTTCAGACAGAGGTAATGGCCATTTGTTTGCTTGTAAATTGAGTAAATTGAGGCATTATCAAGATGCCCCTTAAAATGCTTTTGTGTTTGTTTTCCATTAATTTTATTAAAATCTGTGTCAATTTGCTGTTTTGTATTGAACAAATGTAATTTTAATCATGTTGTTTCTCTTGGCTTGTCATTTCAAAAGTTCCCATCCACAAAGCAGGCTGTTGAAATGACTTCTCTCAGGACACAGATTTGACATAAATGAACATTCTCTATATGACAACTAAAAGTACTCAAAAGCAGATAAAGGAAATCAAGCTTGTGGCATGAAAACACTTTGCTATTTCAAGTTCAAAGAAAATAGCTTATGTACAAATCTATGCAAACTTTCAACGAACTGTCAAACTTTAAAAAAAAAATACATGAAAACTGTGAAGTTATGATTTTCAGGTACCAGACAAATTTGTAAGCATAAACCAATGCCCTTGGTAAACAAATAAAGTGTCACAAACTGTGTCAGATTTGAAACAAATGATGTGTGAATACAGTATGGACTTACCTGAACTACTTTTTAAATGGATGTATTAACAATTTAAGAAAACAAGGTTAAAAAGAAACTAATTTGTGAAATTCAGGTTGTAATGTTTATTTCTGTCCACAGCAAAATGTAAAAAAAAAAAAAAATCAAATACAAAACAATAA
This sequence comes from Conus ventricosus, assembly GCA_018398815.1. Taxonomy (NCBI): domain Eukaryota; kingdom Metazoa; phylum Mollusca; class Gastropoda; order Neogastropoda; family Conidae; genus Conus; species Conus ventricosus. The sequence continues at coordinate 38,645,332 of CM031595.1, read as the reverse complement.
GGTCATAGAACCTAAACGTGCAGTCCCTACTGAATACAATGTAAAGTGCTTGGCATTTGATCTGCTTGTGACCATCATTATCATGAATACAAAGTTTAATAGACAGATTTGCAAGTGCTGATTACTGTACAGATTGGCAAGAATTTTCCTAATATTTTGTAAAAAATCAACATCACCATTTATCCCATAACTAAGCACCCGACAGCATGATAGAGTGGTGTACCTATAACATCAGTCATCTAAGCCAACTGCACAGTGCAACACAGCGGCCATTTTAAAAGGAATCAAGCATCAAGAGAGAAAACAAAGCACAAGTCATGGCATCTGATCATCAATAATTACTTTCATGAAATAAAGACAGAAAACTGTATTTTTTTATCTTCATACTTTAACAACTTAAAGATATATTTTGCCTCTTAAGGACAAGAAAATATACTCATAGTCAATTAGTTTTGTGTTAACCATGGAATCTTAATCTGGAAAAAAGTTTTGGGCTGGATGCACAACCCAGGTTAATGTGTTTCTGAAATTTAAGTTAACTGTTTAATTAATAAACACTTATCTGGGTACCTCTTTCCAGTTCATGACCCAAAGGCCTGCCCATGCTCGCTCTTGCTCTCTCTGTCTGTGTCTCACACACACACACACACACACACATACTGGATAGGGTGTCAAATAACTTTTTTGTTTCTTTTCCAAAGGAACTTGGACACAACATGAAATTGTTCATGTAGTTTAAGTATTCTGCATTACGCTCATCCACCGATTCTCATCTGCTTCAGCTTCCCTCTGCTCGCCTGAAAACTTCAGGCCAACGATCTTTCTCTTATCTGGCACCTGCTCTGTGGAATGGTCTGCCACCTTCTCTGCGTAACACAGACTCTTTAAAGACTTTTAAAACCTCCCTAACAACACATCTTTTCCCCTGGACTGATTAACGATACCCACTTATCTCTGTGCGTGAGTCTGCTTGTTTTGACGTGCTCGTGTGTCGGTCTGCGTGTGTGTGAGTTTTGTTTTTTGTCTGTGTGTGTGTGTGTGTGTGTGTGTGTGTGTGTGTGTGTGTGTGTGTGTTGTGTGTGTGTGTGTGTGTATGTGTGTGTGTGGTGTAGGTGTGTGTGGTGTAGGTGTGTGTGTGTGTGTGTGTGCGTTGTGTGTGCGCGCGCGCGTGTGCTCTTTGAGTTAGAATTAGTATTTTATGTTTCTGTAATATGCGTTTTGGGCTCTCGAGAGTAAAGCGCTCAATAAATATCCTTTTACATTACATTACATTACATTACCATCAGGACAGTCGCAGCTTGCAACATGGTCAGCCATGATGCACTGGCCACCATTCACACACTTGTTTTCAAAAGTGCAACCCCAAACTGCAATCAGATCAAAAGAAACTTAAAGTAGGGAAAGAATATGGGCGAAAGAGAAAGGGGTACATAAAAACAGACAGTCAAACAGACAAATGGTGGGAACATTCCACAAAAACTCAAAGCAAGAATGAGAGAAAAGGCCTTACACAGCCTAATTGTAAATTCCATCATCCTGAGTTTTTTTCACTATCATTCTGCTCTCACTTCTGGGATTGCATTTTTTCTTCTTTTTTTTTTTTGCCACCTAGGCTAACCTAATAGTTCTCAATTTCTGCACTTCTGCCATTAACTGCACTTTGCTATCTTAAACACCAAAATATAGCTTTCATACTGGTCTATACTGCCTATCATCTTCTCCCTGAATTTTCAAATGTCCCCTTTAGAAGCTAAAGAGATGTGTGTGGTTTGTCTCTTTTCTTCTCCAGCAAATACACTCAAACAAACCAGTAAAAGTTCCCCCGTTTTGAATTGTGTATTGCATAAGCGTTATTGTATACCTTGTTTTGTATCTTTCTTTATATTTTGGCTTGATCAGCCAAGAAGTTAATGTCTGTACAAAAATCATCCCTACATTGCATAAAAAATGACTGTGCATGTATCGTAAATGACAGTAACATCTCTCACGGCTCTCTAAAGATCATGTGAACTTACTTCAAATTTTTTTTCATCCGGAGTGAATTCAACAAAGTATGAAAATCTGGAAATGAAGGAATTTTACTATACATTTTTCAAAACACTTCCTGGCCAAACAGTGTGTATTGCATGGCATGAACAAGCCTTTGCTATGCAGTATGTAAATAAAAAAGTACAGGCAGCTAGGTCATCCTTCATACAGATTTAAGCTCCCTTAAAGGAGGAGACCAGAGAGAGAGAGAGAGAGAGAGAGAGAGAGAGAGAGAGAGAGAGAGAGAGAGAGAGAGAGAGAGAGATACTAACAGAGAGACTGGCATACATACAGGCACAAACACACATACATGTGTGCACGCGTACACACATACACATATACACACACATAACACACACTAGCAGGCAACACGAAAAAATGAACACATACAGACAGGCATCCATATGCACAAATATATCCACTCAAACACACACATATACATACACTTTGGGATCAATCAACCCTGGGTTAAAGCGGCCCAGGAATCTTGATTTCTCCACACGTGGATGCTCTGTATGTGGAGATTTATCAAACCTGAGAACTATGGACCTTGGGTTCCATCAACCTAGCCCACATAAGTTCTTATGGGACATAAGGGAATTTGTGGCGGAGTGCGATTATTCCGATATTTTCCGGCAAGACAAAATTCTTAAAGCAGGCCAGGCATGCGTAAAAATCATTCCGGTATTTTCCGGTAAGACAAAATTCTTAATGCAGGTCGGGCATGCGCAAAAGCGCTTCCTTTTCAAAGTAACACGCTAGCAGTGAAGACGCACTCTCTGCTCCCCGAAAAAATTCTCTGCTCTCTCAAATAAGTTGCAAGGTAAGATCCTCATCCATGCAGTCTACACGGTGTCTAACATGCCTCATGCCTTGTTACTTGGTCATTCCATCATCAAACGTTTTGCTCCGCATATTTGTGATGCAGATGATGTCTGTTGGAAAGCAAATATTAAGTTGCAAGATACTTGCTCTGTGGAGATAGTCGGCAGAGCCTGACTAACGTTACACGGTCTTCTGCGCGATAACCAAACGCTCCCAGGCATAATGAATAAGCTTAAACAACGACCCAACATCATCTTTCTTCAGATAGGAGGCAACGATTTCTGGCTTGGGACAACACATGATGACTTAGCTATTGATATCTTGGCCTCTCTATTGAAAGGTAGATTCGGGGTGGAACGCGTCATGTTCGGACAGTTGTTGCCAAGATTCAAAGCTGAACGATCCGGGAAATGTGGTTTTTATCACAGCGAGAAACAACAGAATTCAACACATGCGCGCAACAAGTACTCCACCAGCAACACGCGGCTTTGAAGGAATCCCATACATCACATCATGGAACCACCACAAATATTTTTCTCTCAGAAACTCCAAAAGACACTTGTTCCTGAGTGACGGCGTGCATCTGTCAAATCAGGGGCAATTAAAGTTCTACAAATCAATCAGAGGAGCCTTGATAGTAGCATGCAACAAAGTACAAGGTAAAAACTGAATGCACACAAAGTAGTAGTAGTTACACAGGGCAGTGATGTGTTCACACTAAGCATTACCACAAGTACTTATATGATGTTGCTTGCTGTTGTTCCCCTTTTCGGTCATGCTTTTTACTATTTTGCTTACTCAGCACACAGTTGAACCAGACTGCAACAACCAGATCATTTATTTAAAAAAAAAAAAAAAGAAAAAAAAAAATTGGGGGCGAAGGATGGATGCGTCATCTGTTAACACAGCAGGTCATTTTCTGTGCGCTTAGAACTTTCACGGCAGACTCTGATTTTTTATTTCAGTTGCCCGTTTTCGCACAACCAGGGGCCAGCACATCGACGATGGCCGACATGGCACAACAACAGGTGGCCACCACACCCACAACGGCCTTCATGACACCACTGGCTCAACAGGCGGCGGCAGACTGGCAGACCAGCATCGTGGGCCCAGTCCAAGATGCCCTACAAGGTCCTGGGGGCTCCCGGACCTGTGTGGAGGCTAACAGACAATGCTGGCGGACAATGGCGCAGCAAAAGCAACAAGAAAGACGGGCAACCCCCACAAGACATTATGTATGTGTACAAGTTGCAACCCCCACAAGACATTATGTAGGTGTACAAGCTGCTCATGTACAAAATGATGTCGTAATCCTAATTTAGACGGTCAATGTGCTTAGGTCCACTACCTTTCGGTTATGACTCGGGGGTCAACACTTCATGCTCAAATGAGCAAGAAGTGTCTCATCATGGCGCTTTCCCCCCTTCAGTCAAACTCAAAGTTCAGATCCCAGGGGAATTGATGTTTTTAACCCCCTTCAGCAGTGTTGGAAAGAAATCGGCGCAAAGCGCTGGTCAGAAATGGAAAGAAATACTGGATTATTAGCCGTTACCTGGCAAACAAAGGGTATTGTCCTTTTGAATCTTTTGTGACATAAATGTTGAATTCAGTTACCTGGCAAACAAATTTATTGTCCTTTTGAAGCTATGGTGAGTTTAATCGTTGAAGTCCGTTACCTGACAAACAAAAGGTATTGTCCAATTGAAGCTAAGGTTGAATTTATGCGTTGAACTCCTCACTTAACAAAGTGATCAGAGACAAACACTTGAAAGAATGGGACATAAAGTCAAGAAATTACAAGATAAAAAGAAATCTGATGTTTACAGGTCACTATTATATGTACCTGTCCAGATACCCACTGGGTATAATGCTGGTATATGAAGAACTGACAAATTATATTTTCACTCCTCGTGGAGTGGACCTAAGCGCAATATAACATCTTTGTGTCATGTGTTGCATGTATGCGGGAAATTGTGAAAGAGAAAGCATGTTGATCAGGGGTGAAGGAAGATGAGTGAGAGGATGAAAGAGAACAGTTATCAATTGCCATGGGACCTAACAAGAAGCATCAGCCACAAATGGCATTCTTACTGCTTTTGAGCTATGAAACAATGGGTTTAAAACTATGTCATTTGGGTTCTATCCACTTAACCCGCAGACACTTTACTGCTTCTGCGCAGTGAAACAAAGGGTTTATTTTTTTCAAGCCACATTTATTATTCCCTCGTATCTCAGTGTTTCTTTATCCTATTTGAAAGAAGTGGTTTTTTTTCTTCTTATTTTGAATGTGTTGCAGGGAAGAAGGCACAAACTGCATAATTGCCAAGAATGGCATTATTTCAATATAAAGTGTCCATAACTCTCTTACATTCAGTTGAAAAACAGACTGCTGCCTGAATATGAGTTTGGAGGGGTGGACAAATTTTGCAAATCAGCAAATCCAGTTCAGACCATGAAAATTAATCTGTACAAATAAATTATTTACAAGACGTACAACCAGTTGAAGGAAGCTGCACTGAAAAGGGACGGCTCCACAGACAAAAAGGCTTCAGACCACGCCCTGAATGTAGGTGACCACATCTACAAACATAATTGCATCATTGGCCGCAAAAAGATCCAGGACCTGTGGAAGCCTAACCTTTACCGGGTGACATCATGACCGTATGATGGTCCACATGTCTATATGGTCCTGCCCCTGGCTGGGGGTCCAGAACAAGCCATCCACCAGAAAGACCTGCTGCCTGTCTGTGCCCCCTTGGACTTGCAAGACGATGACCAGTCAGAGGTAACGCCTTCTCTACCCACCTCCAACTCCGAATCCGACAGCGAGGATGAGCCAGTCCTCTACGACATTCCAGTGCCCAGACAGGCAGCTCCCGGACCAACGCCAGTGATAACTGGCCACTCTGTATCCTCTCCTGTCCCATCTCTGGTATGTGCTGCTGACCCACCTATGCCAGCCCCACAGCGATCCAAGTGTCTGGCAGGGAAGCCAGCAAAATGGTATACCATTAGTGCCTGCCTGGATGATTAGAGACTTGCACAATAGTTAACCGACGCTCAGTCAGATGTTCTCAAGGACAGTTTTATACTCCAGGACTGATTTCTTGATAAATACCTACTGAAAAGAAGTGTTGTGGACTGGGTTTTTCTCAATGATACTTTGCAATATTTTGTTGTTGTCTTTCTTTGGTACAAACAGTACATACTGAGTGTTCTTAAAAGATGTAAAATGATGCATGCCCCTGTTTTTCAAAGGTCTACAGTTATCATAAAAGAAAACTTGGTTGCGTGATTTGGGGAGAAATTTTGTCCAAAACGACAAAACCCACTTAATTCATATCCTCCTGGGGACTTAAGGATTTTGATTACAAATCCTTTCTAGCCATTTCGTATCCAGCTTTATGGAATTTTGTTTATATAACAAGTCCATTACTGTCATTTGGTACCCAACACTTTGGATTTTAACGAATCCTTCCAAGTACATTTGCATCCGACTTTATTCAAATTTTGTTAAAAATAACAAATCCTCTCAAAGTCATTTTTGGTGTCTGGCATTCTGGAAATTTGTTTAAATAACAAGTCCATTATTGTCACTTGGTACCTACCCGATGTTTTGAATTTTAACTAATCCTTCCTTTGTCATTTTCGGTATCTGACTTCCTGGAATTTTGTTTAAATAGCAAATCCTCTCTAGTCTTTTTTGGTTCCCCAAATTTGGGTTTTGTTCAGAAAACAAATCCTTTCTGGTCATTTTTGCATCTAACTTTTGGAATTTTTTAAAGAGCATGTCCATTCTAGTCAATGTGAATCCGGTGACTTACAGAAGCCTTGTTTAAAACAAGCCCTTGGTAGTCAGAATGAGGTGAATACAAAGAATGAGAGAGATCAGATGTTTGATACTTTGATGTAGGGGTTTTGTTTTAGGAGTAGTAATGCCTCTCAAGACTTGATGGCTACTCAAGACTTGATGGCTAAAGCTCCATTTTTTTTCATTGATATATGCGTTGTACTTGACAACTCGGTCATTTTCATCTCATTTACATGTCAGTGAGGATGCTGGTTGTAACAAAGTAGGGGTATGTAGCCGGGTGCTAACAGTGTACATATTTCTTGGTTACCCTTTGAGAGTTACCTACCCCCTCACATCTCTTGATTGATGAATCTCAATTATTTTATGTAAACTCTTTGAAAAATGAACACCTCAGAACCTCCACAGTTATACATATGTCACTGATGTCATAAACAATGTATTTTATTCATTACAACCATACTGGACCAAGAAGCCCGTATTTTCTCTAAACTGGTATTTTGCACAATTGATGTTGGCACCATTTTCAATTGTATGTCGAATAAACCTTGAGTAATTCTTTATTTCACAAAAAGTATGAGAAAAACGGAAAAAATCCAAAACATGCGTTAAAAGTAAAGTCCATAAGCTCTCATTTTGTACATCAAATGCCTACGATCTTTTCCGCACAAGCTTGCGACTATACAAAATGACTGACCATGCTGACCCATCTTGAACTATCACTTTCATTGTCTATTGTCGGAGTTTTGATCTAAATTATCATTCTACAAAGTTCAGATCTCCCGATCGAAATCTTGTTACTGATTCCATTTCTATGATAAACAGAACTGTTAATGTATGAAAATTACTATCCAGTAGCCCATTTCAACAAAGTATTTTTCAGTTGAAAATCATATTAAAAGCACACGTCAACAGCCTGGCACAGAGGAAAGCCAGTTGTGTTTTCTATCAATTTTCAAAAACAAAATTCTCAACTCAGACACCATCTTGGATGACGAAATTATATATGTATAAAAAGAGTGAAAGGCCAGCTATTCATTCATTACAAAATCATTTCATGATGTTTGGTATTTCTTATCCAAATAGAGGAAAATATGATGCAAACATGTTAAAAGTGGGTTCACTCTCCCACTTTAATCATCAATAATTTAACACAGCACAAAACTGTCAAACGACCTACTGCATCTTATTCCTTGGACACATGGAAACTGTGACAGACAGCACAAATTTCTGTCAGTTCCTGTCTCACAAGGCCCGTTTTGTCTCCAGCACTGTGTTGCTGGCTTTGCGGTCTGGTTTGCCCCTTTATATTTAGAGGCACTATGTGAGAGTGATCAGTGCTCCCTGGTGTGAGCGACTGGCTTGGAGAAATAAAAGGGACAAAATTCTATTTCATCCTCTGCATTTTCTTGGCTGGCTGCTGTCCTTTGGCTCCTGCACTTGCCACCATCTGCCCGTCTTCACCTGCACACCCCTTCTACTCCGCACCATCACACAGTCAACACTTTTTCCTCTCTCCTCATTTTCAAAACTCACAATAGTTTTCCAGCTTCCTATCCCTTTCCCTTCTCCAGTGCATTAACCAATTCCTTCAGCCTTTTCCACTTCCACATGCCCCTCTCTCACCCACCCACTCTCTCTCTCTCATTTTATATTAAAATACTGAACAGAAAGATAAAACGTTACAAGATCTATTAAAACCACACTGGACAAAAACAGATAATCTCCCAAAGAAACTGAACACACAAACGAACAAAATATGCATGTTGTCATACCTGTGCAGTTATCTATGGAGGTAGAACCCTCATCAAAGGTCGCATGACTCTGGGGCATTCTGTGCATGTTGTTCTTCCTTTCTCATCAGTGTAAAAATGACGGGGACAATTTTTGCAGTTATGGCCATGTCCATCGATTTGGTCGTATGTACCCTCGGGGCAAGGAGCTACACAATCATATATGTATATATATATATATATATATATATATATATAGAGAGAGAGAGAGAGAGAGAGAGAGAGAGAGAGAGAGAGAGAGAGAGAGATCCACAGAACTCACACAACCATGAAAAATTAAAAAATTTTCATCTGCAGAAATCCTGAGCAAACAAAATGAAATTGTGGACACCTTACATACATATGGTGGACTAAACTCTCTGAAGGTCATGTAAATGTCAGGTAAATACTCTTTACAAACAGTCCCACTTTCATTTTAATCACACATTCCGAGATACAGAAATTAACACAAAAAAAAACAAAAAACAAAATTTTACAATTTGAATTGATATCCTGAAGATGTAAACACAACTTGAAACATGTATTGTTTGACAAATTTATGTAACCCGTGTCCTTCTGGATTTTAAAGTTCTTTAAGTCCAGCGAACTTGAACCCTTAACAACCCTCCCTTTCTTGGGTTACAATTTTGGGTGAGGTGCGTGCTTGTTAAGTATCTTTGTTTCTAACTACTGAACACAATTTCCAATATAACAGACTGGAGTCCACAAATAGAGTAAGAACAAAACAAAGTGTTTATTTGAATAATAGGGACTAACTAAGCAAAAAAAATAATAAAGGAAAACAAAAAGAAACAACACTCTCCCAGTTCAGCCCAAAATATTACCTTTCCAACAGTATGGCCTATCCATACACAACCACAGGGAAAAAATTAAACAGCTGAGATCCCGGGGAACTTTTAGAATTTTACAGAATTTAGAGTTTCAAAGTTTTTTAAAGGGATTTTAGAAATCTTAAATCTTTATGAGTGTTAAGAGCCTTTAGGAGTTAGATAAGAAACCAGTACTGACAACCAAAACAAAACCAAGGGTCTCAAGGCCAAAAGAAAAAATCGTCTCTGCTGGTAGTGGCAGGGAGCAGCCTTAAGGCCCTCTCAGCTTGCTCTGGTTGCAGCTGGACCTCTGTGTCCCAAGTAAAAGGGTTGGCTAGCATGTGGTGGTTTTTATAACAGGAAGTCACATGGGCGCCTCCCCAGACAAAATCATTTCTTTGTTCTAATTGGAAATTATTTAAAACCTTCCTTTCTATTTAAATGAGTGATGCTTAATTTATACAACTAGTAAAGATTTCCTAGAATGTTAAAAATAATAGAAATCCCTAATACAATTTATTTATTTTGTGGTTGTTTATTTATTTTCTGCGGGACTACTTCCTGCTTAGTAAAAATTTCCACCAAACATACATACAGCATCTGTGCAATTTTCGACTCTTTCTGTTGTTTGCACAGATGTTGTGCAGAACCTACCTGGCTGTAATCTACCACAGAAATCCCTTATTTAAAACCCAGAAGGACACGGGTTACATAAAGTGGCGCCCGGTTAGCTCAGTCGGTAAAGCATGGGACTCTTAATCCCAGGGTCGTGGGTTCGAGCCCCACATTGGGCGCCCACTTTATGTAACCCGTGTCCTTCTGGGTTTTAAAGTTCTTTAAGTCCAGCGAACTTGAACCCTTAACCCAACCCTCCCTTTCTTGGGTTACAATTTTGGGTGAGGTGCGTGCTTGTTAAGTATCTTTGTTTCTAACTACTGAACACAATTTCCAATATAACAGACTGGAGTCCACAAATAGAGTAAGAACAAAACAAAGTGTTTATTTTGAATAATAGGGACTAACTAAGCAAAAAAAATAATAAAGGAAAACAAAAAGAAACAACACTCTTCCCAGTTCAGCCCAAAATATTACCTTTCCAACAGTATGGCCTATCCATACACAACCACAGGGAAAAAATTAAACAGCTGAGATCCCAGGGAACTTTTTAGAATTTTACAGAATTTAGAGTTTCAAAGTTTTTTAAAGTGATTTTAGAAATCTTAAATCTTTATGATGTTAAGAGCCTTTAGGAGTTAGATAAGAAACCAGTACTGACAACCAAAACAAAACCAAGGTCTCAAGGCCAAAAGAAAAAATCGTCTCTGCTGGTAGTGGCAGGGAGCAGCCTTAAGGCCCTCTCAGCTTGCTCTGGTTGCAGCTGAATCTCTGTGTCTAAGTAAAAGGGTTGGCTAGCATGTGGTGGTTTTTATAACAGGAAGTCACATGGGCGCCTCCCCAGGACAAAATCATTTCTTTGTTCTAATTGGAAATTATTTAAAACCTTCCTTTCTATTTAAATGAGTGATCCTTAATTTATACAACTATAAAGATTTCCTAGAATGTTATAATAATAGAAATCCCTAATACAATTTATTTATTTTGTGGTTGTTTATTATTTTCTGCGGGACTACTTCCTGCTTAGTAAAAAATTCCACCAAACTATACATACAGCATCTGTGCAATTTTCGACTCTTTCTGTTGTTGTTTGCACAGATGTTGTGCAGAACCAACCTGGCTGTAATCTACCACAGAAATTCCTTATTTTATGTGGGGGGTTACACACATGACAATTACAAACACATCAAACCAATCTGAGTGCACACAATAATATACCTGGATACACAAACTGGCTAATGTTGCATGCTTATCATGGATCTGGAATTTTCGACAACTAGGTCTCACATTCTCTTAAGGCAGCTTTTCACAAGATGTTTTACTGCACTGATTTGGCTAGCAATGCTGAGAGAAGTTTGCTAGCAATTCAATTGATCATATTGGCACTGCAAATAAACATAGTTTGGGCAATGAGTTTTAAAAAACTGGCTTAGGTTGCAGGTTTAATTTGCGCTTGACGAGTTTTAAAGAAGTGGCTAAGGCTGCAGGTTTAATTTGCGCTGAAGAATAATCCAGTATTTAAAAACTCTGTTAATAAATTTTTTCTTTCCTAATGTTAGTTCTGCTCTGCTGTGTTAGTGTTTTTACTTTATTGTTATGGTGTTTCTCGAGTAAAATAACATCCGGAACAAAGCTTTATTAGTAAAGTCATTGCGTGAAAAATGTTAAAGTATGTTTCAGATCCCCACATTGCCTTCTATATTTAGAGATGAAATTTTAAGCTTTCTTTACCTGTCATCTACAATACTAGACTTAAGATTTTGTCTAGGTTTGATGCTCTTCTCTGTACTCTTCGTGCAGCTGATTGCTCCAATGGGCTCCAAATGTGACTGCCATATTCAAGATAGGGTCTGACTATAATATTCAAGATAGGGTCTGACTATACTCGTATAAGGTTTTGGGCTCCAAATCTGATTGCCATATTCAAAACAGGGCCCGACTAAACTCATATAAAGTTTTAAGAATACATTGCTATTCAGTCTTTTAAATCTCCAAGCACCCTGACTTTGTAATTGCAGAGATGGTATCTTTTTCACATTTGAGTTTGGTGTGTAACAAACATTCAAATAATCTTTTCTGCCTTACAAGTTTCTAGTACATGTTTGCCAGTTCCATCTGATGTGGATCATTTAGCTTCAAATGCATGACTCTACTTTTCTGTGCATCAAAATATGTATTTAAGACCAAATAAACAAAGTTTCATTCTAATTTTATGTTATGTTTGAGGTTTTCATTTTTTGTCTTGTTTGTTTCAACATTTAAGTGTTATATAGTCTTCACGCACACACTCTCTCACACACACACACACACACACACACACACACACACGTGTACGTGTGTGTGTGTGTGTGCGTGCGTGCGTGAGTGCGTGCGTGCGTGCGTGTCTGTCTCTCTATTAATCTATCTCTATATCTATACATATACACACACATATTTTGTATCTCATATGGCATATCATAAATAAAAATTGTGAAAAGAATTGGTCCAAGGAACTTCCCCTTGGGGATTCCACACAGTACTTTAATATCTGTTAAGAGTTTAGTTTCATATTCTGAATTCTGCTGGAAGTTTCTAATCTAGTTTAAAACTTTGCCAGCTATGCAATACAACTGGAATTCAAGCACATTAATTTACACTTTGTTTAGAAAAAATGATAAACATGAGACCAACTTGCCATGGAATTCCTCATGTTCTATTGAATTCTTTGGTTAGGACTGTGACCTCCTAATGACTGATCTTCAAGCGAGAGGCTCCCCATTTTTTTTTCTAGGCTCCCCATGTTGTTTCTATTGTAAAGATCATTTTGGCCACCTGGGAGCTGGGTGTAAGCCCAAAACTTTTGTTTTTGCCTGTGAAGGTATCCCACCCTATGACTTTGGAAGTTTTCCCTAGGTAAGTTCATCCTTTGTGACTTATCTTGAGAGGGGCAGTTTAAGAAATTGAAAACCTCTGAGACATAAACTGTTTTCTTTCCCTAGGAAGCCCATTTCTTTAGCTGTGTGATCTATGAACATATTCTAATTTGAGAAGTGCACTGGAAAGCTCCCCCATGCATCAGGTAAGATCTCTCAATAGTTGTTATAAAGCTTTTTCTGAAGCATTTTCCTTTGTGCCCCCCTTTGAAACTCGAGCTTCCATGAGGCACATGGTCTTCCAAGTACCCCTCTTTCAGGCCATTCTTTTGCTTGTTATGACAGTGTAAGTTTGACTGAAAAGATTTACCGATTCTTCTTCTTCTTTCCGTAGAGTGTCCACAATCATCAAGTTGATTATTCTGACACTTTCGTGTGTACGATCGTTTTTCATCCCGCCATTAAGGCAGCCATACTCCAACTTCAGGGAAGGTGCATGCTATGTGCAACACATCATCCATACCAACGGCCAAACTGGCCTTCTCTTCCGAAAGTTGGTGATGCAATTTTACGTGTGTGCAAGATGTGCGTGCATTCACACACGGAACCTTGGTTTATAGTCTCATTTGAAGGACTGTATGGGGAATGGAGTCAGAACCAATGTTAACTCCGAGGGGAAAAATCCCCCTGTACCAAAACGGCCTGGCTGAGATGCGAACCCGCAACCCCAAGATTACGAGTCTGGTGCTTTTGCAACTGAGCTATTCCAGCCCCCATTACATGTGGAATTTGTGCTGTTGATTTGTGTTGCTTCTTGCTGTCTGTTGAGTGGGCAGCTCAGAGTGAGATTCCTGTTAGCATTCTCTTGCCTTGTTCACTGGACGGCTTTATCCCCAAATGCAGACATCCATCCAGACAGGCTGTCTATAACATTACCAGACGAGGTATCTAAAACACTGTTGTTAATGTTGGGTACACATGAACGTTGCTAATGTCTACTGATACTGTGAAAGAAAGGTTGGCTGTGTTCAGTTTTAATACATGCTGGTGGCCCTGAAATGTTCTCAGAGTTTGTGGACTCTCATAATCTTGACATGTGGTGGAATTAAGTTTCATACTGTATCTTCTGGTGGCTTGTTATTTCATGTTCTTCTGTTCTCTCAGCCAAAAAGGGAATCTATGGTCTGAAATTAAGACTTGGACTGTAAGGAGTTTGATGGTTGGGCATTACTGTTTTCATCTGGATATGAGTACTGCTATTCCTCACGGTTAGAGTCCACTGCAATAAATTTCAGATAGTAATGCCACAAGTGGCCTTTCCTTTTTTAATTTTTTAAAAATTTTTTTTTTTATTGCGCCATGGGTACCAGCTGGAACTTTTCTGATAACAAACAAAATCTGGTGCCTTTGACTTATAAATCAATAAAAAGAAGCTGCTGCAAGCTTGTATCTCTATAATAATAAAAGCAAAACTAAACTCTCTTGAAACTTAAAACAACTGGTAGTAAGCACTGAACTTACGAAGGCATTCTGATACTGATGTAGCTCCTGTTTGCCTGGTAATGCTGCTACCAGGGCACTGCTCGCAGAAGGTGTTGTTCACCCAGAAGGTGTTCTTTGGGCACATATGACATGGAGGCAAACCAGTGGGGGAATACATGCCTTCAGCACAAATTTCTGAAACATAGCCACCATGACATATTCATCATCTACTTAAAAACCTAGAAAATAATTTGGATCAACAAACAAAAAAGCATGGGTGCATATAGTCGAGGGCAGCCAAGTAAACTATGGTAAGTCGAGTTTTTGTCAAAATTGAGATTGTTCACGCGGTCATAGTACTAGATGCCATGCACATTGCCTTAAAGTGGTTTAGCAAAATTATTTAAATTGAATGAGTTATCGAACTTGTTGAAAATATTGTAACTCCGAAAAAAGTTTTTTGCGTGTTGTAAACTATTGTAAGTCAAGTTACAATAGTATTCGTTACAGTTTTGTAGATGCGCCGGATTGTAACTCGACTTACAATACGCGAGACCTTTTCTCTGATTTCCTCAAAAGTCCACTTGATATACAATATATTCGCCTTTGGCTTCTTTGACAATATGAGAAGCTGGTAGTTCTGGCAAGTGATTTCCCTTTTTTCAAGATATTTCCTGTACCTGTCACATGTGTTCAAGTTATATGTCAGCTTAAGACAAGAAGTGATTCTTTGATTCTCCAAAATATTTCAAGAATCTTCCGAAGTCTTTTAAGTGGAGGTAAGACAATTAAGTTTGTGAAGTTTGAAATATTTTTTTTGGATCATTTTGTTTCAGATCTCAAAGAATATTCCCTGCCTTTTTCAGTAAGGGAAGGTGTATGGGTTAGAATATTGTAATATGTCAACCTCAAATTGTGTGATATTTCAATCCATCTAGATCTAGATCTATATGCCTTTGTTACCGGTTGTGCTAGAATGCCTAATTCTAACAATATCTTAATATTGAGTTGTCTAAGGCTGATAACAGTGAAGTGTACACTGGGGGCCGGAATAGCTCAGTGGTAGAGCGTCGGACTGTTGATCCAAGGGTCCAGGTTCGAATCCCGGTCGAGGAGGATTTTATAAAAAAAAGTTTCCTTGGAGTTAACATTGGTTCTGACTCCAGTCCCTAAAAAGTCCTTTGAATGAGACTATAAATCGAGGTTCTGTGTGTGAACGCACGCACAACATCTTGCGCACACGTTAAATCCCATCACCATCTTTCGCCGAAGAGTAGGCCGATGGTATGGATGACAAGTACACACATAGCATGCATCCTGTGCGCTAATAATCGTCTAAATGAAGACGTTGAGCGTGGAGCAGGATAAACATCCCCAACTGAAAGAAGGAGAAGAAGAAGTACAGACCTAGATCTTGATTGTTTTCCCATTTTGCCTCAGCATCCATTGGATTTTGTTTTTCCCGGTATTGGAAAAGGCCAGAATAGCATTTAACACAGAATGCGTGTCTAATGGGTTACATTAAATTTTATGTAGTCTAATTTGTCATTGTGATTAATATGCATCTCAGTGACTAGGGTGGTTTTTTTAAACTCAAGATGGCAAGTTTCAGATCGATCTTCAGCCTCCATGATTGTGTTTACTCATACTCATAACAATTTCAAATGTGTGTGAATTTTGGGTGTGTGTTGTTGTAGCGTTCCTGGGCTCAGCACTCCCAGGTTCACATGCATGGCCTACTTTTTATTGCCACACCATTTAGGTGACCATGCGCCGATTTCAGTGGAATTTGATCTCTGTTTCCAGAGGACAGGGAAACAGAGAGTACAAGATGTTCTTTGTATGGAGAATGCCACAAAAGACGGCATTTCCCAAGTGTGTGTGCGTGTGTGTTTCTGAGGGTTGGGGATAACTTCTTAGCATGAATTCCTACCATCCTCTATGAAACAATCAGCTAGGTGTATTTCTCTTTCCAGAGATCCAAGACCCTGCCTGACAATGTCAGTCCTCGGCACTCTCCATCAAGGCTCCAATGTCTTCCAAAACAATGGACGCCAATGCATGAGCAACTCATTGACAGCTTTTGCTCACCATGCCACAAGAAATGTTTCCTCCTGGGATACCAAAGATATAGATAGTGTCCTGATCCATGGTGACAGACTTCATTCGTTGTTGTTTGAAGCTTCTAGTCATTTGTACTCTCATCACTGACTTCCCCCTTCAATGTGAAGTGTTTGGCCGTCAAGTTGATTTGAAAATAGAAGACTCGTATTCTGGCCTTTTAACAGCAACAGACGACACTTCGTCATATTTCTGCCTGGAAACTTCACTCTCAAAAATGAGCAAGTTCGCCATACTCATCATTGGTTCCAATACCCCGGCGTATGCATGTGCACTCATCAACAATGGAAATCTTTTCTACATCTTTGATCCTCACAGCAGGGACCTTGCTGGAATGTCGAGATGTCCAAATGGTGCAGCAGTGATGACTTCACATGCTTCAGTGGGAAAAGTTAAAGAATTTCTGATTTCTTTGGCTGGATCATTAGGGCTTGTATCGTGCCCTTTTGAACTGACAACATTGCAAGTTTCAGTTCAAACAACTTTTTAGGAAGAAGAACTCTCCAGCCGGTTTTGTCTTCAACAAGGGATGAATCGTTGGACTCTGATGTGCCTTTGGCTTCAATTAGACGGAGCAAAGATGACGATACAGACTCTGACGACGTGCCTCTTGTACAGTTGCAAGAAAAGGCTAAGATCAAAAGACGGCGCAAAACAACAGGCAAAATTCCATCTATGACAACACCTCGGATCTCGATGAAGGGAATTCTGAAGAGGATCCAACATACAACCCTTTTCCTTTAGACTGTGAAGACTGGGTAGATAGTTCAGAGGAGGAAACCACACCCAAGACGATTCCAGCGCAAACAGAAGTACAAGCAACCACCCCACTGAAATATATACAAGTTTCTGTGGATGCCATGCGTCTCCTTGCTGGTGGACCAGATTTCGATCCAGAGTGCGTTAATGCAGGGTATTCTGGCAAAAGCTGCAGTAGCAATGAACAATCAGGTATTACACAGACTGTCCATCCCACATGCAAACAAGCATTAGAGCACATAGATGTGCAAGACAGCAGTATCCCATCAAATGACACTAGCTTTGAACCGTCACCCGAGCCTGCGTTGAAAATTCGTGGAAGGAAAAGAAGACGGGACCAGACAACGTGGAAAGACGTGCAGAGAAAAAAAGCACTTAACCTTGGGGAAGATTACATAAGCAGGAAAGGAAAAGCAGTGGACAGGAAAACAATGAAGGCAGGATGTGGACCAAAGTGTAGAATGCAATGCCATCAGAGATCGAGGAAGGAGCAGAGAGAAACAATTTTTCACCTTTTCTGGCGCACAGGAAATATTGACATGAGGAGATTCTATGTGTGCCACAATGTGGACATCAAAGACAAAAAAGTGTGCACAGTAAAACATTCAGATTCGAAAAGGTCGTTGGGGTATCACCTAGATCTCGATGGAGAGAAAATTCCTGTGTGTAAGACTTTCTTCCTACACACACTGGCCATTACGGATCAGTTTGTATTCACTGCAATTTCAAAGAAGGATGTGGGTGGGCACGTCGCTCCGGACATGCGAGGTAGACACACCCAGGAGACCCTTGCAATGAAGGAAGAAAAGGACATGGTGAGAGCCCACCTAAGATCTTTTCCAAAGGTTGAAAGCCACTATTGTGGCAGGACAGTGAACGCCAGTCCCTGGGGGCTTCCCTGAACTTAGCAACCATGTACAGGCTTTACCGAGAAGAAAGACAACAAAAACAAGCTCACAAAATTGTATCTTCAACTGTTTATTGTGAGATATTCAGAACTGAGTTCAACCTCGGTTTTCATAATCCAAGTAAGGACAGATGTGATTTTTGTGTTTCTTTTGATAATCTCTCTACGGAGGAAAAAGTCTCAATTCAATCTGATTATGACAAACACCATCACAACAAACAAAAGGTACAGGAAAAGAAGGCAAATGATAAACAAGAAAGCCGTACCAATGTCAAGAAAATAGCCTTGTGTTTTGACTTGCAAGAAGTACTCATGACCCCGCACTCTAATGCATCTGTTCTTTTTTACAAAAGAAAACTGAACACATTTAACCTCTCAATCTTTGATCTGGGCAGCAGCCAGGCCATATGCAACGTGTGGCACGAGGGCATTGCTGCAAGAGGGTCAAATGAAATAGGCTCCTGTGTTTTTGAGTCTTTGAAAGCTGCCAATGAAAAGGGTGTCAAATACATATCATTGTACTCGGACTCATGTGGTGGTCAGAACAGGAACAAATATTTTTTGACCATGCTTTGGTTTGCCTTGAACAAATTCGGATTTGAGGAGATCGAACATAATTTCTTCATTAAGGGGCACAGCAAAAACGAAAACGATAGTGTCCATGCAACGATAGAAAGGGTCAGTAAAAATGTAGATGTGTACACAACTCCACAATGGGCTAGCATCATGTGCACAGCAAAACAAACCAAGCCACGATATACAGTCAGGGAACTGGACGAGACTTGCTTTTTTGACTTCAAGAAGATTGCTTCAAATTTGAAAAACTTTGATTTAGACACAGACCGACAGAAAGTGCAATGGCTGAATATAAAATCCATGAAACTGACCAAAGACAGACCAAGTATAGTTCAAATTCTCTACGACTACAATGGCTAATACCATCATCTGAATTTGTCTCAGAGGATAAGAAAAGTTCAAAGCTTTGATTTTTGTGACATTGAAATTAGTGTTCTAAATAATGGCGTTGGCCCAAGTATCGACCAAGACAAATACAATGACCTTCAATCCATTTGCCGTTCCCAAGTGATCCCTAGAATTCACCATCAGTTCTTCAGTCAGCTGAAGATTAAATCAAAATAAATACCAGACATATTATCCGTTTATTGATGATGCCACAATGACCATGGATGATTGATTTTATTTGACTTGTCCATAACTGTATAGGGCGCATGAGATCTAGTGACAGGAACTGTCAAGATATACTAAGATTTTGTAGCCACGTGTGCAAATTCTTTAAACTGTTCAAAAGTGAGGATGGGGCAGAATGCAAGCACCTGGCAATGCTGTGCATGAGAGTTAGGAAAGCTAATTGACATAATTTCTTGATTTGAGTGAGAGGTATTCTCCGGTTGATGAAGAGTTGGACTTGGTAATGATTATAGCTGTCAATAAACGAGTGTGTATTTGTGTAATGCGCTCAGGAGTGTAGGCCTATTTGTTATTGTGTAAGTTTGGTACGTGTGTGTGTGTGTGTCCATGTCCGTTCATTTACAAGTCTTATTGTAAGTCAATCTTTATTTTCCTTTTTTCCTCGTAGACATGCATGTTGCAGTGTCCTCCAAAATTGTTGAAATGTTGGCCCATGGCATATTAAAACCTTGAAATATTTAACCTTATGACTGATGTGATGCCTTTCAGAAAAGAAAGTCGACTCCACTGTTTACTTGAACTTTCTTAAATTGACTATACTCTTCAATGAGCAACTGTGAGCTTCATTTCACCCTCATTGAATTGACCATAAAATTTAATAATGATACAATGTCATGATTACTTTATTTTGCACCAATTTAAATCACTTTTTTGTCTCCTGAGCTTTAATGTAACATGTTCTAGAAATATTATACCAGAGCATTTTTGGTATGCGATTCTTTTGTGTCTCTTTTTTTTTTAGTTGGCTCCTTTTGTTTTCCTTATTGTTCCATTCACAACTTTCATGATTTTGAATTTGCTATTATGTACAGTATTTTTGTACTTGAGCTAATAAACTAACTCAAACTTGACCTCATTGTTTCAACAAGTGAGCATGTGTGAGTGAGTGAGTATCATATGTGTGTGTGTGTGTGTGTGTGTGTGTGTGTGTGTGTGTGTGTGTGTGTGTGTGTGTGTGTGTGTGTAGAGAGAGAGAGAGAGGAGAGAGAGAGAGAGAGAGAGAGAGAGAGAGAGAGAGAGAGAGAGAGCATTATTTTTATAGTGCAGTACAGAATGATTTTGTGCAAAATATTGCAAGTTGCCCTTGATGACCTTTGTTTTTGTGCTCTTTCCGCTGGTAAACTATGGTAAGTTGGACTTACCATAGTTTACATGTGGCCTGAGCGTTGGTAAAAGTATTGCAACTTGACTTACAATAGTTTACGTGTGTGTTTGTCAATAAGAAAATATTGTAAGTCAAATAATTTGCATATTATGCAAATTACGTGTAAATTGAAAACACACGTACTATTACCATGCCATTTGTAAGCTTCCTGTTGTAAATGAAGTTTCTTCACAAAAAACATGTTGAGAAAAGATCTTATGGGACATAAGGGAATTTGTGGCGGAGCGCGACTATTCCGGTAATTTCCGGTAAGATGAAATTCTCAAAACAGGCCAGGCATGCGTAAAAGCATTCCGGTACGTTCCGGTAAGACAAAATCCTTAATGCAGGTCGCGCATGCGTAAAAGTGCTTCCTTTTCGAGGTAACACGCTAGCATTGAAGACACACTCCCTGCTCTCGGAAAAAATTTGCAAGGTAAGATCCTCATCCATCGAAGCCTACATGGTGTCTAACATGCCTCATGCCTTGTTACTTGGTCATTCCATCATCAAACGTTTTGCTCAGCATATTTGTGATGCAGATGATGTGCGTTTGAATGCAAATATTAAGTTGCAAGACACTTGCTCTGTGGAGATAGTCGGCAGAGCCGGACTGACGGTACACGGCCTTCTGCGCGATAACGAATCTCTCCCAAGCATAATGGACAAGCTTAAACAGTTTTTTGTTTCTCCTGTGAACTTTGCAAAATGTGACTTACAATAGTTTACTTGGCGGCCCTCGATACATGCAACTGATACCAACAACAAAAATGGACTCCCACGCAATCTTTCACTACAGATCTTCTACAGCTACACATGTGCAATTTATCACGATATCAGACGAAAATATTTACAGCTTTATGTACTAATTATGCTGATACTTTTGTTTTGGTTCACACATAGCCACATTTATATCCATATTCATCTTTGAAGGGGAAAAGGAGCAGGGGGCAGGGACATTTACAATTTCAGGTGTGTTAAAAGGAACAAATGAGCATCCCATACTTGAGAATAAGAGATCACAGCA